>JAREYC010000006.1:47920000-48425000 GCA_030015325.1 Cryptoblepharus egeriae
TGTGGTAAAACAAATGTCATCTTTTCCCAACTGAAATGAATTGGCTTCCAGTCCCTCTCAGCTCTCTTAATATTCTCTAGCAAAGTACATTAACTACTAGTTCATCATTCCTCTCGTAATTGATAGTATATTTATAATAAATCATTAGCCAAAAAATCTTTTCAAGTACATCCCATAGAACAGTGGCTCTCCAACTGGGTTTGTGACTCATTTGGTGGTACATGGCCCAGTGGCAGGTGGGTCACGCATTGGACCCATTATCCTCTGCCTCTGTTTTGGTTCAAATGTGGCTCCAAATTTGGTCATTTCCATGTCCTTTGGAGGCTGCTTCCATAGTCCTCCAAGTTTCTGAAAGTGATTTCTGAGTCACTTTCAGTATGGAAACACAAAGTCCAGTTACATCAAAAGGCATTGGAGGGTTTTGAAGGCAGTGCTGGAGGCCACAGTGGGTCATGACTCCAGTCCATGAGAACCCCTGCCATTTGGAACCACTGCCCTATAGTATTTACAGTGAACATTTACCTATTCACTTATTTATTTAAAAAGAAGATTAAAATGACATTTAAATGATGAGGTTCCAAGATAAGCATTACACATTTATATTTTGAGAAGTGGGTACTAAGTCATCTCATATCATTTATAAGCAGCCTGTGTTTTCTTTCTCATCCCTAAAAAATGATAGTTGAGGATTCTTATGGTGGGTGAAGATGATAGGGTAAATATAGGAAGTGAGTCCCTTGTATGAATATGTACATATATGTGTATGCACTAGAAGCTGGAACTGAGTATGTGCATATGTCTATACACTAACATAAGCAGGTATGGAATTGTAAAACTCTCTTTTCCTCAGTGTTTCTCCTGTCCCATTTTTTTACTTTCTCCACATGTGGCTCGTCCTTTGAACCCTGCCATGACAGTCTGGTAGTGCTGCCACTTATCAAATGTGGAACTAGGAGGAAGTCCCTTTAGGGAAGAGGAACTGATTTGTTTTTGGCAAGCCTTGTGTTACAAACTCTCAGCTTGTATCTGAAAACATTACAGAAGTTAACAATAGTATCTTCACCCGTTCTGGAAATTTCCTGTTTATATGGATGCAAAACATGATTTTTCTGCTTTTATTTTAAAAGCATATTTCTGGTCATAATTTTGCAACCTTAATAAAGAAAACATTTATAGTAATCTGTGTAAATTTTATTTGTAATAGCAGAATGATGCTTTAAACAGACAGCATTTGCATCAATTGATAATCAAAATTCATTTTTCAGTAGTTGGGCCAGAGTCCATTGGGAATCGACTATGGCAACAAATGTCATAATCAGTCTTGTGCCTGTTCCATTTCAAATAGGAGAGAACTGATGATGGGTTGTATACTTATTTCCCTTCCTGAAATTTTCGCTTAAAAACATTGAAAGCCATTGTAACTGAGATCTCAAGAACCCAAGTGTTTGATCTCACCTAACTTACATTCTACCTATTCTGCTTACTCACAGAAAACCACAACAGCTTTGCAGCCTTAATCATCTCTTCACCTGTTTAATAATAATGGGAAGAAATGTTCCCAAGAAATATTAGAGACATGTAAAAATACTACTTTTTGTAGTAGTTAATTTTTCCTTTTGATTATGTTTTCTCCTCTTAGCTTGGAGTGAAGATTGCCAGTGCTGTTGCTTGCCGAAATTTTGTAAAAGCAAAACAAGAGGCAGAGGCTTCTCAAGAATCGCAAAAGAAAATGAAGCTTGCATGGGGGTGAGTTGTTGATTTTCTGCATTTAAGACTAGCAGAGATTATGTGCTGCCCCACCAACATGAGAGCCCCGTGATTGGTCAGATTGTACAGGCAAGGTTGCACCCAGGAGTGTAGGTGGTGGGGAGGTGGGAATTGTATGTTTCTGAAGAGGGAAGAGGAATAGCATACTGAAGTGCAGATGAGGCCCAGGAACGGCTGAGACCAGTGGAACAGGCATCTGCCGTACCCTAATCCCCCTTCTGGCTTTTGCAGTATTATTACATAAGGTTTCCCTGATTTGTATCAGCTAAGTAGCCAGTACAGATCTGAGGAGCCCCACAGAGACAACTGGGGGCTGTACTCAGGTTAAATGGAAATGTATGTCCCCTTACACAGAGGAGACTTCCAGCCGTCTCTTGAGCAACAGTGGATGTAACGTAGGCCATGTGGCCCCACTATATTAGTTGCAGTTTAGGACTGGACTGACAAGTTAAATATTTTTCTTCTTCAAGTTGGCTTGTACTAATTCTTGTTTTTTAATTTGACCTTGGCTTTTTCCTTGAGTGGTGCATCTGTTTAATATAAAGTCTTTACTACAACTGATACAGTATTCAAATGATTATATTTTCCTTTTAATGATTGCTGAGTATTAAAAATCCTGTTCCAGTTTAGCTGTTGCTGGTAAATGAAATTTAATTGAAAACTCCCCAAAGTGTACTTTAGCAGACACTGACATATGTTTATTTTCCTTTCAGATTTGAAGCCAAGAAAAGATGGGAAACAAAAAGCAACATGGGATACATGTAGTTATTCGTTTTTTAGAATAAAAATATGGATGGCTATGAGGGAGAAGTTTTGTTAATATTCAAGACAATAAATTATATTTTTCATTTATTGTTATTTGTATTATTTATGTAACTGGAGAAATCACTGTGGAGTAAGTAGTTCAGGTTTCCATTCCATATCTCTGGCATATTTCAAATATTCTGTCTTCAGCCCTGGACTTGTTTCTGATTTATCCCCATTAACCTCAAAATTTGTTTGCGTAACTATGAAGAATATAATCTTGAACGTTTCTGTACATTAGTGTATTCAGTTATTAGTATCACAAGCAACTTTAGTTTAAAACAAAATATAATTTTTTGATATGTGAACCTTTGAATTAATTATGAGAACACAACAGTCATACTTCCTTAAAATCCAATAAGGAACAAGTTAGCAATAATCTTTCCCCTGAAGCTGCTGCAAATGTTTGTCACTGGCATGTACGAGTTAAACTTGTAAATTTTACTTACTATTAATACGAAATATTTCAGGCACAAGAAATTATTAACTTAATGGTGATTTACTGTTTGTTTTTCAATCTAACGTGAAGTTGTTCATTCTTGTTAACTAGCCTGAAGGATGTTTTGAGGTATTGGTGTATATAGCGGGATGTCTTTGCGTCCTTGTGAAACACAGTATTTCTCAAAGCTTAGAATTTGCAATACAGTAATCTGAAGTCAACTGTAATTAGTTATATTGACAGTTAAATACACAGCAGA
Organism: Cryptoblepharus egeriae; assembly: GCA_030015325.1. Classification (NCBI taxonomy): domain Eukaryota; kingdom Metazoa; phylum Chordata; class Lepidosauria; order Squamata; family Scincidae; genus Cryptoblepharus; species Cryptoblepharus egeriae. The sequence continues at coordinate 47,923,270 of JAREYC010000006.1, forward strand.
GTCTGTAAATCACTGGCCAAACAGGTTTTAGCCACTGAGGTCCATAAATCTCCTAAGTCTTTATTCTAAACTTATAGGTTGTTTTGGAAAGAAGTTTTAGTGTCTTGGAAAGAGGTATTGTCTCAGTCTCTTTACGAATCAGTCCATTTTGTTTTGATAACAAACTATATGTTCTTGTTATTTCACTTAGACCAATTATGCATTGTTCAAATAGTCTTTAAAATAAATGATATATTTTGTGAAGAATTTCATGTTCTTCCTCTAAACTGTACAAATACAAACTGTTGGGGTTTCATTAAAAACCAACAGTTCACAGTGTGTACCTAACAGTATTTTAAAAACCCAATAACAAACGATACAAAGAAGAATTTGAATTTTCTACTGTATTTATTTATATGGAAAAGTATACCTCACGTTTCCAGAAATTCTTAGAGCAGATTATTGCCAGCCACAAAAGCTTGTTTTCACAACATGTCAAGCCCTCTTTTCCCATTCTAGATGTGGTCCTTTAAAAATGCTGACAATGCTTATCTGTACCTTACTGTCTGCCTATCCCGTATATACTCGAGTATAAGCCAACCCGAGTATAAGCCGAGGCACCTAATTTTACCACAAAAAACTGGGAAAACATTGACTTGAGTATAAGCCTAGGGTGGGAAATCCACCAGGTACTAGTACAGGTCCTTTTCCTTGTAGCCTTCTTTGAACTCATAGGCTGCAATCCTAAGCACACTTTCCTGGGAGTAAGCCTCATTGAACTTAGTGGGGCTTACTTCAGAGTAGACATGCATAGGGCAGGGTGACCAGCTGCCAAACCCAAAATTCCTGAACCCCAAGACCAAAATTCCTACCCCCAGGCCAAATTCCTACCCACTAAAAAAATTGCAAAAAAAGTTTTTTTATATTTTTATAGTTTTTGTTTTTTGGCCATAACTTTTGATCGAAAGGAGATAACTCAAAACTGATTTTTGCACTGGATTCTTCTCTTCAATACGAATCCAACGGTATATGACATGATAGGGTTTGATCCAGCCACGTTTCAGTTCACCTGAGTATAAGCCAAGAAGGCTTTTGGGGCCCATTTTTGGGGCCCAAAATCTCAGCTTATACTCGAGTATATATGTAAGCTTTACTGTCTTTTATAGTTTAATTGTATTTATTGTTATCTTGTTTGAATTGTATTTTATTGGTGTTTTAAATGTTGTTAGCCACCTTGGATTTCCTTTTGTTAAGAAAGAAAGGCGGGATACAAATTATCTTCTATCTATATATGAAAGAGAAAAGTCACTCACTCACTCACTCACTAACTCACTGACTCTTCACCCTTGCCAAAACCGCCGGCCCTAGAAGCGTGAAATTTGGGGTGGGTGTTCTTTCCATGACAGAGGGGTGCACTAAGAACCGGTTTTCAGAAATTCCAACCGGAAGGGGGTGAAAAGGGGTGCAACGCGTTTTCCTCCCTATACCTTGCACTGGAAAATTGATGACTCCTCAACATTCCGCCCCAACTGCTGGGCCTAGAAGCATGGAATTCTGGGAGGGATCCTTCTGTCACCTGAACACCCACCAAGAACCCATGAGGAGAAATTTAACCCTTCAGGGGCTGAAAAGGGGTCAAAGTGTTTTTGTCCTATACTTAACATGGAAGACTGACCAACATCCAGCCAATTTGGTGCTCTGTGCCTGGTGCACTGGGGGGATGTTGTTCAGAGGAAGAGGTTGCACTGGTGAGGATGCTGTGCATGGGGGGAAGTTGCACATGGAGGGAAATTGCACATGGGGAAGGTTGTGCATGGGGGCTGATACGCATGGGGGTTGATGCGCCTGGGGAAATGTTGCACATGGGAGAAGTGCATGGGCGGATGATGCGCATAGAGGGAAGTTGCGCATAGGGGGAAGTTGCTCATGGTGAGATGATGCTCATGGGAAAGTGGCGCATGGGGGAAAGTGGCTCATGGGGTGTTTATGCGCATGGGGTGTTTATGCACCATGGGGGATGGTGTATGAGAGTATGGGGAAATGTTACTTTGGAGAAAATGTGTATGGGGAAATGTTACTCCCGCAACGCGGGTACGCTTTTTGCTAGTATATATATATAAAACTGAAAAGTCACTGACTTGACTCATCAATGCCCAGCCAAAATGGCCAGGCCCAGAAGTGTGAAATTTGGGGAGAGTATTCCTTCCATGACAGAGGTACCCGCTAAGAACCGGTTTTTTGAAAATTCCAACCGGAAGGTGGTGAAAAGGGGTACAATGCATTTTCTCCCCTATATTTTACATTGAAGAATCCTTGACTGATCCAAGTCCTGTCCCAACCCTGGACTGAGAAGTGTGAAGTTTGGGGAGGGTATTTCTTTTCTGACATCAACACCCACCAAGAACTGATGTTGAGAAAATAACCCTTAAGGGGGTGAAAAGGGGTGCTACGTGTTTTTGTCCTATACTTAACACGGAAGACGGACATCCACCCAATTTTGTGCCTGATGCACTCGGAGGGATGTTGCACATTGGAGGGATGTTGCACATTGGGGGGGGGGTTGAAGTTCATTGGGGGTGTGTGTTGCTCATGGGTGCGTGTGTTGCACATGGGTGTGATGAGCGTAGGGGCATGATGCACATTACAGATGTGCATGGGGGAGATGCACATGGGGTGATGTGCATAGGGGGTTGATTTGCATGGAATTTGATGCACATGGAAGGTTGTGCATGGGGGGGTTATGCCAGGGTGACCAGATGGGGAGATGTAGTTCTTCCACTCATGGCTTGGAAAGGAGCTTTTTAAGCATGGGGAGGAGGGAAAAACTACAATTTCCTCCCTCCCTCTCCTCCCTCTCCTTTAACCAATAGCCTCAGAGGCTCAGTGGACCCTACAGCAGCCACAGAGAGCTGCACACAGGCCTAAAAGGCATAAAATCCCATGAAGTGGCTGGAAAACATGGCTGAGGGTAGAGGTTCTCAGTCGGGTCTCATTAGGTAGGTTGCAAGCCAATTTCAGGTGGGTCCCTGCTCGTTTCAATACTTTATTTATGCATACCATCTTTCCATCAATCTAATATGACTACACTTGGGGAAATGGTTGGAGATCTATACTTTTAGCAAGCATTTATGTTCAGTAAAACCTTAGATTGAGAGTAACTTGGATTAAGTGTGTTTTTGCAAGACAAGCAAACATTTCTAATAAATTTTGTCTTGCAAGACAAGCAAAAGAAAAAATAGTCCAGGTTATGATCAGTTTTGGTGCTCTACCAGCACCAAAGACCAGGTTATGATCAGTTTTGGTGCTCTATCAGCAATTCCTCAGTCTATTGCAATCAATGGGGCTCATTCCTGCAGATCCTCTACAGTACACCCATGTTACAACTTGTTTGATCTTCCTTCTGAATGTAGATATAGGACTCTGTACACTAGAATATCTAGGCGCAAGGGCAGTTGTTTTCCTTGTGCCATTAACTTGTTGAACTTATAGTTATGCTGTGGTGACTTTTGAGTTAATATCGGCAGTGTTTTAACTTGAATTGAATATCCTTACCTGTTCTTCTGCTTATTGTTTATGAGTTAGTGTTAGTTTGTATGTAGCCATTAGACAAAACCAAATTCCAAGTATGGTTTCCATACTTCGCAAATAAACCTACCTATATATGTAAGGGGTGTCAATGGAAATGAGCCTGAGAAACCTAGCCTTGCATATCTACTCTAAAGTAAGCCCTATTATAATCAGTGGGGCTCACTCCTGTGTAAGGGGGACAGATTGCAGCCTGAAAGACTAACCCTACAATCCAGAGTAACTACGGGAGCACGTAAGAGACTTTACGTGCACCCGTAGTTACTGCACCACCTAGTGAAAACCTATGGGAAATTCATATTGCAATCCAGAGCAAATGGTTCTTACACCGGAGCAAGGACTCCCCGTAGTTACTCAGGATTGCGCCCTAAGTGCAGGTTAATTTGTTTTATTTTTCTTTTTATTTTGTATTTTCTTTCCAATACTGTAATATAATACAAAATAATCACCATTTTTATATGAATATTTTTGAGTTGTGGAACGAATTGTCTGAGTTTCTGTTATTTCTGATGTCGAGTCAAAAATTCGCTTTGATATACAAGCATTTAGGATTACAAACATACTTCCATAACAAATTATGCTTGTAAATTTAAATTTACAGTTATATGACATCAATATATGACATCAATGAGTTATATGACATCAATAATATGACAATGGGTTTATGTTATAATTTTTACCTAATTGCACTAGGTAATAAAACCCATACAACAATGAATTTATTGTACATTTTTTATTACAATATAGTAAACTTAATATTCACCTATGCTTATAATCAAAATACTGTATGTACTTGAATCTAATGCGTAATCAAATCTAATATACATCCTGATTTTAGAGACTAAATTCAGCTGGAAAAAGTGAGCATTTGATTCGAGTAAAGGGTACATTCCATACATCACATTATTGCCAGCTAACAATACATCAGTTCTCCACTTGGAAGCTGATACATGTTTTGTCAGGCAGAATAGGGTTTATTATTTTAAACTGTAATTCATGAATATTTCTAGGCTCCCCAAATTATGTTTAAAGGAATTTGCCTTTCATGACCTTATAATACTTCTTGGTTGGCTCAGGTTAACAAACTATTAAGGCGACTTGGATCCTTTTCAGACTATTTTGGAGAAAGTCTAGTTTAAAACTAGATATATAATGAGTTTCGAGGATCTAGCATCAAGTTAAGTTTCTCGAACTTCTTTCTATATTTGTTTTCCTTGAAACGAGGAAACTGTTGGAATTTACAGCCTCAAAGTGGCAGCTCCACTGAGTGCTATGGCACAAAAACATCTGCTGCATGGAGCAACACCATCTGAGGTTTCATTTGGGAAAGGAAACACTTGTCCCCTTCCCCTAGGGAAAGCCCCAAGACCTGCAATGGGACTTCTTAAGTCTGTGATAGCTATTTTGCTGGTGGAGACTTGAGAGACTCCCTATGGGACTTTCAGCCCAAAACAGATTTCAGGACCTGTTGAAACAAAGCTCTGCTGGTCCTACCCCCTCCTATTCCAGTTCCTCATCTACCTTGGCACACCTCTCTCTGCCCCCAACGCCCTCACCTTGAGATCACCCTGAGCTCTTACCTAGCTTCAGGCAGTGACACCCTGTGGCACCTGGCACTGATGCATTTTAGGATTGGGCCCTGATTCCCAAAACTTAGAGCTAGTTTCCCCCTCTGTCCCTACTATCCAGAGAAACTACAGGAGCACGTAAGAGACATTTACGTCAATGTAGTTACGGCACCATCTAGTGAAAACCTATGGGAAATTCATATTGCAATCCAGAGTAAATTGTTCTTATGTCGGAGCAAGGACTCCGCGTAGTTACTCTGGATTGTGCTCTGTCCAACTGATGGAGAATTATAGTAATATCTTAGTAATGTTTTACATTCACAAAGCATTGGGACACTACCATTTTATGTTCTATCATATAGGACCATCAAAGGGAACTTTTAGGACCCAATTTGAAATTGATGCTATTATTGGCCATATTATCAAATGCTAATTGCTTTATTGAATAGTAATTCTAGAAGTGTTGTTCTCAAGGTCCAATCCAGTCCAGCATTCCACTACTGATGCAGTTGTGTCAGTGGAGTAGTCATGCAGACCCCATCATGGTAAGGGACCGTCCTGGTTTTCGAGGACATATGGTAACCTTAAGGGGAAGCTATGGTGGCACAAGTGGTTAAGACAATGTGCCTGTTAACCAACAGGCCAGGATTCAGGACCTGGGTCCTACAAGGTGGGGTGAGCCCCCCATCCTTAGCTAAGCTCTTGTCTACCTAGCAGTTTAAAAGCATGCAAATGCAAGTTGATAAATAAGTACCATTTGATGGGAAGGTAACAGCGTTCTGGGCACATGCGAGCCACATGTTGGACAACGCTGGCTCTATGGCTCTGGAAACGGGGATGAGCATCACACCCTACATTCTGTCACAACTGGCAGGAGACTACCTTTAAGGTAACCCTATGCTAGAAGGTTGGATAGGTTTTGGGCCCTCAGTGTTGCAATTTCCGAGGAAGGATGCCAAGATTAAACAAGAAAGCCTAGACTTGCTAAACTGCAAGAGTGATAAACAGGTACAGTTAGCTGATCCACCCTATTTGTATCAACATTTTTGTGTTCTACATCCTTGAATGTGTTTTTTTCATTTGTTTGAATGTACAGGGTTGTGACAACTTTGGCCATATAGTAATACGTGACCTGATCTGAACAGGTAATTGAACATTTTTACAGAAAATCTTTCCAAATGGGTGGGTGTGAGTCATAGGTCTTCAACATTCTTGACAATTATATCTGTAGTGGTTGTGGTTAAACAGGCAAAACAGCATTCTAAATTGTCAATTTTCTCCTCTCTGCAACACTTTCCTAACACTTTATGCTGATTAGAGGAAGTAATTTCAGAAGCCTTGACTTCAACTATAATCAATCAATATTTTGACAACATGTAATATTTTAGAATGATGCCTGTAGCAAAAGTTGTTTAACTTAAATGGTCAAGCATATTTCTGTACTTCACATGCAAATCACAAATATTCACTGCAAGACAAGCCACTAAAAATGTTCCACTCATTTGCTCACCATACAGTCTGTCAAGTGAATTACTGAAATGATTCCCTCTTGGATTCTTGGTATCCTGTTGCTCAAGTCAAAAGCTATTCATTTGTTTGAATGCTTAAAAAGACTTTGAGAGCATTGTTTCCAATCAACAGACACTTGATTCCAAGACACGTCTTTATTCTTATATTTTAAGGACAGAATTAGTTCCCATTCATATGCACAAATGGAGGCTGAAGTACCATATTGAGGTTCCGTCATCCTGTGGAATTGATTTTATTTATATGGATTCATTTAAAAATATTTCTACCCCACTTCTTGCAATTGGCAACCCAATGTAAGCATGTGGTCCCAAAATAAAATATATAATAAAATGTTACATAATAAAACATTACAAGTGACTCTCCAAAATAGCCAAAACTACTTCAGAAGAATTTAGATCACCAAAAGAATGCAGCAGAATTCCAAAAGCATGATACAAAAGGAAACTATTTTAACAAACTGTAACAAAAACAAGGAAGGAGCCAACCAAGAATACTGAGGCAGGCAGTTCCAGATCATCAGTGTCATCACAGATAAGGCCAGTCACATATCTGATAGAGGGAGTATGTGCAGAACACCCTCATCAGCTGATCTTAGGGTGGGCCAGTATGAATACGAATACTGAACCACATCGGTAAGGCCAGTTGCATGGGTCCTTCTTATGTTCACCCTGAAACCCTAAGGATCACCAACATTTTATCTTTGCAAAAACTTTGTGTGGTAGATGCAGTTTTCTGGGTTTTTTTCTTATTTTGTGGCAATAATTATCATTAAAAATAATGATCATATTTCTAATGGCAATAGGATTTGCCCATAGTGAGGCAGCACATATAGGTTTTGTGTATTATTATTGTGTATGGACAAATGCCCAAACCTGTGGTGCCTCTGATGGGTTTCTGCCTGAATCTTTAGTTCTGGTGTTGATCATAGTCCCTAGTATACCGTCAAGTGATCAACAGGTTTGCCATAGGAATTCCAGTGCAGGGTTTTATCCCAGCTTGGTGCTGGCAGTGATCATACTTTGAAATGCTAAGTGTATGTTTATCAGTACCGTTCTGTATAATTCTGCCCTTTCAACCAACTTTCTATACATTTTGATCTGTTCTTGATGAATTGCTTTGCAATGACTTCAAATGGTCAACAGTTAATAAGACCGATGACCTCACACTTGTTTAACATGTTGATTTGTCATTTGATGGATTGCCTGAGTCTGCTTTATACAGTAAAAAGGAAGCCATTAAAAACATGCCACTCTTGGGTATTTATAAAGCTTGAACTGGAGGCTTTGTTGGAAACACCAGGGTCTGCTGCTTGTTATTTACTTGAGTGGTAAAGTTACCTTTTGGCACCCTGGCCAATTAGTAAGAGGACATTTGAAAGCCATTGAATAAAGGCAAATATATGTAAATCAGGAACGGAATAATTATATGCAGCTGCACTTGTGCCAGTTTGAAATGGTAACGTATTCTTTTCTAGTGGGATTTTTCCAAGTGTTCAATGTTGTCAAAAGTCTTGTTGGATACAGATAATAGGCAGGGGCTATGCTAAGCCTAGCTTAGCTTCACTGCTAAGTTAGGAAATTGGATTGCAAAGGTCCAGAATTCTTTAACCTTTAAATGTATCATTTGCATGCTAAACTTATTATGCCGAAAGATGGCTGAGAAGCAAATGTTCCCTAACGTTTGCTATGTCCCTATTGTTTTGGAGAGCCATGTACAATATATCTCTGTATAAAAACTGATTTCCAACTTTCTGTCTTAGCTCCCAGAACAAAACTAGTACCAAAAACCACCCCACAAACCGAACAAAATGAGGTATGCAAGTTGAAGCAAATTTGAATTTCAACAGTTGCAATAACAGTACTAGGAATAGGATCACATTTAGCCTTTATCCCAGTATGTTTCCAATCTCCCTCTTAATTTCTTCCTGTAAAAAAATGAGTGGTTATCATTAATTCCTAACTGAAAATTAAATTTCTCTGTTTGGGCACAACATAACATGAGCAGAACCTTCCAGCCCATCCTCAGACACCACTGTTAAATATTGCAGAGCAAGCTGACCATGTGTCTGTGGTGCATGGTAACCATGATACTACCCAGGCCTGGTTCCATGACTGTCACTTCTGGATATGCAGGATCCAGGTTGTCTGGCAAAGCTTTATATTTGTTCCTTCCTTGGTCATCCAGAGATTTAGCCAGATGCTGTCAACACTGACTCTGGAGGGGTCATCCACATATGAATAAATAATAATTTACTGCTTTGGGCAAATGGAAAAAGGTGGCAGTACTGAGATCTGGTAAAAAAAGCCATGGGGATGATGAATTTCATTTGGCTTCTCAGTGGTAGCCCATCTTCTCTGAATGGTCTTGGAGGAGTCAATCACTGATACCAAAAGACCCATCTCTCTCTCTCTCTCTCTCTCTCTCTCTCTCTCTCTCTCTCTCTCTCTCTCTCAATCCTATAGACTTGAATGACAACCCCTTTTCTCCTCTTTCCTAAAGGTTGGGAATTGAATTTTATTTTGTGCCTAAGATGAACTGGAGAACATGTGGGCCTTTTTGCCTTGTTTGTGCAGTGTGGTTTAGCTTCCTTATCTGAGTTATTTGAGTTGCTTTAATTAACTTCTTTTGGATCAAATGGGTGTGTTGTGTGTCTATCAAATCCTCACAATAGCACCAATAATGTATTGTGAAAATGTATTGCATCAAAGCCTGGCCTGGCTGAGAGCCCTTTGTTACTGGGCTTATATGGCTAGGCTGACTCCTGAAACCTTTAATACTAATGGTAGCCTCTAATGCACCATCAATATTACAGAGGGGGGAAACCATGGAGTGCCCAGTTCAGGATTTTGCCTAAGACCCCCAGCAACCTGGAAACAGGTTTAGAGCAGCACCAGCATGCGCTCCGATTTTCATAGTACGATTTTGTGTTTCTCAAGACCTCAGATATATAACATGTTTTCCCTACCTAACTTGAATTTCTTTTATTTTTTGCATTAAGCTGGATATCCTTTAGATCTTGCCACACCTTACACCTTTAAGATTCTATGATTTTAAATGCTTGAGTATCTGGATGCTGGCTTTACACAACATTTATGTTATATCTGGCTCATATCAGAGCCTTTCATCCTTCACTTCCATGAGAAGTACAATCGCTGAAAATTAAAGTAAAACACAACAAAGTAATTAATCCTGTATGAATGTTCAAACATTCTGTGACTGTTTCCTTACCTCCCCCAAGACTCTGGACTTCCTCTGTGTGCAATCCAAGAATCCTGGTAAAGTCTTTTTTGTCTGAAGAAACAGAATTTTCAAATGACTGTGATTGTGCCATGATACTTTTACCTGAAGCCTTTCGGATAACAGGTCAGATATTGTATATGGTTCATTTATTGCTGGTTGAAGAGAAGAAGAGCACAGAAATGTCACTCAAGGACCACATTTCAGAGGACGTTTATGATAGTGAGATCAAGGAAGGGGATCAAAACAGAAAGGCATCAATGTGGAAAGCAAGAAAATTGTTTATTTGGGGTCTGTGACACAGTGGATCTGATAATATTCAATCGGGAAAAAAGGGATTAGTAATATGTCGTGATAGCCATCTAGGATACTGGAGAATTGTGTTCCAATTCAAATTTTGTCAACAGTATTTTATGGCTCTCATTATGGCTATGGCCATTCTTTGATTGTTAAAAGGCCTGCTGTAAAATTGGGCTGAGACACTCTATTAGGAATCAACAGTGAGCCTCTTGCTTCCATTTAGGCATGCCCTCCAATCTTTCTTTCACACACAAACATGTGTGTTAATGTGCTGCTTTTGTGTCCTTCTGAATACCCTCTCTCCCCCATCTCTCCTACTGAACAAATGCTGTGGCCTGAATAGAATAACATACAATCCACTCACCAAAAATTGTAGCGATGTTGATAAGGAATTCCAAAATATGCCATATGGCAGGGGTCTCCAAACCTTGGCCTGGGGGCCAAATGCAACATGCAGCAAGCTTGTAACTGGTCAGCAGCCAGCCTCTGGTCCCCTAAGAGCCTCTGACCTAGCTGTCCATATGCCACAGGATGAGCATATGCCACAACCAAGAAAAAGAGGACAAGGACACGCAAAATTTTGGACACCCAAGAAAAATGTCGGACATGACTAAATAAAATCCTATATTGCTTTCATGTGCTTAATTTAAACATTATATTTATTATTACATTTAAAACTAGTACAGCGGTGCCTTGGTGTACAATTAGTTCCAGAAGCATGCTTATAAGCCAAAATGCTTGTATATCAAAGCAATTTTTTTCCATAAGAAATAATGAATATTCAGACAATTTGTTTCATAATCCAAAAACTTTCATGTAAAAATGATTACAATATTGTAATATAATACAAAATAATAAATAAAATATAAAATATAGAGGAAAAATAAAACAAATTAACCTGCACTTGGTCTCTTTCCCTACAATCCAGAGTAACTATGGGAGCACATAAGAGATATTACGTGCACCCGTAGTTACTGCAGCACCTAGTGAAAACCTATGGGAAATTCATATTGCAATCCAGAGCAAATTGTTCTTACACCAGAGCAAGGACTCCTCGTAGTTACTCTGGATTGCGCCGTTAGGCTGCAATCTTCCCCTTATACAGGAGTGAGCCTCTGCTGGATCAGGCCAATTCTCATCTTGTCCAGCTTCCTGTATCTCACAGCGGCCTTCAGGGTGCACACAAAACCAATATCCAGGTGTCTTCCCCTGCATTTGGCATTTTGAGGTTGCCTGCATCTATCTGTGCACACAACCCATCATAGCTTGTAACCTATGATGGTCTTTTCCTCTAGGAATTTGTCCATCCCTTCTTAATGACATTGAGGCTGGATGCCATCACCACATCCCGTGGCAAGAAGACCCAGAAATTATATGATGGATAAGGAAATATTTTCTTTTGTCTGTCCTAACTCTCCCAATGTTCAATTTCAATGGATGTCCCCTTGTTCTAGTGTTATGATATAAATAGGATCACGTTATTCTTGCAAGAGCTTTTTGAGATAGATCAGACTGAGAATGGGGCTTCGACCCAGATATGGGTCTTCCTGATCCATATCTGGCACTAGCTGATACAATTGTAACTGCCTGACCAGCTAAATGTCTCCCTAATAAAAAGAGGGCTTAATAGAAGCCAAGAAAGACTACCTGCATGACTTTGTTGCATGGAAGAAGCCTTTCAGATTGCATTACACATTGTACAATGAGATTAGGCTGGTTTAAATGATATTGTGTACCTCCCTATTAAATAGGGTGAGCAGAATGGGGTGCACACAGCTCCCGTCCAGCTGCCTAATTTCAAGGGAAAACAATTCTCCAAATCACCCCTTAATATACACTTTAAATACTTCTTTAAATTATTTTGAAATACATCTTTAAAGTGGTCTTTAAATCACGCATTAAGTTTGGACAAGCTGTGACCCACTTCCCAACACAATTTTGTACCAGCCCATCCTCCCTCATTTGATTGACAGTGCAAGCCTACTGTAGGATTGATAGTGCAATCCTTAGGCCAGCATAAGCCCCAGCACAGATCCCGTATTGGCCTGGGAGTGTCACAAGAGTGCCATAAGGCACTTCTGCACCGCTTCTTGGAGAGGGTTAGGCCAGTGCATAGACCGGCACTTGTTTCCCTACATCACCACAGGAATGTGAAGACTGATGAGTTATGCCTGCTTAGGTTAGGATTTCACCCCAAGATGGCAATTAGGTGTACATTTTTACCCAGCTCAATGTGATGGGTGGTTTATCTTCTCCTCCAGGTCTTGTTTTCCTTAAGCAACTGAAGATATAGGAATAATAACAGATGAAATTGCTGTGAAATGTATTAACTACTCCACACTCACAGGAAGCTATTATTAAGCTATTTTAATCATTGCTACATGATTAAAAAGTCACTATTTTAATTGCCTTTTACTACTGAAAGAAAAGTAACAACCCTCCTCCTCCTCCTCTTCCTCCTCCTCTTTCTTCAGCATTTGTCTCATATGGTTATGGGATCTGCTATTTTGGATCAGAATTGCCATTTTTCTAGATTGCAGGCCCTTCTGCCCTAGTGTGTTGTCATTGGCACACAGAGCATGGCTGTACCATCTTGTCCAAGACTGAAGCAACACCATATCTCTGCTGGATGTCATTATTAAAAATAACAAAATAACCATAGGATAAGGCTTCAATAACCATAGGACAAGTCTTCATTTTCAATTAAAACCATATGGATTATTGAATGATCCCAAAAACATGTTTACATGAGAAGAGATTTTATGATTGTTCTTCACAAACAACAGAGAGGAAGTGGAAGATGGAACGGTTAGTTTCACAAAGGACAGGCAGAATGAACTTTACATGAGTAAGATTATTCTTGGAAAGAGTAACACATTCCTAAAATCCCAACTGTCTGGTAATATCAGAAAAGGCCATTATTTACAGAATAGTCCTATCTCCATAATAGCAGTGCAAGCCGTTTTCTAAGTTTCATATTAATGCATATTAGCATCCTAAGGAACCCATCTGATAATATATACAGAGACTTAAGGAGCTTAACCATGTTCACACCTCCATGAAAAAAAATAATAAAGTTCTCCCTTTAAATAAACTTTCTACACAAGTCTATTAGCAGTTATCTATTATCTGCCGCAAGGGGAAACAAGTAGACAGTTCTGGAGAGTCTTCTAAATCTCAGGCTGCTGCGCATTAGGCAATAAATTACATGCAAGAAGGAGATCTATTCTTATTGGCTGCTCCTCCTTTATTGTACCATATGGGCATATTTATGTTGGATACCAAGGAAATTCAGAAGCAAGAACAGTGAAAATAACACTCCATGAAGGAAGCCAGCTCTGCTCACTATATATGTTGAAGTGTTTTCATTCCAGGGATCTATTAAGCTTCTCATCCAACATTGGCCCATTGGCCAAGGTTTTGGGTTATTGATATCAAGTTTGATTTTCCAAAAAAAAAAAAAACCAAACTAACCAGATTTGGATAAATGAAAATATACTCTAGATCCAAGTAGACAAGTAGAGAGGTAGTCAGTAATTTCTTTCTATACTTCTCTTTCAGTGTTTTTATTGAGTACTTTATCTTTTCCATCATGGAAAGCAAAACAGTACAATAAACAGCTACTTAACACAATAGCAAGACAATACAGTCCATTTTTTTGCAAGGAAGTTGACTCGTCACACAAACTGAAAAGCAATGTACGTCTGGAGAGTATCCCCACCCCAGAATGCAGTCAGCCTGGTGACACCTGGAACTTGATGTTCTAGATCAGGGATCTCCAAACATTTTGGCCGGAAGTCCACATCATCTCTCTGACACTGTGTCGGAGACCACAAAACTAATTTACATTTCAAATTTGAATAAATTTACATATAAGAATGTATTGGAGTGGATAACAAGGCTTGCCCAAGGGCCGGATAGAGAGGTCTTGCTGGGGCCACACTGAGGCTCACAGAGGACCGCATATGGCCCCTAGCCAGCATTTGGAGACCCCTGTTCTAGATATTTGTGACTGATGTAATAATGTAATCGCATTGCCCCAATCTTCCAGGCTCTTGAATTGATTTCACCTTACTTTGGCAATCTTTGGGCCCAGCTGATATCCAGTGAATGGTGAACAAATGATGAGAGTATGTGACAACTGGGCCCAAGTGTTGATAAGGATCAGTAAACTTGCTGCTAGCATTCAGTCTAGTCTTTTAAGCATTCAGAGGCAGGGGCAGAGCCAGTATTTGTGTTTGGGGAGAGCATGAGAACTAGCTTTAGAACCCAGGCAGGTACACTTGAGCTCCCATTGAACTCTGGCCTGTGTGGCTGAGATTTACTAAGCAGGTAGACCTAGGCTTCTATCCAGACTTGAAACTCAAATTTACCAGGGACGAGGAAATTCATGTTCCATGACAAAAGACCCAAAAAGCTGGGAGTTTTTAACTGGAGTTCCCAGAATGAGACTGGGGGTTTGTATTCTATTTCTGTCTAGAATTTTGATGCAGGATTAGTGGTTGTGCCACCTGCTCTAACAATCCGACTCCTATTATGATCTGCTTGTATACGGATAAATAAAAAAGATATGACAACAACGGTATAAGCCTCCAGTGCAATCTCATCTAAAGGAAATCGCACCCCTTAAGATCTGCTCTTAGACTTCTGTCTGCTTTAGGAAATAGGGAGCACTTAACAATAACTCCAATTAGTCAAAAGTCTTTGGAAGATTACTTTTCTGATAGAGGACTGGCAAAGAATCCATAGAAAGTTGGATAATGCCGTTTCCCCTTGATTTTGTCTGCGTCGGAACAGCACACTCCACTCTCATCAACCACACCAGCCACGGTTGCTCCATATTTAATGAGGAAGTTGCTAATAAGAACTAATTTTGCAGGTTGTGGGAGGGACTTGTTATTCCTTATAGCATTTAGGGTTGACTCATGAGTTAAGTCTGTTATGTAAATATCGACATGGTATGCATGTGGCAGTTTATTATAACAGCAACTTAAATCTGAAGGACCAGTTACCAAATTATCATTAACGAAACAAAAGGCTTTTGCTGCAATTTAAGCGCGGTTTAAGAAGCGGAGTTGCCATAACAACTTGATACAAAAATCCTTGGTGGTAACTTTGTACAGAAACCTATTGAAACGAAATAACCTCGCTCTTCTGCTACTACTTAGCCAGCCTAGTAGATACTATTGGTTGTAGAAAATTAAAACTTTTTTAAATGGGGAAACTACTTTTGCTGAAGTAAAAGAAACCTCTTAAATGTAAGTGTTTTTCTTCTTTCTTTCTCTCACTCTCTCTTTTAAAAAAAGCATAATTTGTCAGACATTAAAATAACAAAAGGTCTTTGAAAAAGGATTATGGCTTCTGATGTTTTGCCACTAGAATGGATTTACATTATGTCCCACTGATGTTGTAATCTTGAATTCTGAGGTAATGTTTTAGCCCTTTCTTTGCACATAAATAAAGATTTTGATGATAGCACTTTTATTTCTTCTATGGAACGTTCCTTTATTTTTCAAACTCCTCATTTTCTCTTGCTTAAACCATTTCATCAGAATAACATACAAATTGGATGCAGTCCTTTGTAAGAAGGAGAGGAAGGAGCAGAAACGTGTCTCGAATCAACTTCTAGGTAGTTGTCGAATGGGGCATTTCCATGTTATTTACATGAAGTGTCTTTCTGAGAAAAGAGAAAAAAGTCCCAAAATTATTATTAGCTACATATTACAAATTACATATATCAAATGTCATTCTAGAATTTTCTGCCCAATATCCACAGAAAGAAATAAGTGGCCATTCCATGCAATTCTAAAGTGTCAGCTACTGACTGTAGAACCTAAAATCCTATGTTTACATGCTAAGTGGTTTGCTAATTAGATCAACTTCATTCCCCCTTTGAAACCCAGTGGCATGAATTTTCACATATCTTTCTGAGCAGCATAGATTTAATTAGTACAGAATTTCTTTTTACATTATCAGCCCCTGCTTTTCCTCCTCATAACTGAAGAAATGAACAGCATTTTGCTTTAAATGGCAAAGAGACCAACCAACTGTATGCAAATAAAGAGGAGATTCAGGTTCCTGTTGTGTATTTATTTGTTTGTTTGTTCTGTTTTAAGAGATCACATCATCAGTGACATAATGGATTGAAAAGTTAGGTTTATTTTACCATAAGCTGTACCCTCCACTCTTCCTTTGAATGTAAATAAAGAATTATATGTAGAGTGATGGATTTTTTCTCTACTTCCTTTCTTTGGACTAAAGGTAAGGGTGATTAGTTTGTTGTTGTTTTTTGTTTTTGCTTTAGCAGAGCAAGTAGGGTTGAAATATATCTTATAATTACCTTAAACAATCAGATAATAAAGAAGGAGGCGAGATGCCTAGGTTAACTACATTCCTGCTTTTCCATTATGCAGGCCTCCATCAGTCTTGGAAGACTATGGTATCGTGCTCGGCGCTGCATATGCTGCATGCGAAGCACGAAAGCCTGGGTTGGATTGTTATGGAGGATAGGCTGTTACCCAAGCAGCAAATCCCCCCTCTCCACACCACTGAATTAGTCCAATGGAAAGGCAGAGCCAATATAATTGGATCCAGCTGGCGTCGCAGAGCTGGTCTAAGGACAGGAGCTCACCCTGTGTTGTGGGGCCTACCCGGGTCTCGAACCCTGGCCTGCTTGTTAACAGGCACAGTGCCTTAGCCACTTGCGCCACCCACAGCCCTGTTATATATAAATATAAATATAAATATAAATAGAGAGAGAGAGAGAGAGAGTTATATATAGTTTTATATAAATACAGTTTTATATATAGTTATATATATAAAGAATATAGTCCAAAGAATATATAAAAAATATGTTTTTCCATAGTTCTCTGTAATTTGGATACATTAGAGTTCAAACAGTGAGTATTGTGATTGAGTTGTAAAGCATGTCTGTGACTACTCTGGAATTTGGGAGGCCTGTGCAAGGATGTGGTGTCTGTGTTCCTGATCCCTGCCAAGAGAATGTAAGTGTGCACTGTTGGAAAGTGAATCAACTCAGCAGAGTGATGACCACAGAGCATCCCCTTCTGTGGTTCAGAAGGATTTCCTCCACCCTCGCTGTTTGCTTAGGAGCATGCCAAAAAAAAAAATCAAGACTGAGACCAGAATCAAACTTTAGAACAGGTTTACTTACAGATCATGAAGGCTCATATTTACAGCATCTGATGAAGAACAGAGTTTTCTAACACTTGAAGGATCAGAAGCACTAAAGCTACTTCTGCTTGCATGTGGGTTTGGGGGCCTGGTGGAGAGCCATGTGCTCACATCTGGGGGGAGAGAGAGAGGAAGAGGAAAGGGGTCCAAGCCAAACCACCTGCAATGGTCACTGAGAGGGGACAGGTAGAGAGGTCCATCAGGGCAGAGGGTGGTTCGCTGCCCCGTTCTGACAAATGCAGCTCTGTCTTGTCTCTTGTCTTTTCAACATGCACCAGCTGGGTGTGACTGGCATGGAGGATTGGAGAGGGTGGTGAAAGATGTGATCTTATTTTGTACTTTCAATAAAGCATGGGAAGCCCTGTCGAGGGCTCCATGGGTACCCCACAGACAACCTGAACCCCGGCAGCAGGTATACTATGTTTTTTTTAAAACCGTCCCTTCTCTCCCTTTCCCTTCCAAAGACTTACCTTGAGGGCTCAAATTTTGAAAGAATTTGAGAAGCAATGCCATAGAAGTTTGCAGTGGCATCACTGGGGTGGTGCGGTCTACACTAGGTGACACACCCAAGGGGGGTGACGCACACTGGGGGACCTAAAAATTGCAACTTCATGATGGTGTGTCAAACCCCATCATGTTGCCCCTTGGATTTGCATTAAAGAGCAGACTCCAATGCAAAAATCCATTTTGAAATAGCACTTTCCTATCAAAAGTTATGACCAGAAAACTAAAATATGCATTGAACTCTTTGGAAAGTGAAAGTGACCCATATCACAGCTTGCAAAATAAAGGAAGCCACGAGTAGGCAAAGGTGCCATAGTTCATTGGAAAGGGCAGCTAAGAGGAATGAGAGGACACCAGAATTATCCTGATCCAATGAACACATCCCCCACAAATCACCCCAGAAAGAGGTCCCTGATCATTGCATTGAAAGTCATTGAAAATGGATGTGAACTGCACAGCTGTGTTGACTGGTGAGTAAGCAAGCCTGCTTTGGCTGGACTGGAAGGTCAGGACAGTACAAGACTTCCAAAATGATCCCAATCAGGGATGTTACTAAAGCATTAGAAAGGAGGCACCTTTGAAGGGGTGGCAGCCCTTGTGACCTAAAATCATGGTTTGTAGAAATAATCCCATCATGTGATACACCTTAGAATATGTAATTTACAGCGGAATGCAGTGAAACAAACCACTTTGAAATATCTTTATTCTTTTAAATTGTATGACTGACCCTACAATCCAGAGTAACTACGGGAGCATGCAAGAGACTTTATGTGTAGCCATAGTTGCTGCACTACCTAGTGAAAACCTATGGGAAATTCATATTGCAATCCAGAGCAAATTGTTCTTACACCGGAGCAAGGACTCCACGTAGTTACTCTGGATTGTGCCCTAAAAAAACCAGTAGAGTTGGGTGTAATGGCACATAACCTTGTCCACCATTCATGTTGTTGCTCTGCCCAATGTATGAGGGTGACACACTGACCTCCTACACTGGATGATGCAAACCCTAGTGATGCCCCTGAAAGGTTGTAATTTGGGAGTCAGGAAACCAAATGAACCAGTAATGTGTGCCACCAAAAGAATTTTTCAGAAGATCAGTTGTAGAAACATGTTTTTGTCATTTTATATTTTATAACTTATGTTTGTGTCGATCCCCTTTGTTGTTCCTATGAGTTTTCTTGGACCCACATCAGCTATATAAATATGAGAGAAAAGGGATGGGCAAATAAATGAGGGAATAAGATCTGGTATGTGTATTTGCCACCAATATCCTCCCCCTCAGATCCACTTCCCATCCCTGACCCCTCGGACCCCACATTCCACCTTGCAGTGCCCTGAACCTCCCCCTCTCTGCCCTGCTGTCAATTTTCCATTGCATAAGAACCTTCCAGAGAAGCTATCATTTGCGCAACAATTCTCATAATTTATGGCAGTGGCCCAGCAGCACTTGACAAAGGCCAACCTTTCACACAGCCTTAAAGGACCTTAAAGGATCTAGTATATTTTTAGGAAAACTCACATTAAGAATCATTTGCAACACCCCTCTTGACCTTATAATGAGGCTCTGTTTGTTGCAGGGTGAAACTGTCATCATGTTCTGCTTTCACACACAAGGGGGAGCTCCCATCATGTCAATCTCTTCCATAGGGAAGTCCATTCTCCCTCCAAAGACAAAATATGCATTCTGTAGGCATGGCAGCCTGTTATTGTGTTGTCTAGAACACTCTAATCTATACTGGAGTACCAAGACCTGAAAGCGGCGCCAAGCCAAAACTAACCTTTTTGCAAAACACCAAGGTCAAGTCTTTTGAAGAGTACACATTGGTGCTGTTATGGAAGGTAAGAGTGGAAGAAATAACTATGGTGTATACGCAATTGTAGGTAACTCGTATAAGTATTGTCCTGCACTGGGGACAGTAGACATGGACAGTAAAATGCCATCATTAAGTTGGCATAGTGTATTTGAGTGAACTTTGTTAAATGTTTCCATGTTCAAAATAGCTGTACCTTTGCCAAAGACATGTTCCCTTGATCAGAGGAAGTATTAAAGTTATCTGATTATGCTTGAAAACACTGATTAAAAACTTTAATATAAAACGTTAACATGGGCATTAGTAAAAAATACAGCCATAATAGTGTGAACTATGGAAACTATAGGAGCATTAGTTTATACTGTTCTCCAGAAGCAGACCTTCTTCACACTATTACCCACCAGGCGCTTGCTACATCACTATTAAGAATAGTACTAACTACACTATTAACAATAACAGTTTTGACACAATGATCCACCAGCTTTCAGGCTTTAATATGTCACATGTTTAATATGTTTAATATGTCACAACACCTTGTGTAGGACAATAAATACATCTTCATTACGGCATTCATTCAACGTGGGTGCCATAAAATTTGTAAACCTGTTCTGTCTGCTGGATTCAGATTATCATTATTTTTGTCACTAGAGTTTTAAGTCCCTCTGTTTGGAATGCAATACAGTCATTGCTACCATAATCAGAATTGTTCAGTCAAGAACCTGCCCTAGACCCACAAATATGAAAACTTTTAAAGGTAATGTTCATCTGAGACTGCCAACTTCATTTTGATACATCCTCTTTCTTTATTTGCATCTCTGATTTTTTCCCTCTCTTGAGATATATGGCAGATTTATTGCTCCTAATTTTTAAACACCAAGTGTATCTAGCGTTCTTATTACTCCTAATTAATGTGAGAATAAAGAATCAAAGAGGGTATTCCTCCAATGAGTTGTTTTTGAAGAGTGACAAATTAATCCCCTCGGAAATGGTTGAAGCCAGGAAAGATCTCCTCTGTTTTGTTTCCCTAATAAACTGCAGCAATTAGATGTAAAAAAAACCCCTACAGGTCTTATTTTAATACCTGTTGCATTCTCCTTGCACAAGCTAGTAGGAATGGCTTCAGTCTGAAAACCCAAAGAACATCCAAGTAACCAACAAGATGAGGGGAACAATCCAAACATGACTTGTGCTTGCTCAGTACTGCTGCAAATGTGCTATAAAGTACATGTGTGTGACTTGGGGATTGCATTGGCCTCCCCATGCCGGATCCAGCTCTAGTGGGGTAAGAGCGCAATCCAGAGTAACTACGGGGAGTCCTTGCTCCAGTGTAAGAACAATTTACTCTGGATTTTAATATGAATTTCCCATAGGTTTTAACTAGGTGGTGCAGTAACTATAAGTGCACATAATGTCTCTTATGTGCTCCTGTAGTTACCCTGGATTGTAGGGTAAGTCTGCAGTAGGCAGGCTTGGGGTCAGGAGATGCAAGAAGAGTGGAAGGAAGCATTTTGGAGTGGGGCAGTGTGGGCAGCATGTGAGATTGTTGGCAGGTAGGGAGCAGAGGTGGGGACAGGATCTGGCATTTGTTCCAAAGTCTAACCCTGCTCCCAGGCAGCCCCACACTGCTCAGATTTGTGCCACTGATTGAGATGCCATGGATCCAAGGCATTACCATGGCATTACCTTAGTAATTCTCCCCATGGTAAGGGAAAAAGTTTCCTCTTGCTTCAGGGAAAGCCACTGGCTGCCTGAAACTTGTGCTAGCCTGCCTGTTCCAGTGCAAGTTATGATTGCACCCTAAGAGTATGGAAATTACATACATTATATTAATGTGCATGTTAATAGGTTTGGGAGTTAAGCCTATCCTTATACAGTAGTAACTTGTCAGACAAATAACTTGTATGACAAAAGGCTTTGTAAGACAAACGAAAATTTCTAAAGAATTCTGCCTTGTAAAACAAACAGTTTCAAAATACAATGAAAATTCATTGTAAACGAACAAATTGATGGCTCTGCATCATGAGCAACAGCAAGAGGTTATGGAGGAGATCTCATCTACAGAGGAGGAGAATAAGGAAGAGGGATCCCTTACATTAAATGAGATTAAGGATGTTTGTAAACTTTGGGAAATTGTGCAAAATTTTGTAGAAAAGCACCACCAAATATGTCTGTAGCAGTGCAAGCAATGAATCTATTTAATGATAATGGAATGTCACATTTCCATGAAATCCTCAAAAGGATACAAAAGCAAATGTCGTTAGGTTCTTTGATAAAGTTGCTCAAAAATACACCAGTGACTCTTTTAGTGAAAAACAGTCATCCTTGGTCAGAAAGGTTTTTCTTTTCTGTTTTACTGTACAGTATATTACAGTATTTTTATTATTACAGTAATTGTGTTCTGTATTATATGACAGCATTTTGAATTTGATTACAGTGTTTTGTCATCATTTTTACATACAGTTAATATTTTTATATGAATATTTTTGGTTGTGGAACCAATTGTCTGACATTCCATTATTTCCTATAGGAAAATCTGCTTTGTAAGACAAAAATGCTTCCGGAATGAATTATGTTTGCCTTACAAGGCACCATTGTACCTATAAAAGTCAGGTTGTAAATAAGGCTCAAAAGCAAAGAAGATGTGAGAGATGTGCGTGGGTGTGTATGGGCGCAATCCAGAATAACTACGGGGAGTCCTTGCTCTGACATAAGAATAATTTACTCTGTATTGCATAATGAATTTCCCATAGGTTTTCACTATGTGGTGCTGTAACTACGTTGACATAAATGTCTCTCACATGCTTCCGTAGTTACTCTGGATTGTAAGGATAGCCAGCTGTTTTCCTTGTGAGATATCCCAGAACATACCAGGAACAGCTGGTGCAACTTGGATCTTTCCAGAAATTGTGTCTTATATTGAGGCCATAAAGGTAAAGCAAGGAAAGAAGAAAAAGAAATATAGGGAAAGACGAGAGCCTTAGAATATAGAAAATGTAGGAAGTTTTCCACTACGTCGGTTGATAACCATACTATTAAGCAGAGCACCACCAGGGTTTGTGACACCCTGTGGAATGTTAGTGTCACTCCCTGCTGAGCACATGTGTGACTTTTGTGCATGTGCCATGCACCTATGAAGCCAGGAGCCCTGAATGACTTTGGGCAGCTGACTTCAGAGGTGCACTGCACATGTGCAGATGTCACACATGTACAACTCAGAGTGCTCCTCTGGAGGGAATGTCATCTGATTCTGCCCCCGCTCTACTGGAGTACTCTGAGTGCTTTTCTGGAGTGATGGACAGATGCCCTTTCCTCCAGAGCAGTGCTCAGAGCGTAGTGCACCATTTCGAACTTCCACATGATGTTGCACATGCACATTGCAATCAGAGTGCTCTTCTGGAGAGAAAGGCAGGTGCCCCTCTCTCCAGATCAAAGCTCTGAGCTCACTGCACCAAGCTCTGTCTCCAAACTTGGCCAAAGTGAGCTAGGGCCACCAAAGGAGTATTGAACATGTCAGGCTCATCATCTTCCTCAGGCTCATCACCTTCCTCAGACACGTCACCTGGTGCAGCTCACACCAGCCACACCACCCCAGCGACACTCTTGCTATTAAGAAAACAGGATAGTGACGTCATGATACAGGAATCTAACTTTGCTAGATTATACTGTATCTTAGTCTAGGTAATGGTGTTCCATGCAGGTTGCGACCATCCCAGGTAATTGTGACCATCCCTGTTAAAAAGAGCCAGCATTGTCCAAAGATATCTCCTGGTCATATGGCCAGCATGAATAAACACCAAAGACCCACAGAATGCTCTTACTTTCCCACTGAAGTGGTACCTATTTATCTACTTGCATTGAACTGCTAGGTTGGCAGGAACTGGGCAAGTAATGGGCGTTCACTGTATCATGCAGTACTCAAGTGTCAAACCATCGACCTGCCAACCTAGAGGCTGACAACCACAGCCTGACGTTATAGCTTTCTTATGAGTAATTGATAATTTACCCTAATGAATAAATTAGTCTTCAATGATTTAGCAGTTTGCCATTTGTGTTTCTTCATCCATCTCAGTGCCTTGCTTTTCATCACCATCATTATTAAGAATATTTATATCTTTTTTCAACAAAAAAGGTTCACAGTGCCTATAGTACGTTTCATAAATGGTACATTGAAATGTTGATGGTACATTTCATTTCAGTTCTTTAAGTTCCATATTTCTTAGGGTTTTGAATAGGTTTTTGTACATGGGCACCATCGTAGAATGGACACCTGCCAGGTTTAGGTTGTTAAAGCAGGTATATGGGTCTGTTGATGGATTCTGACATGGGATTCAAGGAAAATAAGTCTCACCTCTTGCAAGCAGACCAAATGGTGTTAAGGAGGTATCTGGCAGGAAACAAATACACAGAGATATATTTTTTCTGTATTCCAGGGAAATCATAAACCTTTCCCCATATTTTGTGGAAACTCTTCCTACTCAGGGCTGATGGTGTTGACACTCTTCTGGCGTCTACCTTTTCCCTCCCACCTGCACTGAGGCAGAACTTGGGTAGACTGCCGTGCAAAACACTTATCACTTTATTTTCTCCTAGGAACAAGTGGGAAAAACTTCACCTGGTGAGCTGAACCCGGCTCTAAGTGCTAAAATGTTTACTGCTTTCAATCTGCCTGGCAGGGCACTGGGAGCCAAAGTGCTGATTGGCAGCCTGCTGACTCACGTTTGCCTCCAACTTCCAGACGTTGCCACAGCCCAACACCTGAAATGGTAGAATTTTAATTATCTTCAGGAAAGGGGATGGTTCCGCAAGCACTCCAGACCACTTTCTATTAACGTTTGACAAGATTTCAAAGCAATTGAAATATGTTTAATGAGATTACTACATTAGATTGGGGTCTGAGAATTTCTGATCAAATTCCAGTTTGCCTAATTAATGCATTCCAGCACCTACTTAACTCGATTCATAACAACAAATCATTTCGAGCTATCGTCAGTGAGGTGCACCCTGCCTAGACAGTAGATAATGGATAAACGCATATATGTTTATGTTATTTCAGTGGAAAATCCATGGCCCTGTTGGTAATGAATTGAAGGTTAAGTGACAATTTCTCTGTACAGCCACTCATGTCTTACAGTCTGTGAACTGAAAACTGGATTAACCTTTAATTACCCTTGGTGACCTCTCAACCCTAAAACAACATCACCACTCCTTCCCATATTATTTGCATATACCATTTAATGAGAGAAACATCTGTTTGCATATTTGGTACCTCTAATATTATGCAGATGAGCTGGCTCTGTGCATTGCAATAGACAATTGTGGGAAGATCTCTTTTTTCTTTTGGTTTTTTTTTTTTAAAAGGGGAGGGTGTTCATCCTCCTCCCACTGATTAAGCCTGACTTGTATTAATTAGAAGAAGAGCTGCCTGGTGCCAATTGCATTGCATACATAATGCACAGCTGCTGTGTGATCTCAATGGCAGTCCAGCAATATTCTAAGAGTGCCTTCCTCCCCACCTACTCTTCATACAAAGGTTGGCTTGATGTTGTTGTAACACATTCCTCCTGGTACTATATGCTTTCATTGATAAATGCAGTGCATATACAGTGGTTTATCCTTTAAATAAACAGGTCAGATTTAACAAGGTGGATTCAGTAATATGCATGCAATTTACATACATGTAGAGGTCTGGAAAGATACTTTCCTCCTACCATCTTCTCTCTTTTCTCACTGAATCAACTGACATGGAATCAAAAGTTAGAAATACTGCTGGTTACGTATAGCATATGCAGGATGTAATCAGAACCAGCTCCCAGCATTTATTTTCAGTGCTCATGTCTAGCATTGAAACACATGATAAACAAGAGAACACCACTGCAAATGCTATGTATATAATGGGTATCTCAGTAAGAAAATCATGTATTTGCTATAGTGAGCCCCGTTTACCTTAACAGCTTAGATATTTGATCTTGTTCAAGGAGCACAAGACTATGCTTGCCTCCTCAAATTTCTCTTCTCTTTAGTGGGACGTACTCTCAGAAATGAATGCATAGGGATTAAGCATAAATTTATTATATATGGGACTATATGTTATATTATTCAAGTGCAGATTGGCATCACTGGGGAGATTGTGGGGAGGTGCAGGTCATATTGGGTGATACTCATGGGTGGCGGTGACACTACCACTAGCTAAAATCTTGATATTTTCAAATAATATCATCATAATATATATCATAAGATGCATGATTTCATGCAGAATGCAATAAAGCACATGATGTTAAAATATCTTTATTATATGAAATGTTATAGCCAAAGGGTAGGAAAGTGGTGCATCAGCAGTCAGCCATCTAGAGTGTTGCCCTGTCCACAGCATGGGAGGAAGTACATCATGGTGGTGATGTGCTGGCCTCCCAAACAGATGATGGCTGTTGTGGCGCAAGTGGTTAAGACACTTAGGGCAAAATCCAGAGTTACTATGGGGAGTCCTTGCTCCAGTGTAAGAACAATTTACTCTGGATACCAATATGAATTTCCCATCGGTTTTCACTAGGTGGTGCAGTAAATAAGGGTGCACGTAATGTCTCTTACATGCTCCTGTAGTTACTCTGGATTTGGGTGTTGACCACTTGTAAACTAGCACATCACCATATGCAAACCAGCAGTGGTTAACCACTGTTAACCAGCAGACCAGGGTTCGAGACCCAGATCCCCACAAGGCAAGGATTTCCTTGGTCCCTTCCATCTCTATGATTCTATGATTAAATCAGCATATCACTATATGCAAAACCATAGTGACACCACTGCAAGTGTCTGGCATGCAAACTGAAATTGTGATTTGTATAGGACCACAAGTGTAACAGAGGTGCTATCGTAGTAGTTAGTAGTAGTAGATTATAATTTTAATTTATTGTTTTTATTTGAGAGTAGGGGGTTCATGTCCATGATGTACATATGGGTTCTTGTCTTTTGGAAATAGGGAGCAAACTCCAATCATACATCCCTTTCCTTTCATCTTTTAACTACGTGCATTCTTGCTGGGGAATGTATGCTCTTTGCACCTTTCTGTGTGTTCAGATTTACAGACTGAAGATTATGAGTATTTCTTTGTATGGACAGTGTTTTTTCTAAGGTAGGGAAGCATATTATTATAGTTTTCCTATTAACTCTTAAAAAGATGACACAGTAGATATTACATCCATCAACGTAAAGCTCTCTTAAAACAAGTGTGTCTAATTTCATCATGACAGATATCTGGGATTTAACTGGAAAAAAAAATCACACTTTAGTGCAAGCCCATTTTTGTACCTCCAAAATAAATTAGCATTTTAAAAGTACTTTTAGCCTGCTGGGATGGATCATTCTGCTAATATGGGTAACACCATGGACTCCAATAATTAGTGTAAATTGCCTTTGAATAATACAGAGCTGGGAACAACTTTTTGTGCTTAATGTCCCTTGCAAGTACATGATGAAGAGTCCTTAATGGGCCTTGGAAAAACAACTAATACCTATAAATCAAAGAGGAAAAGCTGTTTTTTGATGCATTTGTCTGGGAGTGTGAGTTTTAAGCTAAGTTGTTAACACTCCTCCCTGCTGAGGGTCATGGATTAGCTAGGGTGGGAGTTTCTTAAAGGATCTTTCACACTGACCAGGGGAGGCAGCCGTTTTCAAATACAAGTGTTTTTTTAACCCTAATCCTTACCTTCCTGACCAGCATTGCTCCAAATTTCTCTCTAATTAGGTAAGGAATTAGTAGGGAGATAAATATGTTAGGGTGTGAGGCTGAACTGTTTAGTTTAGCCTAGATGAAGATAGTGAAATTTCCTGTGCCATGGAATTCATTTCATATCTAATAACTATTCCCCTTCTCCTCCAGAAGCATTGGAGCAGAGTATGCTCCAAAGCAATAAGAATTTATCTTCTCCTAATCTTACCACTGTATATTCTACTGGCAGAGTTTAAGCCTGTTCCTCTCACAGCTTTATCTCTTAAATGGTTAAGAAGCAGCCTTTCCTAATCTGCTCTCTTATGATACTATATCTAAGCAAGCTCCATAAACCAAATCAAGATATATTGATCTTCAAGTGCTCCCACCAAATTTAAAGGAGTGTGCCAGGATTTATTTATTTCTTTTCCACAAGAAACAAGATAGCCAAGATAAGATGAACATTGTTTTTAAATAGACTCATTGTGGGCGCTCATTTACGGATGCTTCGAATTATCAGCTGAGCCTTTTGTCCTTCTTCAGTGGACTTGGGAATAGTATATGATTCTTTCAATTTCTTCTTTGATTTTAGGCTGTATGAGGACTTGTATGAGGACTTGAAATGAGGTCCTGACATCATTATTTTTTGCAGGTTCCTCAAAATCCAAATTAACCAGGCCCGACCCTCACAACCTACTGAAAGTGCCAAGTGCAAAGGATAATGCTTTAATAATGCTGTATTATCAACTCTTTTGCTATACTGTATCTCAAATGGTTCAGTCAAATAGATGTAAATTTGAATAGTTGTATGATTTTAGGATATGGGGTTGTAGCTTAGTGGTGGAGCACATACTTTGAAGACAGATGGTCCAAGGTTTAATTTTGGGTACCCCCAAAATTAGCTCTGGGAAAGACTCCCATCAAAGCTGCAATCAAAGCTCCCATCAAAGATACAGTAAATGCTTACCTGAGATTAAGTCCCATTGAACATAATAGGGCTTATTTCACAGTAAGCATATATAGGATTGTACTGTGAAACTGAATCTGAAATCTGCAGCTAGTGAGACAATACTGACTTGCCGGATTCTCTGCATAAATGGCCTGATTCTGCATAAGGCAGATTCTAATGTTGGTATATGATAAAATTTCACTTTCAAAGGTATTTGTATATGGTGAAAAAGTCCAATATAGGGTTGCTTGTTTTGTGTCAATAGTAGGGGGCTGACTCATCAGCTTAATTTAGAGAATTCCTGTTCCAAATAGTAGTCTTGAAATATTCAATATTCAGTGACATCACTTCTTCCATTATTGCCCTTCTTCACTCCCTCCTTTGGCCCAGTCAGCCACTTTGTTGGATTCATGTAGGAGGGAACTGAAAGGCAACTGAAATAATGCCTGATTAAACTAAGTCGAAATAGATAACAGGGTTGGTTCTTACTTGAGCCTGCAATCCTGACCCCTAGTTAGACCGGCATCAGTTGCGACACAAGTCCAATGCTGGCCTGGAGGTGTCACAAAAATCCATAAGGTATTTTTACGAGCATCATTCCTGGTGGGGTTAGGCCAGTGCAGAGGCATGCGCTGGTCTCCCTGCACCATCATGGGAATAGGAAATGGGTGAGTAGTGCCAGCCTAAATTGGATAGGATTGCTCCCTGAGTCACTAGATCAGTGGTTCACAAACTGTGAGCTGTGGCTTCCTGAGGATCCATAGCTAAGAGGCTATGGAATCCTTAGAAAACCCACTGTGGAGCCCTAATGGAGAGTCACAAGTAGGTCAAGGGAGTTGCCATTTAAAAATATTTGGCCTAAATAGAAGCAGTGAACATATATTTTGATGAAGAAGAGGTAATGGCAGTTTAGAGCCTCGTCCAAATACCCATTACGACAGAAGCCATATGTAGTGGATTTCCTGATTAGAAGATTCATTAATCATTAATGAATTAATTAGATAGGATTAATTAATTAGATTGGGTAGCAGTGTGAAAATAGGTCCTCTTGTAATACTACTTAACCATATATAAGCTTTCTTTGCAAATGGACATGATAAAACAAAATACTTTCCAAAAAATTCCAGAATAGATTTTTTATGAGCCTGTTCCAAATACAGAAAAGGGCCAAAGAGCTCCACTTCCAGCAACTCCATTCTGCAACGCAGCTGGAACCAATTGTATTGGCTCTGCCTTTCCGTTGGACTATTTCAGTTGCGTGGAGAGGGGGGATTTGCTGCTTGGGTAACAGCCTATCCTCCATAACAATGTACTCAGGCCTTTGAGCTTCGCATGCAGCATTGAACACAATACCATAGTCTTTCAAGAATGATGGATAATTTTTTCATAATTTTGGGAAGGCATTTTGTCCAAACACAAATAACTGGATTGTCTCTTCCTGTAAAACAAGCTAGCTATTAAAAGTATCATCTGTTTTTAGATCTAGAGCCAAGCTACACCTACCCAGAAGTAAGTCCGTTCTAGGTTTTGACTCCCAGATAAGTGGCTAGAATTGCAGCATGAGAATCCAGTCCTATGCACATTTACTTGGGAGGGATCTTACTGCGGAATAAACATGCTTAGGGTTGGGCTGCCTATGAGAACCAAACATGCTCTTAAAGTATATCCTGTTGCATTTAGCCCAATTAAAGCTATAGGCTGCAATCCTAACCTCCAGTTAGACTGGCCTAAGCCCTGCATAAGTCCTGGAGGGTGTCATAAAAGTGTTGTAAGAAACTTTTGCAACACTGCTGGGGGAGGGTTAGGCCAGTGCACAGGCATATGCTTGCCTCCCTACATCACAATGGGAATGGGAAGACCGATGAGTTGTGCTGGCCTAGATTAGGATTGAACCCATAGAGACTCATGTATCAAAACAAAACATATACTTAGATTATATTCAAGGAAAGTCATGGCCACAATAATAAATTCCATGGAATTTCAGATAAATTAAATTCCATTGAAATTAAATGAACTCAAGTTCTTATACAATCCTAGACATGTCTCCTCAGAAGTAAGCTCCACTAAGTTCACCAGGACTTAATCCCAGGAAAGCTTGCATAGTATTGCTGTCTAAATCAAGATAACTTGACTCATTAATTTTTGTGGTGCTTAGACAACATCTGGGAACAAACAGGACTGGTGGGGTCCAATGTTGGGTCCTCACATGGAATCCTGCACTCACCGAGCAGCTGAGGCTACTGAAGCTAAGGGGAGTCAGACTTTTGAGATGCATCATGCAAAGCATGGCACTCGGAAATAGTTCGCAGTGATATAGCATCACCATCAGCTACTTCTGGGAGATCCATTTCAGGCAAACCAGTCTCAGGGGAGGGCATGCAAACCCACACTAGCTAACCATGCTGTCTTCCTAGGCTGTCAGATACTGGTTAAAGCAGTAGATTTGTCCTCTATGATCCCCCCAGAAAGCAAGGCCTACTGTACTGTCACAATGTAAGCCACTGCTGTAAAGCATCTTGCTGTTCTCGTGGTGTGAGGAGGTTGGCGCATGTCTGTGCACTGGGCTAACCTCGCCAGGATTAGCACAGAAATACCTTACAGCACTTTTGTGACATCCCCAGGCCAGCACAGGACTTGTATGGGGACTAATATCAGCCTAACCAGAGGTTAGGACTGCATTATTAATCAACAGCCAACCTAAACTTTGCCAATTCTAAGGTTTTTATTATTTTTTTGAGGGGGTGGTTTGCTACGCTACTTAGAAATAATAAGCTTATTTGGTTTTGCAAAATAAAAAAATCTGTAATTTTTACCAGATTCTCCCCCATCCCACCCCCAGTTCTTCATTAACAAACACAAAATATTAAGCAAACTCCATTAGCTATTTTGTGGCAGGGTGAGATTTGACAACAGAATTCCATTACTGTGTATTTATGGTCAAAATCTGATATGATCAAATAATAGGTCTCCCAGTAGAAGTACTTGTATGTCAGGGAGTAAACTTGATAATTGTAAGAATATAGTTAATGCAGTCAAATGGAATACCAAACCAGGAGATTAACATTTCTGTTATATAATTACAAGTTCAAGGAGTTCAGCATCTTATCATACTATAGTAAGTATAGAATGTAGAAGTGATCCTCTTTAATTTGTAATTATTTAACTGAAATATAATGTCACCCAGTTTCATTCTGGCGCTCCTGCATTGAAGACATTTGTATGCAGAATTCATGCAGTAAGAAATAGTAGTACACTATCAGAGTAGGACATGTTTGATTATTCTTTAAAACCAACTAAGAGAAGTTAATCTCATTGAACTTTTTATTCAATAAAAGAGTTCGATGTTTCTAAGTCTAATAGGACTATAATGTTCATTAAATGAACTTCTTTACACCTTTAAATGGATTAACAGTACATCTTCCCTGTCTAATTATGCAAGTCATTCAAAATAGAATCACAGATACAGAAAAGGAACAGAGATGTTACTGAGTTCCATGAAATGGCATTTGAAAAAATTAAATAAAAAAATTAAAAATTAAATACCTGTGCCATTTACGAGGAGTAAGAATGAGTATAATCACAGACGGATATCATAAAGTGGATCTTGGTAAGGGAATTTGGTTGCACTTCTATGCTATCTCATGATATGTGATGCTTATGAAACTTTCTTCAGTGGTCATGTTAGTGACGCAGTGCCATCCATTCCTCCCCTCATTGAAGCAGCAGCACCAAGAAGGGTACTACTGGATCATGGTGGGGGCAATCGCAGTGCTGTCCTCCAGATAAGGAAACATTTATTCACACATTTATACACACACATGCAATGTGTAATTATTCTCTTAACCCTCTGCAGTGTCGAGGGATCTACTTGCAAATTTTCTGGCACAGGTCTGTGTGGATCTGCACCATGGAGTTGGATTGAAAAGGTGGGCTAGGATTCAGTGACCATTACTTCTGCCAAATCCACCCTTTCCTGGACCTGATCTGCACATCCCAGCCCATAATTTGTCCAAAATACAATTTGTCAAACACCAAAGGAAATAAGTAGACTGTCTCCTCAGCATTGGGAAGGATTTCCTAGGGAGTAGAAAGGTGCAGGTGTGCATCTTTCATACACACCCTCCCCATTCCAGGGACTGCTGATGATGGACTCTAAGCCATCATTATATTTCAGTCTCCAACTAATTATCCAAAATGAGGCTTTGTGGATTCTTGCCTTATGGGACTACCTGCCTCTCTTTCTTTCTCTCCCGTGACAACATATTTGATGCTGGTAAAATAAATATCTTTATTCAGGCTTGCCGGCCTCTTGAGCGGCCAGAAGAGGGTGAGAGAAAATCCATATTTTGGAATTTTTTTTGGACTGGATATTTTTAAAACAAATATTTGCTCTGCTTATAATATGAGGCTCTGTGTCTAAAGTGCCCATGGCAGGCATGTTAGGCAGTGGGGAAAGCAGGTGTTCGCCGACAATTATTTACTTACAGGCAAGACCTGATTGCTGAAACATCCGCTGTTGCAGTCTGACAGTTTGATTTACTCACAAGGGCATTTCCCCCCCTCCTGCCCCTGCCAGCTGCTCTCGG
Organism: Cryptoblepharus egeriae; assembly: GCA_030015325.1. NCBI lineage: Eukaryota > Metazoa > Chordata > Lepidosauria > Squamata > Scincidae > Cryptoblepharus > Cryptoblepharus egeriae. Next base: position 47,956,215 of record JAREYC010000006.1, read on the forward strand.
CTTGCGAAGGCTGGGCTTCCCAAACTCCTGGGGCCAGGAATGCAGCGTCTTGATTTGTTCAAGGGCTCTTTGGAGACCCTGCTCTGCGTTTTCTGAGCGAACCAGCCAATTGTCGAGATGGCGCAGAGAACGCCATGTCTAAACCTATTTGGTTGTTTCTTCAGAGAGTTGTTTTCTTTCTAACCCCTTCCCTTCCCTGGAGTTGACGGAAGATGTAACTTCAAAAGCTTGTCAGGGACCTTCTTTTTTAACACTCCTTTGGCACAGAACAAGCAGTTACTATGACTACATCCAAGGTTAAAACGGCTGTATCAAATCCAAAGAAGTTGCAGCCTTTCCCCGATGATACCTCAGTTGAGTAATTCCTTTTGACATTTTGGATGATCCTATTGATATACATGGCACGCCGTGCCTCTGGAGTTGTTACTATGGATTTGATCCGAAAGGCAAGGATCTGGAACAAGTCATAAGATGATGGTACACAAGGATTTTATTCATATGGCAGCTAAGAGGCTGTGAAGTGTGAAGTAGCCAGTGCACAATTCAGGGCACAATCCTAACCAATTTAGACCTGCACAACTCAGCCAACTCCCCATTCCTATGGTGGTGCAGGCAGGTTGGCCCATCTCATTGAACTTTATATTCAATAAAAGAGTTTGATGTTTCTAAGTCTAAGAAGTCTGTGCACTGGCCTATGCCCAGCAGTGGACCATGGCCTGGTTCCATGAAAAAAAAAAATTGTTCAAGTTTCTAAGTCTAAGGGCACAATCCAGAGTAACTATGGGGAGTCCTTGCTCCGGTGTAAGAACAATTTGCTCTGGATTGCAATCTGAATTTCCCATAGGTTTTCATTAGGTGGTGCAGTAACTACGGGTACACGTAATGTCTCTTATGTGCTCCCGTAGTTTGACCCAATCAGACCCTAGATTGTAGGGTCTGAAGTCTATGCACTGGCCTATGCCCAGCAGTGGACCGTGGCCTGGTTCCATGGGGAAAAAAGATTTTCCGTGGCTGATTTTCCATGGTTTGCTCCACACCAGGAACAAACTAGGCATGTGCAGCCTGATTGCTGGGCTGCACATGTCCAGTCCCTGGTTCAGAGTGAACCAGGCAGGCAGGAGACAGGAGGGCTCCAGGCGCAGCATGGCCTGGCAAGACCACAAATATAATGTACATTATTATACATTTTTACTTCATTACACAGATTTTTAAAATGACTGCACTCACAATCGTTTTTTAAAGTGAATTCAGGTTTTGGACCAAGTCCAGTTCCATGGTTGGGCCAGGTCAGGCACTGGTCCAGATCTATCAAAGTGCCATGGCTGATCCATGTGGAGAATTCTAAGAGAAGACAATGTGGCAGTATGATGCTCAAGACTTCTGGATAACCTAGCTCCTGCTCCCCCTCCTCCTACTGGTCAATGAGTTTCTGGGTGGGAAGGGAGAAGGAAAAAAAATCACTACTTTTGAGTCTTTCACCGTCAGCGGATCTCCTCACACCTTGCCATCCGCTGCCTATCAGTGAGTGGGAAGAGGATTGGTGACATCAGCAGTGACTTGGAGAAGGAGATGCCCCTTCATCTCCTTCATACAGTAGAGTGAGCTATGAGCTATGAAATGTAGGCTATGGCTCCCTGGGGGTCACCTGGAGAGCAGTCAGGGGAACCATGGAATTCTCATGAAAAACCACCAGTCTATACAATCTATAGGAGCACAGATTAGAGCCAATGGTCCATTAGGTCAAAGGAGTCACCAACTGAAAAGATTTGGGAACCACCTCTAGGGAAGCCTGGAGAAGAGTTGTCAGTAGAGGAAAATCACCCATCAATGCCCACTGGTGCCTGGGGGTAGTGGTGCCAACTGCCAGCTCAAGCCCGGGGGGTGCTAACCTCTTTCTGGTGCATGGTGAGGGGTTCATGGAGGTGCCCCATCTCAACTGTGTGGTGGTGACCAGTGTTGCCCACTGCACAGTAATACCTGGAAGTACTCAGTAGGGATGTTTGGTGCCCAGTATGGATGCCCACTGCTGTGCTTTGGGCCCATGACTGCTCATAGAACAAACACCTACCTTGCAGGGTTTGCTTGGCATCCATCAGTCTTGAAAGACTATGTTATTGTGCTCAACATTGCGTACGAAGCATGAAGGCCTGGGTAGACTGATATGGAGGATAGGCTGAAACAGCAAATCCCCCCTCTCCACGACACTGAAATAGTCCAGTGGAAAGGCAGAGCCAATACAATTGGTTCCAGCTGCATCACAGAGCTGGGCTAAGGACAGGAGCTCACCCTGTCTTTTGGGGACCAACCTGGGTCTCAAACCCTGGCCTGCTGGTTAACAGGCACAGTGTCTTAACCACTTGCACCAGGGTTGTTGTGAGAACAAAAAGATTAAAAAAATATGGAAGCTGCCTTGGGCATTTGCTATGGCTTGTGGTAAGTAAGTAAGTAAGTAAGTAAGTAAGTAAGTAAGTAAGTAAGTAAGTAAGTAAATAAATAAATAAATAAATAAATAAATAGGTGAGTCAGTGCAGTTTTATAAAACCTTTCCCAGCTAAAACATGTTGGGGACTTTCTGTATTCCATTCCTTAGTCTCATCTTCCTAAGCTAGCTTACCTATTTCAAATGTGAATGCTTCATGAATGCCAAAAACTCCTCTTGCATGGTATATCTTCTACAGTATATTTGACTCATCTCCCTAGGGACAATTAATTACATTATATTGATTTAAAGTTAACAAGGTTAAACCTGCTATGCTATAAACACTAAAGCACTGGTTCCGTCACCTTTACTGAGATATCCCCACGTCCCTCCTCAAGAGTTTCTTGTTTCTCTTGACTCTCAAGTTGTGATCTTGTGGTCCTGTCCCTTAGGTTCAAATTAGCTCATAAGATGGCATGAATCTTGGGGTCTTTGTCTTCTGGGGTAGTCCTTATTTTTTCCTTAGCAGATTCACCATATGTCATAACAAAAAAAGACAGAGGACAACACCCTAAAATGTAGGAAACGGAAGCAAAAAATAGGACATGACAAAATAAAAGCTAAAAACTCTCATGTATAGGGCTTTCATGTAGTTAATTTTAACACTGCTATTCACTATTAAATTAAAAACTATTATATGTAATTTATTACATACAGTATATGTAATTTAATACATATAATTTATTAAATACAAGAAGGCTACATGCCGCCTCCTCACAAGGAAAAGGACAATGATGATTTTTTTCCCAGGACACAAGGCTAAAAAAGAGGATTTGATCCTTAGACAATCCTAAGCATGTCTACTCTAAAGTCTACTCTAAAGTAAGCCCCACTGTGTTCAATGGGTCTTACTCCCAGGAAAGTGTCTTTAGGATTGCAACCTATGTCCTGGGGAAAAGGACATACGGTCACACTATTCCTTAGTTAATTGGGCGTAATCGATGCATTCCCTGTTTCCAGATCTGAAGCATGGACAAAAACACCAAACAGGTATATCACTGTCTTTCACAGCAAGGCTCCACACACCCCTCAGTTATTTTCATCGTATGGGAACAGAATATACAGAATTGGTCATTGGTCACTCAAATGCAAAGAGAACACGTAGGGAAAAGTGCATGTTTCAAAATGTTCAGGGATGGCCTTAACAGTGCAAGGGGACCTCTTGCATCAGGAGTCCCAGCAGATCTTCCTTAACAAGTCCCATGAAGCATGCATCATAAACACCGGTTCCAGGACATTTCTGCTCCATGCCCTTGGAACAAGTGCCTCCCTCTTTATTTTTATTGCACCAACTGCTGACTGTTGAAATAACATTGGCACTGCATTTGTAACTGATCTCAACAGAGATGTCAACTCAATTAATAATACATTAATGCTACCATCGGATAACACTAGCTTGGAGCCGATTCTCAGAGTCAAGCCTAGGCTCGTTGTCTGCTACCTGACAAGCCTGGAAGAAGATTAATGCTAAATATAAGATAATTTAATTAACTCCTCCTTTCCCTGAAGACATACTCAAGTGGTTTGGATGCCCAGAGGCTATCTAGCAAACACATTGAATATTTCACCCTGTAACATCAGTCAATGTTTTAGAAGAAGTTGAAAGAGGTTGTTTCCTCTCTTTATTTTAAATAATCTCTTGAAAATTTTAAGCTGGAACATACATCCACTTATTAATATACAGGTGTCCCTTGTTATCCACTAGAGTTCTGGAATGGAAAATCCCGTGGATAAAAAATCCATATATTAAAAAACAATGGAAAAATATGTTTAAAGACCCACTTCCAGGTTTCTTGCACCTAATTGAATAAGGTAGTGCCTCAGTATCTGTAGGAGTTTGATTTTGGGACTGAAAAATGGAATGATTGTTTGCCTGACTACCTCTCTACAGCAGTAGAAAAGCAGTTTTTCAAACTGTGATTTGCAGTGGACATTCATGCCGAGTCAAAGCTGTGTATAATAATCTGCATATAACAAGGTTGGTCCTGTATATATGTATGTATGTGTATGTTTGTACGTGTGTGTGTGTGTGTACACTGAAGCCCTAATAATGACAGCATAAGAACAGGCACTAAATACCAGATCCATAGAAGCAGGGATTTACCATACAAGACAAGACCTAAAGTGCAGGCTGTGCAGAGAAACCTCAGAGACAGTCCAACACATAGTGGCAGAGTGTAAGATGCAGGCAGGAACAGCATCCTCTGAATGGCATAATCAAATAGTCAGCATTGTGTACAGGAATATCTGCTCAGCCTATGGATTAACCCCTCCCAAGACCAGATAGAAGAACTCTCCGAAGGTTGTGGAGAATGACAAGGCTAAGGTCCTGTGGGACTTCCATATCCAGACAGATAAAAAGGTACTGGCCAACCAGCCAGACATTGTGGTGGTAGAAAAGGCCCAGAAGACAGCCCTGGTGATAGATAGAGTGATACCAAATGACAGCAACATCAGAAAAAAAGAGCATGAAAAGTGTCAGGGTTTGAAGAAGGAATCAGAAAGGATGTGGAAAGTAAAGGTGAATGTGATCCTAATGGTGATCGGACTACTAGAGGCTGTGACACCCAAGCTGAAAGAATGGTACCAACAGATTCCAGGAAGTGCGCCAGAACACTCCAGAAAAGCGCAATACTAGGAACAGCTAAGATACAGTGCAGATCCCTCAAACTCCCAGGCCTCTTGTAGAGGACCCTAAGATTTAGGACAACACACTATCATGGCATCATACTCTGGTTTAGTATAATTCAAGATTGTTTTCCTAAAAATCTTAAAAGGTACACATGCATTCTTAAGTGACATTTTCTACAACCCATTCAACCCAAGCTATGTAGACGTAATGAAAATTGACACAGTGCAATCCTAACCAATTTAGGCCAGCAGTCCCCAATGGATTTGGGTCTGTGGTGGGCATCCCTTACAGTTAATTTTTCTTTTCTTGATCCTGTTCAGTCTTTGGCATAATTTCAGAAAAAAATCAAAAGTGAACCCAGAAGTGACATAACAATATCACCAGCCTAGATCTAGAATACAGATGAGTGCCTTTGCCCATATCTGGCCACCATCTTTGTAATTTGCAGGTAGAAATGCAATTATTAAGAGACTTTTTCAAGTGACAGTCACAATCTCTAGCAAACCATTTCAGCCTGCTATAGCCTATTTTATTAGACTTACTGCTAACTAAAATAAATGTCAGTTAGGTTCATAGCAATGGCTCTACCACTGCACATATTCCTAGAATCCAACCTCAACTTAACTAAAAACCAGGAGTGAGAGACCCCATTTGACATCCTTTGGAATACTCCATTTCAAATAGGAAACCTCTGTACGCAAAGAGGCAGGGACATCTCCTTTCCTCTGCGTAGTCAGAAGTGTCCTTACCTTGTGAAATTATAGAACAAAGAAACAGTTTAGTTTTTAAACTCTGAGCATCAACACAGTGAATTCTGAACAGCATGATACATTTTGAAAAGGAAGCTTATCATCTTTGGCCTAATTAAGTTAGCTAATTTTTTTCTACAATACTTTGCAAATGCAAAGCACTGTGTAAGGGGTACGTACAAATTACTAAAGAGCCACAAATCCTGTTTTTATTTGAAACTTCTCATATTTTCATTTGATTTTTAAACAGTGTGATGCTGAACCAGTGGAGTCTGAACCTGATCCAAAGAAGCTGTTACATTCTTGTGAAGAGTGAACTGGAAGTTCACAATGTCCTCATGCTCCTAATTTCTTCTTTTCCCCTCTTGTGAAAGATTGGATTCAGGAGGGAATGAGCTGGGTGGGGGAGCTCCAGGGCAAAAGTGATTGAGGAGGAAATACCCCTGAGTAGTGGTCGGGAGGGGGTTGTGTGTGGTTCCATGAAGTAGACAGAATCTTGCAGCATCTTATCACTTGTACAGAGGAGTTTCCAGCTGGCAAAGCAGCAGGACTGATAGCCCGAGGTCAGAATGGCAAAAGGATATTATGCAATGCATTCACTTGCAGCCAGGAAATTAGCACTTTATTGCTGATGGATCACAGCTTGATTTACGGTGCCCATCCACCAAGTCCGAAATCCTGTTATTGAAACAAGCACTAAATCATGACTTGCAAGGCAAGGGAGTGGTTCTTTGCAGCAAGAAAGGGGCTTTGAGCAAACAGAAGGGTGCAGGGGAAGGCCCTGAGCAGGAAAGCAGAAGGCACCCTGGCACAGGGTCAACACTAGCACAGCTCCTGCCAGAGCAAGACAGACTCAAAGGCTCACTTCCTTTTGTGCTCTTTTCTTCTTGGCGCTGGTGAAAAAGCACCTAGAAAGAATAAATAGAAAGAGATCTGTATGCTTCTTTATGTGGTTCAGGTCCATTATGGTAACCTTAGATTCTGCAAGTGAAGTTATGTGTCAATGCAAACAAATGAGAGTTCATTCCTCAAAAGTGGGAAGATTAAGACACAGGAAGCTGCCTAGTGGTTTAGACCCAGGCTGGAGGCTTTCCATCAAAGCACAGTGTGGTTTGGGTGAGAGGAAATCAGCTATGAAAGGAAAATAGGTTTCTACATATCTTTTATATGCATTTCTGAGATTCCAAGAACTTATTTTTAAAAAGTACTCGGAAGCCCAAACACCATTAGTATATGAAAAGATCATGCAATTTTCTAAATTTCAATTTTCCCTTGTTTTAAAATACTGACTGTGGTGGGATTCGAATAAATTACAATAGGTTCTATGTCCACAGAACTACAGGTTCTATATCCCATTAGTAACTGGTTCTCAAAACCAAGCGCCCATTTGCAAAGGGTTCTATAGAACCTGTGAGAACCCCCTGAAGCCCACTACTGCTAAAACACCCTTTAGAAAGCATGTCATGACAAAAACATCCATTGATGCAAAATACTGCAATAATTTGTTAGTTCACTGTGCAAAATACAACTGGCAAAAGGAAGAATAAAGTCCTATAGAGCTTTTTTAAGATTGTGGCATCCAGGGATTTTAATATCAGTCCATAGACTTTCCAAAATACCATCATGTGCTGATTGAGAAGACTCCACCAAAACAAGCAGAGATTGGCTTTTAGATCTCGGTGCCAACTGCAGTTTTGGAGTGGTTTCAATCTAGTGTCAAAAGGTGATCCATGGCAAATGGAGCATGTGTTGCTGGCAGTCACTTATGTGACTGGTACCAGTTGTGATTGTTCATTCAGAAAGAGAGGGTGGCCTGGTGATAAATAGTGGCATCTACGGGCTCAGTGCATAGATATGAACTCTTCTTTGTGCTATAGGACTGTATTTTCAGAAAGGCAATGAGGACTAGGGATGGTTTTCAGACTGAAAAATCATGCTTTCTGAGAGTATGAAAGAGAAATTTCCTCCAATACATTTCTTCTAAGTTGTTTTCCCTATTGGACACCTGTTCACAATCAGTTTTGAGAACTGCCCCAGCAGCTGATGCTGTTTCAATGGAATTTTTTCCCCATTAATTACAGCTTCTTTCTTTACTCCTTGAATCCAGTCAATCAGGAATCACATTGTGAATATGATGATAGCAAGAGGCTACATAGCCAGTCAAAAGTCACTGAGACCAAATATAGTTGGTGTTTCTTGTACTAGTCAAATGGGGGAGCCTTACTGATCAGGAAGGTCAGAAGCCTACTCTGTACTTCCTAAGAAGCAGTGGTGGGATTCAAATAAATTAACAACAGGTTCTATGTCCCATTAGTAACCAGTTCTCAGAACCAGGCACTCATTACCAAAGGGTTCTATAGAGCCTGTGAGAACCCCCTGAAGCCCACCACTGCAAGGCCAACACTCTTGTTCATTTTTCCACCCAGAGGTGGAATCCCTAGTTATCAGTTATCCCTAGTTCAGAACCAAGTTCTCAGTTCATAACCTGAGAGGTAAGGGATGCAACAGAGTGCAGCATAGTTTGAGGCAAAGAGCAGATTCTATAATGAAATAAGAGAAGCAGCTTTTTACTAGAATGCAGTAGTTCTAATGGCAACACAAGAATTCAAAGTACACTTTGATGTCCCATTTTAGCCAGTTATCTTTCTCATTGTTTGTTTATAAATTTATGTCCGCTTTATCTCCCAACTGGGCATTCAAAGCAGCTTACAAGTTAATACAGTTATAAAAATATAAATTATAAAATTACCTTAAAGCAGTATACACACCTAAATATCTCATTAAAAGCCAGCAGGAAACAATAAAAATTATGCAGTCCATAAAACTAATAACCATAAAAATTACAATAAAAGTTCAAAACTCAAAATGCAAGTGTAAAAAGAAAACTTTAGACACCACCAGAAAGCCTCCAAGGAAGGAGATGTTCTTAAACTGAGAAGGAGGAAATTCCAGAGTAGGTGCCACTATGAAGAAGGCCACACTCCTTGCTTCCCCCCACCTCCATGGGTACTGGCACCCATAAAACAGGTTCCTTCCAATTACAGGAGAGGAGTTAGTGTAATCTAGTGTAATCCTTCCAATTACACTAGATTTCATGGAAGAATTTAGTCAATTTCTGATATCTCCAGGTAGGAAACCTGGAGAGACACTGCCAGTCTTTCTGTTTTTCTGTCTGTCTGTCTGTCTAATCTAATCAAATCTAATTATCTGCTATTTTTCAATGGAATGCTCTCAAAGCAGTTTACAGAACAAAAGACTTTCCTTTCTCAAAGGGCTCAGGATCAAACAGATGCAGAAAATAATTAATGCAGAATACAGTTGATATGCCGCTTCCTATTTTGACTATGAATGAACTATAGAGTAGTGTCCTGTATGCCACTGTGTTTCACCTTGTCCTTCTCGTGGGTCAAGACCCAAAGTTTGCTGTCATTCCATCACACCTTACTGAATCTCCAGAGGCTGCTTCTGGGTCATGCTGGACTGCAGACTGCAGGTGCAGAACACCTTGCAGAAGCAACCCTACAAAGATGTTGCAGAAGCAAACCAGTAGTTACTTCCAGAAGACATTCTGAGGTCGGCAGAGGCCAATGGAATCAGGTCTGTGTGTCCAAGAAGAAGCCTCTGTTGGCTCCTAGCAATGCTTTATGGCATGATGACAAGCATCTGTCATGACCCATCCCATACTGGGTCCCATCCTAGCTCACATATGGTCACAACCCATTGAGACATGCTGATATTCAGGATTCATGAATGAGAGAGGAGGGTGGGAGTGGCATCGGAGTTGACTAGGTCAAGCACTGACAGAGGGCTGGACCCATAAGAAGTTCACCCAGCCAACCTGACCCTCTGAGGACTTTGTTTTAGTTGCCACTGATTCCACTACCTCAGTTTGGCTATTGGGAGGAGATGCTGCCTTCTGTAGACTTTGTCACCAACAAACTGTGCACCACCACTTTAGTCCTTGGCTATAAGAAACTCCATTTGCAAATCGCACATAGGACTGGATGATTAATGTGCTCTATGAGGACACAATAAATCATTTTCTAAAAAACAATAACAGTAAAATTAAGCAGCTTTAGGCTTCAACCCTAACTCCCAGTTAAACTGGCCTGTGGCCTAGCACAAGTCCCATGTTGGCTTGGTAGTGTCACAAAAGTGCCATGGCATTTCTGTGTCACTCCTAGGAGCGAGTTAGGCCAGTGTGCAGACATGCGCTTGTCACCATGGGAATGGGAATGTTGTGCCAGCCTAGGTTAGAACTGCACCCTTAATACTTATGTCCCTTCTAAATCAAACCAGAAGGTTTGGACAAATCTTTGTCCTGAGGTCATTTGTGGCCATTTGGACCACCCAGACCACCCTGTGGGGAGCCCTCAGTTTCCAATGAGCTTCTGGCTCATGCTGGCCTGATGTGGCCACAAGCGCAGGCTGAGCTTCCGCTCTGCTGCCTTGCTCCTTCATGTCCGCAAAGCAGCAATGGCAGCAAAGGAAAGCTCTTCCTTCTGAAAATTGAAACCTTCTGAGACCTGAAACTCTCTCAATAGCTCAAGGCATATTAAAGGCCCTTTTTCTGGCTTGGTCTGTATGTTTGGTAAAAGCACATTCTTGAATGTCCCATGTGCATCACTGCCTTCATAAAATGCATTTATTCATGTAATGTACTTCACAGCCCAGTCCCAAACAGTGCATGCCACTTACTTCAGACAGGCCAAAATGAAAGTGTGCCTTAAGACATGTATGTGAGACTTTTGCCAGCCCAACACTGGAGCTAACCCACCACAGGCCAGCTCCAGTTGGAGGACAGCAGTGCACCACCCAGAGCCCTGTGAAAAGTGCCAGGCAGCAGCCATGGAAAAAGCCATTTTGGGGCAGTGGGAAGAGGGGGGGAAGGTGTAGCAGGGATTAAAAATTTATATTTTTAATTCAAATTTTAAATATAAATTAATTATATTGGGTTCTCTTTGGTTAGGGAAGAAAGGCACGAAATAAATAAATAAATAAATAAATAAATAAATAAATAAATAAATAAATAAATAAATATTGTTGAGGAACTGCTCAGCACCTTTCGTGACTCATGAAAGGAGCCTCTGTTCCCTGTCCTAGAATGTATGACAATGACAAACTGATGTGCAGTTCCCTTTTTCAAGGGAAATATCTCATTGCAAATAATCACCGATCTAAATAGATCTGAACAGCTGCCCCTGACTTCTTACAGATCTGCTGATGCTCCAGCGGCTAAAACCCACAATGTTTTTTTTTTTCCAAACCTGCTTCATTAATTTGTGGTCTGGCGTTCATTAGAACAACATGCCTCAAGGGGGCTATAGACAGTTTAGCATCCCCCAGAACAAGATGAGTCCAAGGCCTGCCTGATGTTTAAGATGACAAGAGGATGATCCTAGGGAAAGCTCACTAATGTTCCCTTTTTTGGGGGGGGGGGGGGGGGATGGGATTATTAGTGCCTAATGGCCCTGCCAAAACAGCTCTGCTTTTTAAAACAGCCTCTCCAAAACAACCGTTATCACTCCAGCTAGAGGAGCTACTGTCATTAATTAGATTCCACACTGATGCTTCGAACTAAGCCACCTGGGAAATAAAGGAAAACAAGACAATACTTGCCTTAACCAAGAGAGAATTTGCAGAATGGCTGGAAATCATCCCCATAAGTGGCTGTAATAACTATATACTGTACAGTAAATACAAACTGGTCTGTGGAGTGGCAAAAAATAATGAAGTAATTAGGTGAACTATTATAAGCACCTGTGACACTGATTAGCACGAGCACGGCTCAGGCTGGAGTTTGCCGGATGCAACACAAAAAGTGTTTTGAAGCTCAGCATCTTGCAGTGCTGATCTCAGCTGCAGCAACAGCAGGAAGGCAAGAGGAAAGCATCCTTCTCTCCCCCCCCCTTATTCCCACAAAGCCACTCTCAAGTAAATCATAGATGCCAAAGTAAGAAAGCAAGGGAGTGAGGTCCGGTTGAGTTTGTTTTTCCGGTCTTCCTTGTATAAATGGAGGGATCCTAAATTAGATCCTCATTCCAATCCATTAAGGTTAATGCAGTTTTAATTAGTAGCCAGTTTGCAGCTGAAGAGAGATACCATTTCAGGCCCCCCTTTCAGAGGTTTTTATTTTTTATTTTTTAACCACAAGACTGCATGGAATTAAAGACAAAATGAGAAAATTAAAGCTTATTTTTACCTCTGTGTTTTCCCCCCTGAAATAAGTTTTGGATTGTTTCCCCCTCCCATTTGAGATTTATTTTTCCCCATTGCCATGTTTAAGGCTAGAGGAAAGAAGAAAGAAATCAGCAAAGGAAGAAAGATTATTGTTTCCATTAAAGACAGAGAGAAATATCTTCCATAAACTGTTGTTGGAAACACTTGATGTTTCTCTGGAGGTTCACACTACGAGCAGGTGCAGCTACCAAAGGGCCAGATCTGGTTTGTCCTCCTGGGAATTGATGGCAGAAAGCCCAATGACCTGATTTGGAGGCCCCCAAATCGTCAGCATTGCTTGTGTTTCTTATCTCTTCTTACAAGCTTCCCAGTTATAGACAAGTGTGCAACCGGGGGCAGGAAGAAGAGCTAACTGGTCCATGGCAGCAGATGTGTGGAATACAAAACTCCCCCTGAGTAGTCTTTCTGCCCATTGCAGTGATTCAGGGCGATGTACAAAATGACATCCTTTCCCGTGTTTGTTGACCAAATGCGCACCCATTACCTTTTCCAAGCACAACACAGGCAAAATATGGTGCTTTGTGTTCTGGACAATCCTAAGAATATTTGCTTAGAAGTAAATCCTGCTGAGGCCAATAGGTATTCCTCCCTCACTAGAGGACTGTAGCCTCAGTGATTCTCAACCACTTGATATAATGTTGTGTAGTGACCAGAGAGAAACGAATGCAAGTATTTCTGAAGTGTGTCACAACTGACCATCAAAATATATCAAAATACCATCAAAAGAAATACAAAAGTCCATCCATCTCAGGCAAACTAAATACAGCTTGTAAAGATTGATTAAATCAGGTTAGTCAATTAAAAAAATGCCCGAACCTAAAATCCCTTCAGATTCTGTGATCTTCAAAAGTGACACATGTGGACTTCTTCTGAAGTGCCATGTCCCATACCAAGATATAATGATGAGTAACCAGAGAAATGATATGACCCCAAACAATAAAACAATGTACCAACAATATATACTGGTGGGGGAATGTGCTATGACCTCTATTTAATGCAATGGCAGCACCAGTCAATCATTTAAGTCAACATGTGCATATATGCAAAGTCATATATGAAATAGGTAGCAAATGTATAGACCTGTGGGCAGAAATGGGTTAAAGTGGCTCTTGCTTGAGAAAAATTAATGAGTGTATTTTGCTTTGTGAAAAACAGTACAACTCATGTATGGTACTTTATCTGGAAAAACTCATTTACAGCCTGATTCTACCCCACCAAAGGTTGCAATCCTAACTTTCAGTTAGGCTGGCATAAGCCCCAGGATAAGTCCTGTGCTGACTTGGGAATGTCACAAAAAGTGCCATAAGACATTTTTGCACCACTCCTTGGGGAGGGTTAGGACAGTGCACAGACATGCACTTGTCTCCCTACATTACCACAGGAAGGTGAAGACCAATGAGTTGTGCTGGCGTAGATCAGGCTACAATCCTAAACACACTTTCCTGGGAGTAAGACCCATTGACCATAATGGGGCTTACTTTTGAGAAGACATGGTTAGGATTGTGCTCTAAGTCATTTACCCCCGATCCTACCACTAAGAAGGTAAATGCTGCATGGGGGAGGGTAAACAGGAGGCATGGAGACCTGATGAACTGTGGCTCCTTGAATCTATACAAGCTTTAGAGTTGGCATGGGTCTGAGGAGAGATAACAGCGCATTTAGGAAAAGAAGAGGGGATAGGATCTTGGCACTCTCTGGTGCCACCAAGATCCTCTCCTCCACCTGATCTGTCCCTCAGAGCACCTGATACTTTCCTCTTCTCCACAAGCAACGCATTCCTGCTGCTGATTTTCCATCTACATCGCATCACTGCCACCAACTTTTCAGTATCAGCAGAGACCTTGGGAGCCACTGCTGTGCACGCCATGCCACTACCTGTTTGTGCAATGCCTTAATAGGTCAACAAAACCCAAGTCTACAGAACAGAAGGTTAAATGTTGCCATCAGATTGTATAAACAGCTGTCCATTGTAAAAGTACAAGAGAAAAATAACGTGTACTCATTATTACTGGCAGGATTTATAATGATGTTATATTTTGAATATCCTTTTGTCTTCATTGAGCAATTCAGCTTTATTATGAATACTGTAATGGGTGGATCTGGCTCTTCTTAAACTTGACATATTGCCACAAGATCCTCAGTAAATGTGGGCGAAACTAGACAAGTCACTACAGTTCTGTTATCAATCTCCAGATGTTTCCTTAAAACAGCCACAGGGCCCCCAACCTGGATGGGGGAGTTTCAACCATTCCCCCTGCACTACTTTCCTGATATCAATCCTACCCGCATCAGATATTTCTCTAGTGGGACAATCAGCAGCATGGAGGGGAATTAGAGTATGTCAACCGTGTGGAGCTAAAGAGTTAAAAATCATCCCTGAATTGTCCAATTTTCCTGATGCTGTCTCTTTTTTGTTTTTATTTTTTAAATAAATCTCAGAAGATCCAACCAAGCATTATGGGCGCAATCCAGAGTAACTATGGGGAGTCCTTGCTCCGATGTAAGAACAATTTACTTTGATTTGCAATATGAATTTCCCATAGGTTTTCACTAGATGGTGCCATAATTACATTGATGTAAATGTCTCTTACGTGCTCCTGTAGTTACTCTGGATGTAGGGTTAGTCACAGATACAGCAACAGCAGATACGCCTTTACTCCTGTCTATTGTTCAGTGAGTTGCTGCCAAGAAGGAGAGACAGCAATTGTATTTGTTCTGCTGAAGTTGCTCACATTGGTAGAAGGTGCTGGGCAGACCAGTAGCTAACGGTGGGATATTTGTGAACAGGTGAAACAATGTTCAGTGTAGACAATGAAGAGGTTTTCCCAAAATGGAAAGCCTATCAAAAGCAATCTGCCCCATGATGCACATATCCCACAATGTTTTAAGAGATGCACCAGTGCCAATCTGTTTATTTTCTGTATTATCATATATTATCCTGAATGCCTATAAACTCTCTAGGAGGTCCTGAAACCAGCTGCTCCAAAGTCACCAAAGCTGTTCATCAGTTCACTTGATTGGGCCTTCAGAAAGTTGCTTTGTTTTAGGGGATGTTTGGTTCCAGTAGAAAGAGTGTAGGGTTGGGGCCTTTATATAACTTTAATGAATAAGGCCTTTCTGTATTTGCCATACAGTTTAATTAGCTTCCTGCAAGCGCTGTTTCTGTTTGGAAAACAAACTACATTTCCCCTCCTCTTTCTGCTTCCCACCACTGTTGCAGACACTCAGGCTCCTTGTGTATTTTTTCCCCTATTAACCAATGAATTAATCATCATGGTTGCCAACCTATTAAATGCCACTTAATCTGGACGGGAATGTGGCTTTAGACAAATTGGGCATGGCGGTAATGGTAGAGATGCTCAGGATAGGCAGATTATTTTAGGTTTACATGGACATGAGCTGTGTGAATTCCAGGAATTTGGAGTTTCAGATAACACAATGTTGGCGATTGTATTGCATGGAAAAACAAAAGGCCAAATCAGACAGTATTCTCTAGGCAATATGAAAGCCTCAGATTCCTCTGACTTCCTCTACTGGAACAGAATTTATGGACGCTTCTTATGTGGCTGTAAAGCACAGAAGATGCCCTGAGTTTTAATCCTCACTATCAAAAGATCTGCAGTTTTCATACTTGTTACCTGCTTGTCCATAACAGCTAACTTCCCAATCTGGTCCTGCCCTATATGCCTTTCCTGTTTTATATGCCCATCTGAAGCTCTGAAGGCCTCTTAAATTACAAACATGTACACATTATAGCAATCTTCTCGAACACTAATGCAATTTAAATTGATTCATTTAAGGACAATTGTATGTAGTTTCTCTGAAAGCCACTAGATGGTGATTAACAACCATTTCTGTTCAGCCCAAAAGGTTTCCAGCCAAAGTAATTGCAAGGCCTTTTTTTCCAATGAAACATATATTTTCTTGCAAAATATGAGACCACTAAACTCAAATTAGACATATGAACAAAAAGATGTGTTTTATCAACAAACCAAGACTAAAAGCAATCATCTTGGGACTTCAACCTTTCATAGGGAGATATAAAACACTGAAGTGAAAGTTATGCATCTCCGTTCAAATCTGGGGTAGGCTAACTGTGGTTTCCTAAATGAGTTTTTCCTTATTCCTGATGTTTACCCACCAACTCACCTTTTCACTTCTAACTCATATTATATTATTATTCAAAAAGATAAACTTGGAAGAATGCAGTGTCTGGTTGCTGTGATCCTTAGAGCACAATTGAGCATTAGCGCATTACAGGTTACCCAAGTGGGTTGTTGAATGTACAGTACGTGAAGGCTGGGTAAGTCTGGGATTTCTAGAATCTGATTGACCACTTTAGGAACCAAGATGTTTCCCCGAGTGGACATGTAGCCTGATCCAGCAGCACTCATCTTATGTTCTTCTGGTAAAGCTATGAGAAGTTGGATTGCCATTCAAATCAGGCCTGTGACCCTCCAAGCCAAAGCAAAATCACTTGGAGAACATAAGAACAAAAGAACATAAGAAGCGCCTCCACTGGATCTGGACAAAGGCCCATCTAGTCCAGCTTCCTGTATCACACAGCAGCCCACCAGATGACTCAGGGAGCACATCTCTCACATGTTATCACATGCCAATAACACCTTCCAGTGTCTACACATATGTACCCAGAACCTGCACAGAGCGAGAGAGGCTACTGGCATGTTAGATTACCACCATATAAACCACTCCTGCTTAACAGCTGTTCTGTGGTAAAGCTGCTGGCTGTTGCTACCCACAATACTACTTCCATTTCTCCTTTCCATCTGAGGCTGCAGTCCTAAACATACTTTACTGAAAGATCCGTTGAACACAATGGGTGTTCAGCTTTTGAGTAGTCACACTTAGGATTGTGCTCTATATCATTCAACAGCTGAATGTGCTTTATTGCCCTACACAGTGGCCATAAGAGGAGTGAACCATAGAGTCCCAGATAGATTTTCATTCACTGAAGAGGGTCCTGGACTGAAATGCTCAAGAATCACTGTACTCGGTGGTTCATTCAGAAGCCTTTTTCAGATATTAAGAAGCCACTATGGCTGCAATCCTAAAGACACTTTCTTGGGAGTAAGACCCATTGAATACAATGGGGCTTACTTTTGAGTAGACATGGTAAGGATTGTGCTCCAAGAGTCTCTACAGTTTCACAATTTTCCAGATACTCCAACATGCCTTGCCACCCAGCCACTGTCAACCTGCTAATAGTTCCTCTTGGCCTAGGGTTGCCATAATTCTCTTTCTCAAAACTGGGACAGGACCCCCTGTCAAATTTTGAATTATGTTAATGCAATGCCTGAAAACCAGGACAGTTTTGATTTTAAGGAAATATGGCAACCCTATCTTGGCCCCACTCTTCACAGGGAGAGCATTTATCTAAAAAGCCCTATATTCTCCTTGTGGAGAGAATGTCCAGATTTGCAGGGTGACCAGATGTCAAACCCAAAATTCCTGAACCTCAAGGCCAAAATTCCTACCCCCCAAGCCAAAGTTCTTACCCACTTTAAAAAAATTGCCAAAAATGTAATTTTTTGTTTTTATATTTTTTGTTTTTCGGCCATAGCTTTTGATAAGAAGGAGATATCTCAAAACCAATTTTTGCATTGTATTCTGCTCTTCAATACGAATCCAATGACATATGACATGATGGTGTAATGTGCACCATTGCAAAGTTCAAAAATGAAGCCAAAATGTTGGACAATGAAGCCAAAATGTAGGACACCCAGACAGGAGGCTAAAAAATCTGGACAAATCCGGGTTTTTCCAGTTATATGGTCACTCTGCTTGGGATGTGGAAACTGCAACCAAGATGATTTTGTCACACTCAGGATGCAAGTTGAAGACCATTTTTTGTTTCCAGAACTGTTTAATGGATGATGTACTTCTGTTTTTACTTTTATTGGTGGTGATTTATTGTTCCTTTTACTTTTTTCCCTGTCTCATTTCTAAGGGTTGTTGTTGTTAATTAAATTTTAATTTATTGATTTATATTTTTGCTGTCAGCCACTCTAGAAGTTTGACACTTAAAGGCAGGATCAAAAGTGATTTAGATCCATTAAAAAGAAAACTCTCTGAAAGTTTAACAAATACTTTCATAGTTAGATCTGAATCCATGTTTTGCCCAGGACAAACATCCCCATTAATCAATTATAATTGTATATGAAGTTGATTGAAGAAATTTATTGGTCCGTCTGGACCAGTATTGACTCTATTGATAATACTGCTTTTTGAGGTTTTTCCCAACCTTACTTGGAAATGTCAGGGATTGAACCTGGGACCTTCCACTGACAAATCAATTCTATTCCAAGGAGTGCTCTATTGGTGGCCACTTTGGGTATGCTGTTGTAGCAAGCCTGTCCATCTCTTGGGTTGCCAAAGTCTTTGGAATTGCTTGACCCTGCCACAGACACCAAATCTGGTAAGGCAATGGTGGGACAGAGAGAAGTTTAAATTGGGTGGAGAGCAGGGAGGAATAGGGAAGCTCAGGGAGGAATGGGGAGGCTGAGGGAGGGGGGCAGATTCGGCAACAAGGACTAAGGAGCTAGTGCAGGTCATGGAAGACCCATTACAGAGAGGGGGGCTTACAGAGGGGTAAGGGGATTAAAATATTTTCCTTCCAAAGCTTCCTTCCTTCTGCTACATATATTGAGCTCCTTTTGGCACAGCTGAACCAGCAAGAGGGGAAGGATAAGGTTGGGTTTTAAGTTATACAATCTCATCCCACAAATTACTGTCCTGGTGACTTCTCTGATAGTTTCTGACAAAATTGGATTTTCAATGAGCCAGATTGCATGGTGTAATGAAGGCGTTGTAAAAATTGGTTCCTGGGAGGGGACTATTATGTTACTGAGAGCGCAATCCTAACCAATTTAAGCTAGCACAAGTCACCAATTTCTCTGTTCAAACAGTCGTGTGGGAGGTCAGCATATGTCTGGGCACTGGCCTAAAGCCACCAAAAGTTGCTCACTTATGGCATTTCTTTGACACAAGTTTCAGCTTAACCAGGGGTTAGGATTATAATGTCACCAAAACATTACTTTAGTGGCCAGGACAGCATCCTAACTTGACACATTCTTCCATTGCCTCACATCTTTGCTCACTTCATTTCACCATTGGTTCAAACCAATCAAACTGTCAAATTCAATGGACCTTAACTGACTATGCTCCATTCAGTCAAGATTGTGGATCACACTGAGAATAATAATAAAAAATAGTATACAATTTTCTAGATATTGCAAATACTTGCAACCAGAAGTCACTGCAAACAATTGATGGGCACATATAAAAAAATTTTAATCTACTTTTCTTTTAATTTAAAAATGTCATTTATCTTCACTATTAGACTGTCAGTGCAATCCTAACCTGTGTTAGGCTGGCACAAGTCCTGTGCTGGCCTGGGGGTATTGCCCTTCTGCACAACTCATAGGGGAGGGATTAAGTCAATGCAAAGACATGTTCCAGTCTCCCCAAGCCACTATAGGATCAGGGAGATGGGTGAGTTGTGCTGGCCTGAATTGAATAGGATTGTGCCCTGTGTTGTATATTGCTGAATTATCAAGTTACAGTGGTACCTTGTTTAGAGAGTGCCCTGCATAATGAGCAGGGGTGGGCCCAAGCCGGTTTGGGCCAGATCGCCCGAACTGGTTGTTCCCGCGACCCCACTGCTACCGAACCAGTAGCTGCGGGGTGGCAAGAAACCCCAGCATACTGGTTTGGTACGCTGGGAGGAGATGCAATGCACGTGTGCCGACTTCAGCGCATGCTCACTGCGTCTCCTCCAGCTGGATAGGATTGTGTCCTGTGTTGTATACTGCTGAATTATCAAGTTACAGTGGTACCTTGTTTAGAGAGTGCCCCGCATAATGAGCAGGGGTGGGCCCAAGCCGGTTTGGGCCAGATCGCCCGAACTGGTTGTTCCCGCGACCCCACTGCTACCGAACCAGTAGCTGCGGGGTGGCAAGAAACCCCAGCATACTGGTTTGGTACGCTGGGAGGAGACGCAATGCACGTGTGCCGACCTCAGCGCATGCTCACTGCGTCTCCTCCAGCTGGATAGGATTGTGCCCTGTGTTGTATATTGCTGAATTATCAAGTTACAGTGGTACCTTGTTTAGAGAGTGCCCCGCATAATGAGCAGGAGTGGGCCCAAGCCGGTTTGGGCCAGATCGCCCGAACTGGTTGTTCCCGCGACCCCACTGCTACCGAACCAGTAGCTGCGGGGTGGCAAGAAACCCCAGCATACTGGTTTGGTACGCTGGGAGGAGGCGCAATGCACGTGCGCCGACCTCAGCGCATGCTCACTGCGTCTCCTCCAGCTGGAGGAGATGTACAGCGCATGCGCCAACCCCCGGCGTGCGTGCGCAGGAGACGCACTGCATGTGCGCAGGGGGTTGGTGCATGTGCAGTGCACCGGGTGGGGGTCCGTCCCTAGCCTCGCCCCCGCCCCTGACCTCGGCCCGACCCTAACTTCTGGTGAACTGGTTGTTGGGCGAGGCGGGGCCCACCTCTGATAACAAGTGTTCCATTTAACAAGCACTCTGTTATGCAGGGGCTCTACCTCACTTAACGAGGCAGATTCATTTAATGAGTGCTTGCTGGCTGCCCTTTCAACTTTAAAAGGCAGCCAGCAAGAGCTCTTATGGAGACAAGGGGGGGATTACCGCAGCTGGATTACCTTAGTAGTGCTTGGGGGCCAGCTGCTCTTTAAACTTTAAAGAGATTAAGAAGACAATGGGGGATTACCTTGGCTGGGCTCCTTAGTAGCGGTGGGAGGGTGGCACTTTAAATTATCTGCGGGCATCTCTGCACACCAAAGCTGAGGCAGGTGAAGAAGCTCCTCCCCGCCTCATGGCTCACTGTGGAGTGGTAAGGAGCAGACGCCTGTGCTCCTTGCACCTTCTTTTGCTGCCTGCAACCTCACAGCCCTGAGCCTTAGTAAGTGAGGCTGCTGAGGGGTGGCTGCAGGGCTTGCTGGCTGGGCTGCTTGGGTTGGGGGAGCCGGAGGGGAGGCTTCCCGATCAGCCCAGCCAGCAAAGGAGTGATGGTGATGATGCTCCTGAGCTGGGAGAGCTGATGGGGGGCTTCCGCATAAGCCCAGCCAGTGAAGGATCGGTGGTGATGCTGCTCCTGGGCTGGGAGAGCTGGAGAGGAAGTTTCCCGATCATACCAGTCAGCAGAGGGGTGATGGTGATGCTGCCCCTGGGCTGCGGTGCTGGAGAGAGCGCAGGCAGAGGAGGAGAGGTGGTGGTAGTGCCTCTAGAGAAGAGGTGCCCCTGGAGAAGTGGTGCCCTTGGAGAGGTGCTGGACAGTGGGGGGCCCGGCCTCTCCCAAGATCCAGTTCGCCGGAAGAGGGAGGGGCCAGGCCGGGGTCAGGGGGCGGGGCAGGTCAGGGGGCAGGACTGGGGAGGGGCGAGCGGCGGGGCAATGTCGGTGCAAGCGCAGTGCCTCTACTGAAGCTGGCCTGAAGTGGGCAGGCCGCTTCTAAGCAGGCTCTGCGCAAGCGCCGACATCGCGCGTGCGCACAGCCTTCCCAGAGGTGGGCAGGCTGCTTCTAAGCAGGCTCTGCGCAAGTGCTGACATCGCGCTTGCGCACAGCCTGCCCAGAGGCGAGCAGGCCGCGTCTAAGCAGGCTCTGCGCAAGCGCCGATGTCGGCACTTGTGCAGAGCCTGCCTAGAAGCGGCCTGCCCGCTTCTAGGCAGGCACGGTGGGGCGAAAACATGGCAGACCGTACCAGTCCGCTATGTTTTTGCATTTCCCTGTCGATGGTGGTTCGCTAGTGGCAGGGAAACGGGAAGATCCGGTACGGGCGAGTAGGCCCGTACCGGTAAGTGCCCACCACTGGTGCTGGAGCTCCTTCGCCCCCATCCTCTTTCTGGGACATGTCCTCTTTATCAGCCTTGTGTCCTGGAAAGAGATCTTCATTCTCCCCCTTTTCTTTACCTTGTAGCCAAGCATGTCCTACAAGGTGCTTGGCTACAAGGATAAGGGGGAAGAATGAAAATATCTTTCCAGGGCAAAAGGCATGCCTGTTCAGAAGTAAGCCCCTTTGTGTTAAAAGGGTCCTACTCCCAGGAAAGTGTCTTTAGAATTGCAGCCTACGTAGACTTCATAGGTTCATGCACATTGAATGCATGTTTTGAATTCAATTCCAGTGTTTTGTCAGCATTTTTATATCCAGTTACTATTTTTATATGAATATTTTTGGGGTTGTGGAACCAATCGTCTGAGTTTCCATTGTTTCCTATGGGAAAGTCCACTTCACTTAAACAGCGTTTCACTTAAAGAGCATGCCTCCGGAACGAATTAAGCTCTTTAAGTGCGGCACCACTGTATAGTATTTTTTAAATCATCTGCTTCAAGTTTTTTTTAATCAAAAAGCACATTCAGCACAATGTTTGTCATGAGTACAACCCACGTGGAGCTCTTGGAACAGAGGAGTTGGAGAAGTCACATATTAAGTTATGGATATGTACCCAATGACAGGAAGTTCATATAACTAATTTGTTACAAACACACTTCAAACCAGATGGATGAAAAACCTCGGCCAGATAGGAAATCATAAGCCAACAACCATGGGAATGTATGAACTGAGAGTCAAGAAGCAGTTTTCAAGGAAACCAGATCTGAACCCAAAAGATTCAACAGAGGTTTTGAAAATGGAAATAGGTTTTTTCCCCTTAATCTGGGAGGAAAAGAAATAAAGAAAAAGCTATTTGGTTTAGCTCTGAAAAACCCGCCAACATCTTGAGAGTTAGCAATATTGAAAGAGATGAACGATGTAGAATCAGAGTTAAGCCCCTGATGGAAAAATGATCCAGTCATACCGAAACTGGTGCGAGGTTTCAGTAGTGGCTTTCAGTGGAATCATGCCCTAGCTAGCAATTGTACTTCACAATGGGAAATGATAAGAAATGCCAACCACATCAAAATGAGATGAGAAGATGCACATGTGAGAAGATGCTTCTTATATCAAAGGACATTCAAATTTTCTGTTGCAGGCACTTTTGCTCTTGCATTTTTTGTTGGGGGAACACTGAGGGTACAATCCTAATCAATTTAGGCCAGTACAACTTGTCTATCTTCCTATTCCCACAGTGGTGTGGGGAGTCAAGTGCATGTCTGTGCACTGACTTAACCCCCTAAGGAGTGGCACAGAAGTGTCTTATGGCACTTTTGCGACAACTCCCTGGCCAGCACAGGACTTGCGCGAGAACTTTGTGCTTGCTTAACCAGAAGTTGGGACTCAGCTGACAGTGCTATCAAATTCAGAAAAGAAATGGCCGATTTTTTCATACCTACCTATTTAATTAGATTTATTTCAGTTTAGGTCAATAGGTCAATTAGAGACTTGCTCCTGATGAACTACCGCATATACTTGAGTACAAGCCGAGTTTTTTGGGCCCAAAAAATGGGCTCCAAAAGCTCCCTCAGCTTATACTCGGGTGAGGGCCAAAAATTCTAGGAAAAATGGCGGGCACAACCACCAGAGCCCGCCCTGCAGCCTCCACTGCTGCTTCTGCCAGCTGGTGCAGGCTGGTGCCGCTGACTGCAGTGAGGAGGAGGTGAGAGATGGCGGGTGCAACCTCCAGCACCCGCCCTGGACCCTCTCCTGCTGCTGCTGTTGCTGCCGGCTCCATGGAGCCTCTCCTCCTGCTGCTACTGCCGGCTCATGCCAGCTCGTGCCCTGGAGGAGGAGGTGAGCAGGACCATCAGCACCCCTCCTGGAGCCTCTCTTCCTCGTCCTGCTGCTGCTGCCGGCTCCTGCCCTCTCATGCCCTGGAGGAGGAGGTGGGTGGGACCATCAGTCTCCCCCCCTGGACCATCTCCTCCTCCTCCTCCTGCTGCCATGCATGTCTACTCAGAAGTAAGTCCCCTTAGAGCCAATGGGGCTTACTCCTAAGAAAGTGTGTAAAAGGGTTGTATTCTTAGAGCTCAAGCCTAGGCATGTCTACTCAGAAGTAAATCCCATTGCAGCCTATGGTGCTTACTCCCAGGAAAGTGTGTAAAAGGATTGTATTCTGAGAGCTCAATCCTAGGCATGTCTACTCAGAAGTAAGACCCACTGCAGCCTAGGGGGCTTACTCCCAGGAAAGTATGTAAAAGGATTGTATCCTTAGAGCTCAATCCTCGGCATGTCTACTCAGAAATAGGTTCCCTTGCAGCCTATGGGGCTTACTCCCAGGAAAGTGTGTAAATGGATTGTATCCTTAGAGCTCAATCCTAGGCATATCTACTTACAAGTTAGTACTATTATAGTCAATGGGATTACTCTTGGGAAAGTGTAGACAGGACAGCAGCCTCAGAGCCCACCCAGAGCCTCTTGCATTTCCCACCCTAAGTTTATACTCGAGTCAATAAGTTTTCCCAGTTTTTTGTGGTAAAATTTGGTGCCTCAGCTTATGCTCGGGTCGGCTTATATTCGAGTATACAATATACGGGTAAATTGCTGATTTTAAATATTTTTAAAAAAATTATTTAAAGGCACAGAAATAATGAGAGGTTGTCATCATCTTAGGAGAAAGATTATGTTTTCTCTTCCTCCTAAGAAGGGATACCTCCTATAGTGTTTTACAGCATGTGTACAAATTATCTAAAATCCAAGGGATGAAATCAAATGGTTCAATCCTACTCAGCCACGTGGTGGTGGTGTGGCTGGTGTGGTCTGCAGCGAGTGAAGTACTGCAAGGGGGTGACGCGCCGGAGAAGTTTGACACTCCTCCGGCAGCATTGGGCATCAACGCACCCATTCCAACCAGCTCTGAGGCAGAGTGGCAGCCAGAAGCTGCCAGAAATGGCCAGCTGAGGCGCTGTGCGCAAAGATGCACAACGTCTGATCAGTTTGTCTCTGCGCACCCATTGGGCCTTACTCCAAAGGTGGAGCCAGCTGCTCTGGACTTCGGAGCAAGGTCCAATGGCTGTGCCATCACACTGGGCATGTCTGAAGTCTTGGACATGCTCAGTGTGTCCCTCTGCACGGCCATTCTGCCTTGCAGAGGTGCGGACTTCCCCCTTTTGAAGGAGGAGCCGGATGCTCCAACTTGGAGAGGAGGAAGTCTCCTCTGAAGCTGACTGACTTCAGAGGAGAATGCGCATGCACCAAAGTTGGCGCGTGCACAGTGCTCTTTTGAAGCCAGTTGGCTTCCGAAGTGACACTGCGAATGCGCAAACTTTGGCATATGCGCAGTGTCACATATGGTGTGGTGCGCACATCCTGGGGTGGTGCTCGCGTCCCAGGGGTGATGCGGTGTGCCCCGCACTGGGTGTAGGTTGCTCCTGATCCTACTGATGCATAAAGCCGTGTAATGAGTGATACAGCTGCATAAGTACCTTCTGAATATTTCAGAAGTCAATACCAGAGAGACGAGACTAGCCATCACTGTAAGTTGCAAGCAAGTTTGGCTGCATTCCTAAACACACTTTTCTGGGAATAGGCACCATTGAATACAAGAAGACTTACTTTTGAGTCGAAATGCTTAGGATTGCACTGTATGTGTACCAGTGGATAATGAGTGCCCAAATGACACCAATCAGTATGCACAGGAGGAGGCAGGGATGGGAGCAACAAAGCAGAGATGGGGAGGAGGGTGGATTAGGACCAAGAAGGGGACAGGTTAGGCAGCAGTACCAGCCACCAAATCCTAATACCCCTTCCTGGTTTCAGTCCCCCAACCTGAGTCTACATGGATTTGTGCCAGCTTTAGAATCATAGAATCCTAGAGTTGAAAGGGACCTAGTAGGTCAAGTTGAAAGGGACCTAGTAGCTTTACAGGGGCAGGTCTAGGTAGACTTGGCAGCATTGAGTTATCCAAGGAACAAATGTTCTCTTATCCTGAGGAGACTCCCAGGTGCAGAAACTTACAGGATACAAGTTCCCTCAGATGCAGAAATCATTACAGGATACAGTAGGCACCATGTTGAATGTGCATTGCTGTATGGAGTGTGACTGTGCTTAGGCTATAAGATATGATTAAGTTCCAGAGAAATTAATGAAATTTAGTTATATCAAACTTTGTCATAAGTAAGCCATAAGTAAGTCTTAACTGGAATACAATCCATTTTTTCCTTTAAATTATTTACTACGATTGATTTCAGTCATATGCAAATCTAGCTGATTAATCCATTTGATTAAAACATACAGGCTGGCACAAATGACTAGCTCTGGCCTAGGGTGTTGCAATCATGCCATAAGGCATATATGCACCACCCAAAAAGGTGGAAAGGCTGATTCAGGAAGTTATATTGGTCTCCCCATGCCATTCTTGGTGGTGCCACTAAGTAGGTTGCACTGGCTGAGCTTGGGGAGGAGGTGGGGAAAGGGTGAAGGGATAGGTGGGTGGGTACTCAGCAGTTATGCCAGAACCAAGCCCTGTTCCTTGGATAGCCTAGAGCAACTGCTCTTGTCAGCTCAGATTTGTGCTGCCTCCAAAGATGGCGCAGATTCAAGTAGTAGTAGTATCCAAGTAGTCCCATTGGGGCTGCTGCAGTCCTACCACAAGGGAGTGAAAAGGTTTCACTTTTCTCCATTAAAGAAGCCCCAAAACTTGCACTGGATACAGCACAGGATAAGCCGACCTGCCTGTTTCAGTGCAAGTTAAGGTTGGGCTGACAATTATATGACAATCCTCTATCCCCATTTCTGGGAGTAAGGGCACAATCCAGAGTAACTACGGGGAGTCCTTGCTCCGGTGTAAGAACAATTTGCTGTGGATTGCAGTATGAATTTCCCATAGGTTTTCATTAGATGGTGCAGTAACTACGGGTACACGTAATGTCTCTTACGTGCTCCCGTAGTTACTCTGGATTGTAGGGTAAGTCCCATTGAACTTAATGGGAATAATTTTTGAAAAGACATGCCTAAATTGCGCTGTTGATTGATGGCACTCCCAAATCAGTGAGTAGAGAATAAAATTCACTGAACAGAATACTTCTTAGTAAAGATGCATAGGATTGTTCTGTAAGATTTTTTAACTGGGTGAAAACCAGGGATCGTTTTGAGGGGTACACACCAGTAATGAGTACTGGCAACTCTGTGTGAGTACCACCACCTTTGTGGCACCCCAAGTAGACATCCCTATGATTACAAATAAAATCTTCATGGTGAGTACCTTCACATTTATAACATCTTCATGGTGAGTACCTCCATCTTTATTTCTAGAAAAAAGCACTGGTAACCACTCTATCTAGTTATTAGCAGCGAACTCTATTTTAGTGCCTTACACATTTAAATCAAATTGGTCTCCTGATAAAATTGGCAAGCACAGTAAAATGGGTTATATTTGCAGACAAAGCACAGATATCAACAAAACCTAATTGAACATCCTTCTCTTTATGTGCTTTGTTAAAAAGCTGCAGTCCTTGGGTATAATAAATCTTAACTTCTGCCTCTGATCTTGGGGCATAAACAGGGTTCTGTGAATTGTGTTCCTTCTTGTCGAAAAGCACTGATTAAAATTTGCCTCTCAGGCAGCGTAAAAAGACAGAAAAAAATGCAAAATAAAAATAAGTGATTAATCAGACTAACAGGCAACTTAAACGAAGAGCTGTCTTCTGTGTCACATTAAAAATGATAATGAGGAATATTTCACAAGGCAATATTTTAAAAAGTGGGGGGAGAAGGAAGAAAATGTGTCACGCAGACCTCTCAATCTGTATCAAGCTTGTAGCTTCATAGAAGCAAACAGTGCAATAAGTTTTCGAGCTGGTTACCATGGCTCTCTTGCCTGGGGAATACCTGCGTTTCAACAGAAATCCATACAAAGAAGTAGAAAAAAACAGGTGTTGAATCTCAGGAACTTCTATTGCCCCTGGGGCAATAGGATCTTGTCTTTACAAATATTTGCATGTTGGATGAAACAAAGTTTTAGCCCAACAAAATATACATTGTCATGGGGTGGTAGAAGGGGGAGCTGCAAAGAGCTGCACTGGCTTTATGAAACAATGTGATTGTGTTCTGGAAAAATTGGTTTTTATTATCTCTCTCTTCACTGCTACTACTCTTCTACCCTCTCTCTCTCTCTCACTCATTCACTCACTCCACACACATGCTGATGTTTTGTTTCCTACACAAAAATCACAGTCCAGAAATGAAAAATTGGAAACTTGTATGAAGTTCTTTCACATACAGTTCCAATGTATTGGAATTGTCCAAAACAGTACAATTCTTTGTCCTGTAAGGTTGGCTATCCATTTTTAAAATGCCATATTTGAATCTGGCTACCGATCTCGAAAACGGAACAAAAAGTGGATTTTCTTAAAGCGATGCCTGTCGTATTTAGCAGGTAGAAAGCAACTGTCCCTATTCATCTTTGCACAGTGGCTTTTGGCCCTTTTGTCTGTTATTTAAAAGTAAGCTTCATTTTTCATTTTTTAAAACAGAAAATCTGTATCTGATTTGAAAATATCTGAGAGTCCTCCGGCACCATTTCTCTGCTCTCCTGAAACTGCTAATAGGTGGTTGGGGGGATGTAAAGACAGGTTCAATATAGTTATCTGATCTCTACCAGCTCCTCAGCTAGCAGCAGCTTTGGAAGAGAAATCTGAATCAGAGCTTCAGTGAAGGGTATAAGCCTCCCCCAACCGTGTAGTACTGATCCAAATCACACACCTACAGGCACTGCTACAGTTATTTGTAGTAGAAGAACAAGACACTGGAAGATCTGATCACAGATAATAAAACCACGTTGCACGTAGTTTGGGCCTACTTTTCACTCTAAACCCAATGAAACACGATGTAACAGTTCAAGCATTAAATTAGTAGCAAGCAGCTAAATTCCCATTGCTTTTCAAAATCAATCTAGGCTGCAATCCTAAAGACACTTTCCTGGGAGTAAGACCCATTGAATAAAATGGGGCTTACTTTTGAGTAGACATGGTTAGGATTGTGCTCCTAATCTATCGTATTTATGAATTAGTCCCGACTCTGCATTAGCTGGATTGGGACCTGGATGCATGTAAAATTCTAGAAGTTCCCCAGAAGACAGAGCTGTACCAAATCCTAGTGAGAAAGCAAAATTAGGAATCTTACAAAGGTGCAAATGAACTTCATTTCCAGACAATCTCTTAGTGTATCACAAGTACATTTCAGGGGAAGACACTCCACAAAAGTAATTAACATATCACAAGTACTGTATGACAAATAATTAAGAAGAGTTAAAGGCTATGCAAACTGCTGTGCTATTTAGGTAAAACCATTCTCAGTGATGCTGTATGACTATATATATATTAACCTGAACTCCACTGCAACCAATAGTGTAATCCATGGAGAGTGAGGCACTGGAACTTTTCTGTAGCAGGAGCAGTGAATGCACAGGTGCTACCTATGAAGCTTTTTAAAAAAGACATTAGGCAAGAACTTCTCATCTGGCTCATAAGGAGAGAAATTGAGAATTTTGTCTAGGGGTCTTGATCAGTGGTGGGCTCCAGCAGGTTCGCACCTACTCTATAGAACCGGTTGTTAACAAGAGATAGGACATACAAAGTTTAAAAATAGCCATTTAAAAGTGGCTGCCAGATGGGCAGAGAACCAGTTCTTAATTTCCTTGAAGCCCATCACTGGTCTTGATGTCATTGATGTTTCTGTAGCCTGACTGAGAATGCACCTCATGAGAATCATTGTTACTAAGATCTACTCCAGCATAATCACTGTTCATTTTAATGGAACATGCACAGAAGAAGCACATGAAACAGTGATGTATTTAGTTTGCTAATGGGCACAGCACTTTTTGTTTATCGTTTAAGTAGTCTGCATAAGCCAATCCCACAATCAGGGGCAGCAATTGGTTGCTGTCACTTCTGCTTAAGTATTACCCTAAAGAAAAATTACCCGCTATACACATCCGTCTACTTTTGGTGTCCGATGTGTGAATTACAGTAGCTCACTCCTTACTCTACTATGTATGCAATAACACATGCTAAGGCGTGCTGTGGAAATGAGATGTACTGTAAGATGATATAGTGTGTTGCAAAGTAAGAGGCTAAAGGCCAGGTGTATAGAGTGGGGGGAAGGAATACAAAATAAGGACGTATTTATTTATTTCCTTTCTTTCCTTTCTTTTGTTTCTGCACTGTTAAGTAACACCTTCCAGTACCAGATTTTATTCTCTCCATAATTAAAGGGGAAGTTCACCACACGGCACGGCAGACATCTCTGGATTTTGGTTGCAACCAGCCTGGCGCCCCTACATGTATCTTCTTATCAGACACAATATCTGAAAAGCTCAATCATTTACGGATTATGCAGATGTGTTGTTATGCCCTACCTTTGGATAACAACAAACTGCAAACCTTAAAACTACACCGCGTTGGTGTGTTGACAGATATTTTCAATTTTAGAAAGGGTAGAGGCTTCTGTTTGCAACTGCCTGAAGTGGTGTCACAGTCTGTTATTCCCACAGCTGCATACCATAAATGAATAAAAGGCTGCATGCACTAATGATGATTAATTGCATTTTTCTCATATCTTCATATCAATTAGCTGGAAATGTTCCTTTGTTTAAATAATTGTCTTTTGTAAATAAATGTGTAAACACTACTTAAAGCATATTTTTGGTCTAATGGCACTTATCTGAAAGTTAACAGATTCAAGATGTGATGTGCGTTTTAATTGATTGAATGTATAATAAAATGTGGCACTGGGTGCTAATTTTTACAGCAAGCATATTAGAGCTTCAATCTAATTATACATGGTTTAAAACAATATGAGACTGCATTAGACCAACCCATTTCTCCAGTGGAAAATAATATGAATAACAGCTGGAAGAATAAGTGATGGAAGGATATTTTGTGCTGCACCTGCCATGAGGAAAACATTTAGCCAGATGACAGACTCCATACCTAGCCTTTCCAAACAGCATCTGCTGTGAAACACTTGGTTATCTCTTGCCTTGATCATGGCAATCTGTGGTTTATTTAGGATGTATGAAAAAAAAATAAGTGGGTCCTTTGATCATCAGCACCTTTATGCAATGTAAGGAGATAATGTTTGTGGTTCCCCACTGCAGTGATTCCCAATCTGTGCATAGTGACCCACTGGGCATCACAAAGCAGTTGCAAGGACATCATGGGCCACCTGCTTCCCAGCAGTGAGACTGTGATGTGAGCTTCTGGCAGGTGATCATATGCCCTCCTTTTTCCAGGACATGTCCTATTTTTAGCCTTGTGTCCTGGAAAAAAAATTATTTTTCTTGTGTGTCATGCATTTTGGGGACCTTGTCCTCTTTCGTGGTTTGATCCTGACCTCTGGACACTGTCACTGGCAGAAGTCTCAACCCAGCAGGCAGGGCTGTAGCAAGAAAACATACATTGCAAAAGGCCCTCACTCATACCAGCCCTTTTACTGCTGTTTGGAGACCATGTTAGGCTCCTGAACCCAGAAATAAATGGAGTGATAATACCACTTAGTACATTTTGCACCACTGTCATTCACTTTTGGTTTCTCATAACACTTCCAATTTTTCAGCAGCTGTTACTTTGGGAACCACTTGCCCTATTGCCTCAGGAGCACCCCCTTCTTTCTCTCTTTGTGTATTTAAAACTCCTTGCACAGTACTTAGAAATTACTCTGGCTCCCTGCAGGAAATACCAACTTGAAGGCAGTGCTTACCCAATGGTTAAATGACCCGCAGTTAGGCTAGCCTGAACCCCAGCACAAGTCTTGTGCTAACCTGCGGGTGTCGCAAAAGTGCCGTAAGACACTTCTGCACCACACCTGAGGGAGAGTTAAGCCAGTGCACAGACATGTGCTTGCCTCCCTACTTCACCACAGGAATGAGAAGACCAATGAGTTGTGCCAGCCTAAGTTAAGATTGCACTCCGGCTGTAGACCCAGACATATGCTCCTATACTGTACTATATATATGTGAATTCCATGTTATGCTTCTGTATTTTGCCATACAAATAAATTGCTTACGCATAGCTTTCTTATGACAAAAGTTCTACATGGAAAATTGCTAATTTCATTGATGCAAAAAAGGGCAATTCTTGATATTTTCCACTTTTGCTTGTTAAGTCCTTGTCTCAAATCTCAAGGCAGGTGGAAGAAAAAGGCGCAAGGGATGCTCCCCTCATCATCTCTTTCCCCTATTCACATGAAAAGAAGGGGTGGTTGCATGTTCCAGAGCTGTCTGGGACTGCATCCATCGTATGGGTATACCACCTCCTGATGGAGGCTATTGAGTAGGGTGGGGATTAATCAACACAGCACCATTTGGCCAGATCCAATCTGGATCTGAAATGATTATATCAGTTTCAGAGAACAGCTGTAATTTTTGAATTTTTATTGGTTGTAGCAATCAAAAGGGACCAGCAAAGAAAACCATTTGTGTAAGGAAAATACCCCTTGGTTATTCCTTCCCTTGCCACATTACCCTAGAAAAGTTGAATCTCTAAATTATAATCACTTGCCAAACAGTTCTAAAGAAAATGGCTATAAGCAGGAACAAGGCATACAGACTATGTATCAACCTCCCCTCCAAATTGTAATTTCTGGGCTAATTATCCTTCCTTGACTCAAATCTGCCAGTGGATCTTAAAGGCTTGTCAGAATGAAGTGGAATGTGCAGTATATGTTTACATTTACAACAGGTTTTCCTTTGATATTTGACAAGGTTCTCATGTCATCTGACCTTAAAGTATCTTCAGAACTTTTTTCCCCTCCGGAACAATTTGTAGGATCTCAAGGATGCTGGGAATTGCTCTATATTCAGACAGCGTGCCCTTGGGACAAAAATTGAAGATTAACACCTGTTAGCTGGTCGGGGGTAGGGGGAGGTACACCATTTGATATAAAAAAGTTTCCTTCAATTATCTCCATTTTTTAAATATCAGAAACCATTACAAAATAAAAATGCAGTTTTCCTTACTGATCATAAAAACATAAACTCAGTCCAAAACTTATGTACAATATTTAAGAAAAAATCTTTTCATTTTCTTCAGACATTTTCTTTTTAAGGACCTGACTTTGTTGCATCTCTGTGGTAAATATTCCTACTTTTTGTGTCCCGCTGGAACATTTGAGTAATTAAGAAATACAGTATTAGAAAATTCCTCTTTCAAGTATAATTATCAGAAGGTTTTCAACTTAAGAAAACCTTGACACACCTTTTGAGATGCCTCCAACATGTTTTACTCTGGGCATTTTTGAATGTCAAAATGACAAGTGTTTTAAGGTATTTTTTTCACACTCGGAGCTGTACATTAGAGAGATAAGCAAACTTCAAAAGGCTAAATAGCAAGGGGAAGGTAGAAGATGGCCACACATAAAGCTACGCTGCTCTTCCAAGCCCCTTTAGTAGCCAGACAAGGTCACTGATCAGGGTAATTTGCAGGAAAAGTCAATTTCTCAAGTACCCAAAGCAGGTGTTGTGCCATTCTAGAACAATTTACTGAAATGAAATTGAGGAAGTTGAAAAAAGCAAAGGTCACGATTCACAGGACGAAATGAGGCAAGCAAATCCCTTTGTATTTTTAACTCTTTTTCAACTGCGGCATTTTTACAAACTTGGGGCTGTTTTCACTTTAAAGTAAACCCACCCTTGTGTAACTTTAGGAGTGTGATTAACAAGAAAAGAGATGATGAGGCACATCCCTTGCACAGTGCAGAAGGCACCTGAGGTTGCTGTCTGCAACCCGCTCACTTGGGGCTAATCCTCACTGTACACGGTGGGAGTTATTTCTGCATAAAAGTGCAAAGAACGGCGCTGTGGATAGTTTATTTTCACAAATGAAGGAGTAAAGTCAAAAGTGTGGATGAGACAAAGAGCACAATCCTAGCCATATCTATTCAGAAGTAAGCTCCATTGTGTTCAATGGGTCTTACTCCAAGGGAAGTGTGTTAAAATAAATAAATAAATAAATAAATAAATAAATAAATAAATAAATAAATAAAGCCAAAATAAAACAAAGAAGTGATCAGAAAAAGCAGGTATGGGAAGAAAATGTAAGGGAACTCTTAATGAAATTAATGAAATCCTTAAGTTTTATCCACTGCCTCTCCCCTCCGTTTCTCTTGAATCATGGCCCCTTGTTGATTTTTATAAACAGTAGCAAAAAAACCCAGCATGGAAGTATTTTAGCACCAGGAGAAAGTGCAACCACAGTGGCTGGTTCCTTATATTCCTTATACATATAGCCTATTTCTGCTTTAACTATGCCAGTGATTTTCAACATTTTTTGTCTCACAGCACACTGACAAGGCAAAAAGTTTTCCAAGGCACACCATCACACCATCACTTTATCAGTTACAAGACACACCGTGCTGCTATAGGAATCTCAGATCCCTATGAGTAAATCACACATACTCTGTATGGTCACCGTACTCACCAGGGGTGGACCAGGCCTGGCCCAACAACCAGTTCACTGGAAGTGGGCGGGGCCAGGCCGGGTCAGAGGTGGGGCGGCGGTCAGGGGGCTGGGCCGGGTCTGGGGGGGGCACACCACCCATCCCAGTATGCCGTGGGTGCGAGTGGGCAGGGCGAGGCACAGGGCGAGGGACGGGCCCCAACCCGGGTGCACTGCGCGTGCACCAACCTTGGCGCAGGCGCAATCGTGTTCTGAAGCTGGTCTTTCAACCAGCTTCAGGATGCGACTGCGGCTGCATCAAGCATGACATAGCCACAATTGCGTCCTGATCAGGACACGACAGCGCAATTGCGTCCTGATGAGGATGCAACTGCGGCTGCGTCATAATTGACGCAGCCGCAGTGATGGGCTCCCTGGGCGGCGAACCGGTCTGCCTCGGTTTTTGGCCCCCCGCTAGCAAGCGGATCGCTAGCGGCGGGCCAAAAACAGGAACAGGTTCAGGCGATCCAGCCCGAACCGGTCTGGTACTCACCGATACACCCATAAAAACTCCCATGCATACTTCATAGCATGCTAGTGTGCCACGGCACAGTGGTTGAAAATGCCTGGTCTATACGGTTAGGTAACTCATATATATAAGGAATGTGACAGAATTATATGGAACATACAGATAAGAATATGTATATCATAAAAACATGAAGGCTTGTACTGTTTTCTTTTAAATGCAACACTATAGAAGACACGGGTTTCTCTGAAAGGAAAAAATATCTTGAAAATACTCTGTTAATTCAAATGCCAGTGAATCTAAGTCCAAATTATACATCTATCAAAGCAGCTGGCTGTCTTCATTTGATGAAAGAATTTTTTGTCGAGTCATGGTGTGCTTTGTGCAATTTTTTTCAACATCATCTTTAAAACAGGAGATACTAGAACATTTGGAGAGTTTCAAATTAGCTTATTGATACACACACACACACACACACACACACACACACTTTTAAAGAAACGTATGGCTACAGCCACATTCCCATTGCCTGAAAAACTAATCCAGCTGTTAACTTCTTGGCACCCGTATCCTGCTGTCTTTCCACTGGTATCAGTTACATCTAAAGAATGGAAACAATCTAGACACTAAATACCCAATATTTTCAGTGGGGTAAATCGGAAGATGAGTATGAAGGACTTGGCTTGATTAGTCAGACAAATAAACAAACAAAGTAAAACACACAAATAAAAGTCACCACACCTGCAAGAATGTTATATACGTTAAGAGGGGTTGCATCCCAAGGCGAATTGTGCTGGTTCACTTTTCATCACCACTGACCACATTACCCATGCAGCTGGTGACATTACTTAGCCTCCAGCAAGGTCAGAGCATGGAGTAAAGTGCACAGA
Source organism: Cryptoblepharus egeriae (assembly GCA_030015325.1). Lineage (NCBI taxonomy): Eukaryota > Metazoa > Chordata > Lepidosauria > Squamata > Scincidae > Cryptoblepharus > Cryptoblepharus egeriae. Next base: position 47,992,025 of record JAREYC010000006.1, read on the forward strand.
GAGAGGATTGTTCCTGTGTTTGGAGCAAAAACATGGCTCGATGGGAGCTCAGCTCCAGCTGCAGTTTGGCCGGCTTGTTTCAGGATGACTTGGTGCATGGCTTACAGCCTGTCCAGAAATGCACCAGCAAGTTGTAGGAGCTGTTGAAATGTTGTTCTGCAAATGCACTTCTTTGGTGTTAACGGTACAACAAGTTGATTAGAACTGCCCCAAAATACAAAATATTAGAGACAGAGTTTCTGATTGGCTTTAATAATGGGTATGGCAGACAGAAATCTAACAGGTGATGTTCCCCTGTGTGTGGTGAGAAGGAGAACCAGAGGTGGGGATGGGTCAACAATTATACCCAATCCACACCTTCATCTGAGGACAGCAAGGTCTAGCTTAAATCTATGTAGACCTTTTGGGGCTGCTGTACCCTGTTGTGGGATATAGACAAATCACCCCTTCCCCATAGTAGTGCAGCAGCAGCCTCTGTTTTTGCACATGTTACAGTGCAGACCAGCCAGCCTATCTGTTCCAGTGCAAGTTAGGATTGAGAGTCTCAGATCCAGTTCAGCTTTGGTCACTGGCAACTAGTTGCACATATAAGCTGCTAACCCTTAGTAAGGCTATTAAAAACTCTCCAGTTGCAACTGCTTAAATGAGAGGAGGATTCACTTTGGAATAAGATTATTGAATGCAATACTGTACAGTTTTTTTCCTCTCCAAACATGATTATGGAGCAAATTTGTAATATTTATAAGCAGGCATGTACATATTTGTGTATTCCAAAGTAGCAGCACAAAATCTTAAAGGTAGTAAAATATGTGCTCAGTATTTCTTTTTGAAAAATGAAGATTGTCTTGTTTATTGGGAGGGAAGGAAGGGGATTTAATAAAGGATCTGCTCACCCATGATAACCTGAGTTTAAAAAAACTATAGCCATCAATGCTCATTTCTTCCTTTTATGGATGTAATTTCATTATTATAGAGACACAAACATTTGCTCCACTTCTGGGTGCCTCACATCTGTTAGCAAAGATTTGATTAGGGCTACACAAATGTGCTAGATTAGAGCATCTCGTTGATGGAATTCAAACCACCTGGATATTTGAGCAACATCAATAAGAATAATTCTCTTTTTCCAAATCAGTAAATCCAAGCTATATTAAAAAGAATTAATTAATGAGTACCAGATAGACAAAACAAACACTTGACAATGAATCATATTATCAACATTTTTTTTCTGTGAGATCCTGCTCAGCTTTTGTTTAGATATTAAATTATATTATGAAAACTAAACAGTCAGTTCAAATGATCTTTCAACACAAATAAGTCTTTGCACCCCATATATAGTTATTTTGGTGGCAAGGGTGATAAACAGAGGTGGAATGTTTATAGCAACCGTTTATAGCAATCACTGGGCAGGTGCAGCACAAGAACTTTACAAGTCCTGTTTTTTCTTTTTGTTTCTTAAGCGGCCATCCTATCCACATTTACCTGAAAGTAAACATCAAGCATCAATGGGACTTGCTTCTGAGTAGACCTGCATAGGCTTTATTTCATTTAGTACCTTACAAATATTTACAGCAGGTTAGTACCCTGATCTGAGCATTCACACTTTTGAAAGCTCTTCTCTCCCAAATGGAATGACATATATAGAGTTGCAAATAGGGGTATAGCAAAAGAAGAGGGAATTTTAATTCAATATTTGATTGTGGCCATATCTAAACAAATAGCAAACTGCTGAAATGTGCGTGTGTTCAACTTTCTGTTCAACTGGAGGCAGAGCCTCTCCCTTCCCCCAAGTGGATTGCTCCAAGTTGAAGCTGCCTGCAACTTGCTTGCACATGCTCGCAAGATTTTTACAAGAGCCCAGGAGCTTGCAGGAGCAATTAGCAGCCACTTCAAAGGGAACTTGATTCATCTTCGTTTGCTGCTTGCATTGTTACCATGATAAATAATTGCCTTTGTATAACATGAAAATAGTTAATAGTTAATCATGCAGGTTCTTGGAACTAAATGTCACAAATGGAGAGGTTCAGCCCATAACTCATTGCTGCATGAGTAAAATTAATTTTGCACATGCTCTGCAGCTGCACATTACAATCTCCAGTAAATATTTATCTCAAGCCTTTTAAAATAGAGGTTCACATTAGATTTGATGGTGCATTAGATTTGGGTAAATACGGTATATAAAAATTATAGACATGAAGTGGTTGGGTTACTTGGTTAACCTTTCCCCACACTGACTCCGAATCACAGCTATTGTGCTTAAAAGAATCGTCAAATTCAACAAGTAGGAAATGTGCCTATGTTTTCACTATTATGTCCTTAAGTAATTATAATTGGAGGCTGGAGAATGCTTATGCTCAAGTGCAATACAACAATGGTCACTTCTGTTCCATTTCTTCCCTATTCAAGGACTCTCATAAACTCTTCATTTCCGATAGCTATATCTATGTGCTATTCATCAGAAAAACTGGTTCAAGTGCGCTGCCCTGCATTGTGGTGATCAAGTATCAGAAACCTCAGGATAGAAAAAAAAGAATGGCTCCTGATGAATGACATTGAGGTGAGCTTCCAGAAGATTTTTTTTTCATTAACCAACTTATTCAGCTAATGTAAGTGAGAAGAGTATATTAGAAGGTTCCATCAGTCAACTAAAATAATGCCATTCTGACAAGCCATCACAAGAATAAGCATGTTTAAAAGCTTCCTCAAGCTATGTAATTAATTATGCTATTTAATTATTTACACAATAATTAAATTACCTCTCACAACAGAATGAATGAACAGTGGGGACAATGCACATTAATCTTTATTTAAAGAATTCTCCAAGGAGGTAAATCTCCTGTGGGAATCGAGAAGACACATTTCCAAGAATATATTTCAGCATATCTAGTGTAACTCTCTACGACTGCAACATTCAAATGAATAATTGAGGGTCTTGATGATGACCTGGATACTTCTCTTACCTACAGAAGTTTAGACCTGAGGTCAGTCCTGCCCAAGATAAACCAGATTCTGCCCAAGATGTATTGGTCACCTTTGAGATGATTCTCATGGAGCAAAATTTCACTGGCTTCAACTGCTGGCATCTCCATGCTAGCCCTGCAGTACAATCCTATGCATGTCTACTTCGATAGGATGTTCTTGGAAGTACATTCTACACAACTCAATGGGACTTATTAATACATGAATGTATGTGGGATTGCAGTCCTTCTACCTAGTAAGAGAATTTAGGATTTAAACCTAACAACACAACCCTATTATCCTATGTTATCCTGGCAGTGACCATCAAAAAGTGCTGTAAGGCATGTTGTGTTGACTGGAAGAGGAAAAGCTCCTATAGGAAGGGTCACACCAGTTGGCACTGAGGCTTCATATCAGTCAGATGACTGCCAGTTCCCCTTAACTGTAAGTGGTGGTTCATGCTGAGGAAAGACACAGCAGAGGCTAATGCCACATCCTATCCCCCCTGGCCTTGAATCTCTTACAAGGGTCTCAATAGCTAACACAGATCCAAGTAGACCAATAGGTCTACAGGGGTGACATGGGGTAAGGAACTAAGGGAAGAAATTATCAGTAACATTGCACAAAAGTTACTGAATTCCTGCTTTTCTTTTGTGACCTGAGTTGCAGTTCTTCATAAAAATAACTCAATGAAGAACTCGCAGAGAGGGAAGTCTGTAAGGACACAGTTTCCTTGGCTCTCTGTAACAAACCACAGCCTCAATCAAACTCTAATGAAAGACCCACAAATTCAGCAGTGCACTTAAAAATGTGGCCTGCCTTAAAGCAGATACGTGATCAGAGAAGTAACATTACTATATATATGGAATATCTTCAAATAAACAAACACACAAACTTGTGAAATCCTAGTTTAGGGGTTTGGGTCCAGGGTATCTGAGGGACCGCCTTCTTCTCAGCGGCCTTTGACACCATCGACCTTGGTGTCCTTGTGGGTCGGTTGGCCAGGTTGGGGATTGGAGGCACTGTTTTGCAGTGGTTCCGCTCCTTCCTGGCTGACCGGTCCCAGAAGGTGGTGCTGGGGGATGCTTGTTCGGCACCCTGACCTCTTCGGTGCGGGGTGCCACAAGGTTCCATTCTATCCCCCATGCTATTTAACATCTACATGAAGCCGCTGGGAGAGGTCATCCGGAGGTTTGGAGTGAGGTGTCACCAGTACGCTGATGACACCCAGCTCTATCTCTCCTTTCCTCCTGAGTCCAAGGAGGCAGTTGAAGTCCTGAATCATTGTCTGGAGGCAGTGGGGGACTGGATGAGGGTGAACAAGCTGAGATTAAATCCTGATAAGACAGAGGTTCTCCTGGTCCGGAAGTCCTCGATTCGGGTATTGGAATATCATCCCGTTCTGGATGGGGTTGCACTCCCTCTGAAGGAGCAGGTTCGCAGCTTGGGGGTTCTCCTGGATTTGCAGCTGCTCCTGGAGTCCCAGGTGGCGGCTGTGGCCAGGGGAGCCTTTGCTCAGCTTCGGCTGATCTGCCAGCTGCAACCATACCTGAGTCGTTCAGATCTGGCCACGGTGACCCATGCCCTAGTGACATCGAGACTAGATTATTGCAACGCGCTCTACGTGGGGCTGCCTCTGAAGACGGTCCGGAAACTGCAACTAGTCCAGAATGCGGCGGCCCGTGTGGTTGCTGGGGCTCATCGGTTCGACTCTGTCGGGCCACTGCTTCAGCGACTACACTGGCTGCCCATTCGTTTCCGGGCTGAATTCAAAGTGCTGGTCCTGACCTTTAAAGCCCTAAACGGCTTGGGTCCAGGGTATCTGAGGGACCGCCTTCTTCCGTACAATCCGACCCGTCACCTAAGGTCATCTGAGGGGGCCCTTCTGACTGTGCTGCCACTAAGAGATGTGAGAGGTGTGGCGGCCAGAGATAGGGCCTTCTCGGTGGTGGCACCCCGGCTTTGGAACTCCCTCCCCTTAGAACTGAGGAAAGCTCCCTCACTACAGAGCTTCAGGCGGAGCCTTAAAACCTTTTATTTTAAAAAAGCTTTTTAAATGGGGGCAGAGGTTGGGGAGCTTTTATCTCTTTTATCTTTTTTGTTTTATCGCTTTTAGTCTACGTTTTTAGCTTTAATCTAATTGTATTTTAACAACATTTTAATGTGTTTTTATCTCTATTTATTACCATATGTAATTTTAGTGGTGTTTTATTGTTTTTTAATTGTTTGGCCGCCTTGAGTTCCCCCTTTTGGGGGAAGAAAGGCGGGATACAAATTCCTTAAATAAAAATAAATAATAGTTCCCATATAACTGGAGATTTAAGGTAAAAAGAGTTGATTGATACTTCTGATCTTAAATGGCAACAGCATTTCAGATTTGTGTCCCTTTTAAACTCCAGAGATAATAAATGGGCAAGTGACTTCACTTGTAGGAGGCACACATTGTAGGCAGCTGCTGCTCATAATTCACGGTCATTTTCTTGTTAAGAGACACTAATAATGCCAACTTTTAACAGGAAAAAAAACCAAGCAGAGATTGAAGGAACATGTTTCATTTAAAAAAAATACTGTACCTTGGACTTTTGAATTTGTCAGCCATACTATACACTAATATTTGTAATTAAGTTGCTGGGCCCCTACATGGAAGATAGGAAACTGTACACCATCATCTACACTTCAATTGCCTCTTGCCTTGAGTGATGTGTTCTGGGTGAGGACTACTCTTCAAATTTTGAAGCTCCAGCTAATGCAAAATGCCAGAGTGTCACTACTGTTGGTGTTACTCAGTGTGGCAACTCATGGTATCAGCCCACGGACCACCAAAAAGATAATAAACGAAGTAATACAGGTTTGGCATCCCTTATCTGAAGTGCATGGTTCCAGAAACATTTAGTATTTTGGATTTTTCTATATTTTGGAATACTTGCATAAACATAATGAGAGATTTTGTAATGGGGCTCAAATCTAAATTTATGCTTCATATACTCCTTTGCATATACCCCTTTGCATATATACCCCTATGCATAGCCTGAAGGTAATTTTTAATAATTGTGTGCATAAATGGGTTTTGTGCATCAGTTTGTGATCCTATTTCCTTGGGCAAAAAGTGCTGTATTTACTCAAATCTAATGCGCCATCAAGTCTAATGTGCATCCCTATTTTAATAGCTTTGAGATTTAAAAATGTTTACTGGTGATTTTAATGTGCAGATGCAAAGTAGGTACAAAATTTAATTTTACTTCATATAATAATGAGTTATATGATAACAATAAAATGGCAATGGGTTTATGTTATGATTTTTACCAAATTGCACTACTTTATACAATAGTAGGTTTATGTTACATTTTAATTATAGTAAACTGTTAAACTCAAAACTGATCTATACTTATAATCAAAATACCTGTATTTACTGGAATCTAATGCACCATCAAATCTAATGAGCACCACGATTTTGGAGACGGGCATTTGGCTGAAATATATGAGTGTTAGATTCAATAGGGTAATATTTTAGAAAGCTCTATATGTCAGAATTCTGGTTGAGGGATGTGCAACCTGAAATAAATAGCAACAGAAACCAATAAATGATAATGTGTCACTATTTTAAAACTATGTTTTAACTTAAACAGTGAGAATGCACAAATATTCAGACCGCTAAAATCCTTAGCTTAAAACCATAAGGAAAAGGCTCAGTTGGTCTCAATCTTCTAGGTTCTTTTTCACAGAGAAATTGCAGCTGATCCCAAACCAGTTCATCACAAGGGAAATATGAGTGAGAGGAGATGCTGGGAGTGGACCATTTGGAATGGTTCAGTTCTTTGGACAACAGCTCTCAAATGTATTTATTACATTTGTGTTCTGCCTTTCTTCCGTGGTGGATGTACTATTTAGTCTGCATGAGATTTGAAACTTAAGACCAGAAACCACCACAGTTGTCTTTTAAAAGTTTTTTTTGTTTAACCATTGAACTTGGGAATGGTTGAGAGAACTTGATAATAATTTGGTCAGACAGAAATCCGATTGTCCTGCCAGTTTGCGGTTCATTATGGTAAGCTTCTATCTGTAATTTACTCCTAGCCACGATGAAAAAGGGAATTTATCTCCAATGTGTGTTGCATTACATAGGTTTACATGTCATGTGGTACTCTGACATACTGCCGTTTTGCCTCGCCAGATAAGATGCAACACATTTTTTCAATGTATTTGCGCAGAATGTGGCAGTGTGTTTTGATGGAATGACTGTTTTCAAAAGTTCAGAATCAGCAAGACTTAAACGAACAGCTCTCAAGTTGCCAGTTCTACTTTTTGAAAGGAAGGAGTCATAGGGAGTCTCTATGTCTGCACAGTTAAATTACTTGGAGCTGGAGGTGTTAAAAATAAGAAGTTCCTTATGTTCTTTGGAACTGTGAGCTTCTATGATTAAAATTAGGCCAATATACAAACACAATGGTTGATGCAAACCATTGATTTTCAGGCTTCAGCCCGATCAATGGTTTGAAAGTCACTATCAACATCTGTGGTCTGCAGGTGAATTGAAAGGTTTGGTAATCAGGAGTTGAATACCATCCTGTGCCGGGATAAAGTAGTACCTTGGTTTATGAGAATAATTCCTTCTGGAAGGATGTTTGTAATCCAAAACATTTGTCTATCAAAGCAAATTTTCCCATAAGAAACAATAGACACTCAGACAATTCATTCCACAGCCCAAAAATATTCACTTAAAAATGATTACAATACAAAATATAATTTTAAAAAATACAAAATATATAGAAAAACAAATTAACCTGCACTATGGCTGCAATCCTAAACACACTTTACTGGGAGAAAGACCCACTGAACACAATGGGGCTGACTTCTGAATAGACATGGTTAGGATTGAGTTCTCCATCTCTCAGGTCTATCGGGTAGCAATCTGCCCATTACACAGGAATGAGCCCATTGACTGATTATAATAAAGTTTACTTTAGAGCATATATGCAAGACCAGGGCTGCAATCCTAACCACACTTTCCTGGGAGTAAGTAATATTGAATTCAGTGGGACTTAATTCTGAGCAGACATGCTTAGGATTGCACTGTAAGTCACTCATGTTCATTTTCATTACCCACCATTACAAAGCAGTGAACCCTATTGCCTGTAATAGTCTTACTTCTGAGTAGATATGCATAGGGTGGTCTCTCAGGAGAGGCTGAGGAGGTGTTGTAGGAGTGCCAAAACTGGCCATATCTCGGCCAAGGCTATTTTTGCTTGTTTGTCAAGATATCACTTATATATCAAGTTAAAATGTATTAGAAATGTTTGCTTGTCTTGCAAAACACTCATAATCCAAATTACTCACAATCCAAGATTTTACTGTACATGGTTGGCAGGTAGAAGCTGTAGTCATTGCTTGATGATTTTGCATATTCATGATGACTTGCATGTGTGAATGAGCCATCAGAGATCTAACATCACAAACACAACTTTCATATCAACCAGCATCATTTCAAATGAAATTAAATTTTTTATGTTAGTATAGCTATAGCTATTATTTATACATTTATTTTATATATTGAAGGTTTCCAATAGAGTAAGAATTGTTTCAGTAGACTTAGGACTGTTTACAATGAGGTATTTTCAAGAATTATTCCATGAGCTCATTTCATAGAAGGAGGATATTGAAGTTTTTTCCCAGGACATAAGGCTAAAATCCATGTATATCATGGAAATATCAGGACATATTGTCTCCCTAGGACATCCAGCCTAACCCTCTTCCTAGGTGGCCCATCCTATCTGTGGGCTGCTTTGATCTGCATCATTTATTTAGGTAGTGCGGATTGAAGCAACCCCATTCAGTTCACTGCCATATTACTTGCCATATTACTTGGGTTAAGGGAAATCACTTCCACTTGCCCTGAATTGCACTGCAGCCAACTCCATCTTGCTCTGGAAGAAGCACAGTCCAGTTTGCCTGCCAGTTCCAGGGCAATTTAGGATTGGGCTGTTAATTTCTTACCATTTGTGGACGTGGGTGGGCATGGCAAGCAGGTAGACAGATGACACACAATAAGTGAGATAGTGGAATGATGGCTGTATGATGACTTGGGGTGCAATCCTAACCAATTTAGGCCAACATAACTCACCTGGTATATCTTCCCATAATGGCATAGTGAGGTCAGTGCATGTCTGTGCACTGACCTAACCTTCCCTGGCATGGGGCAGAAGTGCTTTACCGCATTTTTGTGACACCTCATGTTAGCACAGGACTTATGGTGCGGCTTATGTTGGCTTAAGTGGAGAGTAGAATTCCAACATTAACTGGCCAACACTTGGTTTTGCAATCTGGGACCAATACTATGAGAATACATGCGAGTGCTTATCCAATATAAACACACACATCAGGAGAGACATATTGGATATAAGTATAAGGATGTCAGTGTCTCTCCTGTTTCTCCTTGTGTGTCAACAGAAGACTCACACAAAAGTTGACCCACTTATGCTTGGCAAAGCATGAAAAGCTCACAGGGTAGAATGTGAAGTGGAAAGTAATGGAAAAGAGTTTGTTAAGTATAAAATGCTACCATATGATAATAGTACACGATTGTCAAAGTCTCCAAGTGTGGCTTTAATAATACTGTCCGTCTTTGTGCTGTGAAGGGGATGTGCATTTTGAAAGTGCCACCATGTGAATTAATAAAGATAAAATTAAAACACTTGTAATGTTAAAAATCTTACATGTCTTCTCACAGGACTGAGACATACCACTCAAGAGGATTAGCTTCTAAAAGTCAGATAATCCTCACTGTTGGGATAAAATATATCTTATAGAAATTCTTGTAACATACGCTACATAGGCATTTCCCTAAAATTAAATTAGCCACCAAAATGGAATACATTTAGATAAGTTTTTTAAAAGTTGCTTTAACAATCTATTTGAACAGTCTTCTTTAATAGGTCTAGCCAGAGATTACAGGACAAAAAACAACTTAAGAAAAATTAGACAAAAATTGAAGAGGAAACTCAGAAAGGTTATAACTTAAGGTTACTATCAATCTGGAGATGGAAGGAAACTTAAATGTATATTTGGAGTTTTCAAATTGCATTTATTTTTCTGATGGCAGTACCACAGACATGGTGTGAAGGGGAAGGAGCTGCAATGAACAATTTTTCTGGAGAGAGCATGGAGCATAGAGATGTGTGGGCTGAGCATAGAGATGTGTGTGGCATCAACAGAGAAAGACCGAGTTCAATGGTCTGACAGCTATTGGTTTGCGGTAAAAATGTACACTGCCAGATGTTCAGGGGTTTACCCAGGAAGACCAATCTCAGCCAGATCCAACCCCAGCACGTCAAGATCCCTAGGACCAGTCAAGAAGGAGGAGGAAAGACAAAGGAAGGGGAGGGGAGGAGGTAGCAAGATATAAGAGGAGAAAAGACGCAGGAGAGTGGCAGAGGTTGGCGGATGAAAAGAAACTAGCAGACCCTGATGATCGTGCAGGACACCTCACTCTACTTCAGTCCTGAGATTAGCCTCCATGAGACCTGTAGAAAGAAAGAGACATTAGACTTTGAGTTATGTTAGACTTACCTGTTCTTTATCGGGACTCAGTTGTTGAGTGTGATGGTGGGAGGGCTGGAACAACCTTGAGGGTGAACTGAACCTGTCAAGAGAAAGAGGTTATTGAATAATGTATATTGCCTAAAGGGGAGTGAAGTGAACTTATCCATGTACAAAAGTAAAAATCCTTGTTGTAACCAAAGGATAAGAAATAAGAACTAAACAAGCAACATGAAGAAACCTTTTGTTAAAACCTACATCTTACCTGTCTGTGTGATAGTCTTCGTCTTGCGCTCGGTGGTCGGGATGGCTAAAGGGAGGCAAGATGATAAGGACATGGAGGAAGGGAGTGGAGATGAGGGCACAGACATTAATAAAAGAAGTGAATCCATAAGATCTAAGTGAATATTTTGTGATAAAAAGCTTTTGGGGTCCTTTCAGACTCTTTTAGACCCAAATACACTCTGTTCATGATAGAGGCGAGGAGATAGATTTTCAGCCTGCAAAGCGTTAAGTAAATTTGTCCACTCCATGTTTTATGGACTGATAAAATCAATAAGACCATATGTCACAGCAGTTACACAACTACTTTCCCTGGTAACATATTGATGTTCCATGTGAACAGAGTCAATTTTTCAGCTATGTAAGTCAGTCTATATTGTATTTAATGGTGCATCAAAAATAATAATGTAAGAAACACGTTATAAGAAACATGGGGTTCCTTTGAAAAAGCAGTGCTGGATCAACAACTTTCCCCCTCATATCTGTGCTGATCCTGATGTCATCATGCTGCGTGTGTCCCTGATCCTGCAAGCAACAGTTTATGGTGGTTGTAGAGCAGCAGCCTCCAAACTGGAGACCACAGTGCAGTTGAAAAGCCCTCCCTGGCCCTACCAGCAATTATAGTTCTGCCATGCTTCTGCTCCTACAACCCAATCTAATCAAAAGGATGCTCTAGGCCAGTGATTTTCAACTTTTTTCATCTAATGGCGCACTGATATGTTACGAAAAATTGGGCAGCCTCAGTGGGGATACTCGAATCTGTGCCACCTCAAATGGTGGTTCACATCCAAGCAGTCTGGGTCTGCTATGGTCTGCTCAGCAATGGGGCTAGGATCTAGCATAACTAGCTGGGCCCTGATTCCTCCTCCTGCTCCCCACCTGCCTACCCACAGTCCCACCTGATGCCTGCTTGCCTTTCACCCTGGAAAGCCTCTCTCTGCCTCTTCCTCAACATCCCTATGTCCCCCAAACCCATTGCATCTGCTGAGCTTGGCCATTGCAAACCATCCTTGCTGGGGAGGCCAGTGCAATTCCTTCCACCGGCCTCTCCTCCTCTCTCAGTGGTGCAAAGTGCTTTATGAAATGGTTGCAGTACCCCAGGGCTGACATAACAGTCTTGTACAGCTCAGGGAGCTTTTGGGATTATGCCCACAGTCTCTGAACACCAGGGCATGGGGTAAGTTTTATTAAGCAATATGGAAGGGAAAATCTTAATAACGGATATATCTTTTTGAGTGTACCTTGCACAAGGTAGGGCTACTTCACACTCTATTTCTCTAAGAACTGTCACTTTACCAGTAAAAAGCCAAATAATTCATTGTTAGTTAGAAAAGTAACCTTAGCAGCATACACAACATACACTACAGAATGAGTCCAGATAAATCAGCATTTAAAATAATATTTATTATCCAAGGAATTGCTTGAAACTGGAGACAATAAGAAAATTAACAATGAATAAGGTGTTTGCAGTAGATAAAGTTCCTATGAGAATTTTGAAAGCTCATGGGAGGCGAGATATTAAAAAATTGCAGACAAGCTTAGTGTTAAAAATCTAGAATGTAAAGAATGATTTTACATCTGAGAGTAACACATACTCAGATACGAAAGGGCTAATAAATTAACAGTTTTTGACAAATATTGATAATATTGTGAATTTTCTTTTGAAATAATTAATCCTTATTATGACTTGTTTGTGGTATGAAGAATGTAGCAGGTCAGACTTGAGGACCCACAAATTGTTTATTTCCAGGTGTTGTTACTACTGTTTGTCTTCTTCCTCTCTACACTCTGTTCTGCTTCTTGGTTGATCCTCTTCCCGTGCCAGGGTCCTCTAAGGTCAAACTCGGAAGGAAAAACAAACTAGGAAGGTTATCCAACAACCATGAACAGGACCAGATTAAGTTCCAAGATCTGCTTGAATTGGGGATCAAATGCTGCTGCCAAAAAAAAATGACACAAAAGGTGGCAGTCTCTCGTTTGTCCTTATACACAGCGACAGACTGTCCCAGGACAAAAATTTGGATCACTGTGAGGCCACCAAGTGTCCAATTTCCATATATAGAGCCAGAATCAGACTCTGTCAGTTAAACACTAACAACCTCTCTCTCTCTTTCTAAATATTTTTTGCACCATTGATATGCAGAGCCCCCACTCCCACAGTCTCCCTGACCTGTTCCCCTTCCCATTTGGACCTCTTCCACCTCCATTCTTCCTCTTCCACTCACCTTCGCTGCCATCTTACCATCCTCACTCCATCAACACGTGCAGATAGGCTCAAAGCTTCCCAACATCGCCATTACTTTGCTCACAGCCTGAAGATAATTTGTGGCTGATTTTTAGTGGCTCGCTCTAGTGGAAGGCACATTCCACCGGCACTCAAAGCTCATACTATTTAGTTATTAGTTCAATTTGCAAGTCACCTGTCTGAATATCCAGAATGCCTTGTAAGGAATGAGGTGAACTGTGCCCAAAAGCTAGCATCATATGAGCTCCTAAAACTGTTCTTACGTATACCTACTTGCTCAGTATCTAATGTCATTGATCTGCCACTGAAAGTATTTACACTTATGGCAATAACATGAGCGATTAGGGCAGCAAAAGGCATTGACAACGCCAAGGTCTTTTGGAGTGATGACAACCGATGGGTTTGATCTCTTTCGGTTGTGCGACCGCTTCTCTGATGTTATTCCATCTTCTCTGCTGTATCATAAATATTGTTCCGGTGGGGCTTGAACTCCTTGGCATGCTGCTTCCAATACCCCTGGGCATTCACACATTGCTGGATTCAGTCTCAACAGCCCTTGCTTCTTGGCAGGGAAGTCAGCATATCTACCTACAAAGCCAAAACAGTGACTGAAACTGTTTCTAGGCTTTCAGAAAATACCTTCTGTCACATCACATATGTTTAGGATTGGTTTCGTGCAAGCCATCAACAAAAGTCAGAACTGTATAATACTGTATAATAATAACTTTGATCCTGGTCTCAGATGGTGTAAAAGAAAAAAAGGTTTTGTCAAGAAAGTGTCCCTCAGCTCTACCTATTCCAGACCTCAGAACTAGAGGTGTTTTTTTCCGCTCTATTCAAAAATCACAGGAGTATATGAAGAATAGCAAACAAAATTCACAAAAGGGCATTGCCCACTTGGCTTGCTGAATAAAAGGATGTTGTGGACATCCACTAAATTTGAGTGTTGAGTTAGAGTAGAATTTCTTTACTAAGCATGTAATTACTCTGTGCAACTCCTTGCCTCATGATGTGATGTCATCTGGCCTAGATGCCTTTACACAAAGATTCAACAAATTTCTGGAGGAAAATTTCATTGCAGTTTACACAACATGATGGGTATGTGCAAATTCCAGATTCTAGAAGGAGGCCATCTCAGAATGTCAGATGCAAGAGAGGGCACCAGGATGCAGGTCTCTTGTTGTCTTGTGAGTCCTCTGAGGCATATGTTCGGTCTCTGTGAGATACAAGAAACGGACTAGCTGGTCCTTTGAACTGATGGGGCTTCTCTTATGGCATCACAAAGTTAATTGTTAAATCATGGAATTAGATGTCAGCCCACCCTCATCACCACACACATCTGTTTACATATTTGGGCCAAATGTGTCACAAGCACAGTGCTACAGGCTGTTAGTGACTTATGGGCATAGTCCTAACCAATTTAGGCCTGCACAACCCACCTGCTCCCCATTCCCATGGTTGTGTTGGGAGAACAGTGCATGTCTGTGAACTGGTCTAACCCTCCCCCCCCCCAGGAATGGCACAGTATAGTCTGAGGGGAGTTGATTCAGATGCAGCTGAGATCTGATGGCATTTGGTGCTGCTGCTTTCAGTGCCCATCTGGGAAAAAGCCAGGTAGAAACAGAATTTTAAATTAAAATAAATGCAGCATCTTGTTGAAACTAAGCAGATCTAACTCTGGATAAGAACTCAAAGCACACCACTGCAGAGCACCACTGTGAGCAGGTTATCAATTGAATGAACACCCTGATGTAGCCAGGAACATAGAAGTAACATGAATGCGTGTTCCTTTTGCATCTACTTGAAAGCCCTTCCAACTTGAAAGCCCAATCCTCTGGAGAAGTCATGCCAACATTGCATGGACACTGGAGTGATGCTCATTATATCCTAAGCCTGTCATGGCAATGCCTTACTGATACCAGTGCAACATGGGCCATATTCCAGTACTATTCTGTTAAAGCAACACTGATTCAGCCCATTCCAGTAACACTCCCAATGACCTCAGAAATACCATTGGTGTCCTTACATTTGCGTGACATCAGCAAGACATTACTCTTCCATCAGTTCATCATCAGCGTGATCTAGGTCACAGATATGGATACCCAGGCATATCTGGAATATAGGACTGTTGATTTAGGCCAAGAGCATATTCATTCATTCATTCATTCATTCATTCATTCATACAGCCAATAAATGTTACTTAGCCATCCATGTTACTTTCTGTGGCGGAAAACATAGTCTTAAGGATAGCAACATCAGAAAGACACATAAGATACCTTTATCCAGTGTAACACACTTTAGGTAATGAAAATAAAGAGAAAACACACAGGTGCCACCAGATACTCCTGTGGTACGTAACTACATCTGCACTCATATGCTAATCACATGCTGCTACTTGCCTGCATGAATCTAATAAGTTTCTCACACAATTGTGTGATGGATGAGCGATCCCTTTTACTCGCTGAAAAGCACACTGAAGTAGAGAATCCCATTTGTATTCCTTAATGGTGTTATTTCCACAAGATTGAAGTAGTAGTGCATTCCTTGTTTTTTTATTTATTTATGAAGATGTGTTTTGCGTTAGTTTGGTTGTATACATTTTCAGTAACTGAGGTGACAGAGTGTGTGGTGAATTGAGCAGGTACAGCTCCATCAAAATGGTGGCTCATTTAATGGCAGGGCCATAGCTAGGGGGGACAGTATAGGTGTTGGACCCCTCTGAGCCAGTAGCCAGTCCCTCCAAGTATTTTTCACATTTTTTGCATTTTTCACAGAACTGTCCTGGTTTTTTCAGTCTCTTATCCTTCAAATGGATGTCCTCAATTTTGATTTTTGTTCCCTGAGTGCTCCCACCCTGCAGGCAGTCTGGTCCATTCGGGTCAGGTCAAGGCAAAGGGACCATCAGCAATCCCCTTTTGCATTACAAGGGGGATAATTAACCCTGCTGGCTGCTCTGACTTTCCAAGGAAGGGGAAGAAAGATAATGCACAGTCCACTGCAAGGCCTAGAAATAGCTTCTCATTTCTGGTCTCCAGGCATCTGTTGGCTTGAGTTAGAGAATATTCTTTTCTAGATATGCAAATAAATTATTACAAAGCTATTAATGTTGGGGCTGGGGTAGGTGGGGAGAAATGTTTCTCTTTGGAGAAACCTTAGATGGGTTTCTACTTTCAGACATTTTTTAAAGTTTAATACTAGGGGAGTGTTTGAGAGGAATCCTTACATATGGGTGACCACATCTGATCATCTTGGGCCTTTTCTTGGCTTTTGTACTTTTGTAGGGATGCAGGCCTATGTACTGTGGTGTGTTGTGTTGGTGTGCAAAATAAAAAGTTGCATGTTAAGTTGCATGTTATTTCTCCGTAAACAAATATATACTATATATATAGCAATGCAATTCAATGCAAATTATTGTTATATTGTATAGATATACACCAGTATACATAATTAGCATAATTGCTCCCCCCTGAAAGGATTGTTGCCCCTCCCTCTACAATCCTGGCTATGACCCTGTTTCATGGCTTTTGCAGATAGAATATTCAATTATATTCTAACTAGTAGACTTTTTCCCCAATAGACTGATTAAAACTGGGTGGCACAAGATGACTGATTTTTGTCATGTGTTAAGGCAGCAAGGTCTTATTTTCCAAGTCAAGCTTTGATTGGCTACTTTTGATTGGCCTCCTGCACAGATCCAAGGACTGTGCAGTGTGTCAGTGTATGCAAATATTTCAGCATTTCTACACCCTCCCATGCAGGAGAAAATGAACTGGAATGGAAATGGAGAAGCAATAAATGGAATATCTCACATAGTGATTTTATTAGACATTATTAGAAGGATGCTAATTGAGCAACCACATAATGTCTGTAATGTCTAGTCAGCCATTAAGCAGGGCCAGCCTTGCCATAAAGTGACCTGACATGGTCACATGGAGTGGTACCAGTAATGGGTTTCAGGGGGTTCTCACAGGTTCTATAGAACCCTTTGCTAGTGAGTGCTTGGTTTTGAGAACCTGTTACTAATGGGACATATAACCCGTTGTTAATTTAGGTTATTAGGACATAGAACCTGTTGTTAATTTATTTGAATCCCACTACTGAGTGGCACTTTTGAAGGACAGTGAATTGTGAGTTCCTTGTCTATCTCCCTGCCATCTCTCCAGTCTACTGCTTCTCTGAGGACTCCAATTCATTCCCATCATGGCAGCAGTAGCCCTCTTTCCTTTTCAGAGAACAGGGGAAAAAATCTGCTGTGGCTCCAAATTGCATCACCCTATCCAAATGGTGTCTACAAAGCAATGAATAAGCAAGAAGCACTCTGGAGCCCTCCTTCCTTCTGTGCCTGTTACTTAACAGGAGCTAAGCGTGTAACAACTTTTCTTATTCCGCTTCTGTTGGAAAGGAACAGAAAACCAGTATATGCTTCAAACAGTACTTCCAAACAGAAGAGGTACGGAGGATGGAGCTTGTTATGGACCTAAGCCAAGGAAAACGGAATAGAGGTATGATCCCCATCCCTTGCCACAAGAGGAGCTTGGTGCCCACTCAGTGGCATAGCTAAGGGCATGCAGGGAGTAGCAGTTGCACCGAGTAGGTTACCATTGGGAGGTAACAAGCTGAATTTGACACTAGTTGTCAAAATTATTAGAAACAGGGTATCTATTTATACAAAACTGAAAAGTCACTGACTAATTCAGTGACTCACAGGGTGAAAAGGAATGCAACACATTTTCATCCTATTCTTAACGTTGAAGAATCATTGACTGATGAACGCCTTGCCCCAAACCGTGGATGTAGAAGCATGAAATTTGGGGAGGGTATTCCTTTCATGATGTGAGTGCCTACTAAGAAACAGTGTTTAGAAATTGAACCGCTAAGGGTGCCCAATGCCCAGTGGTCACCAGTAAGGATGCCTGGTGCTCAGAAGGGATTAATGGTGCCCACCGACCTCTGGTGAAACATGGTGCCCACTGGTGCCTGGTGCCCAGTACCTGCTAGGAATGCCTGGTGCCCAATGTGCAGTGGTGTCTGGTGGTGCCCAATGCCCAGTGGTGCCTGGTAAGGATGCCCAGTGCCCAATAGGGATGCCCAGTGCCCATTGCCGCCTGGTGGGAAACCAATCCATGGTGTTCATACATGGGAGAGGTTGGCAAAACTGACATAAATGAAGGAAAATGGGGTGGTATGATTGTTGGCACCCACCTGACCTCCTTCCTACTTGATTAATAATGCATGTGGAAATGAGAACAGGATTGCAAAATTGGAGGGTTTGGTTGACATGGGGCAGAGGCTACCACTGGCCTAGAAGTTTGCCCTTTTAATCCAACTCATTTCAATCTATTGCTAAACAACCAAAGCAATATCCAAAATATA
Organism: Cryptoblepharus egeriae; assembly: GCA_030015325.1. Lineage (NCBI taxonomy): Eukaryota > Metazoa > Chordata > Lepidosauria > Squamata > Scincidae > Cryptoblepharus > Cryptoblepharus egeriae. The sequence continues at coordinate 48,010,416 of JAREYC010000006.1, forward strand.
ACAAACCTCATCAAACTGTATGTACACATCAGTAATATATCACAAACTACCTAATAAAATGTGTTCAACTAGAGCTGAAAATCTTAGCATGCTTCATATTTTTTTCCTCATTTTCTGAACTGCATTGGAAAACAGAGAAACTTCAAGTCTAAAAAAGGAAAATAGACTTTTGCATATATATTCCATTTGAAATTCTTGCCAGCATTTCAGAAATGAATGGGAATCCCTCAGGATATATACAGGGAGCAATCTAAAACATAGTGGACAACATCATTCACCAGCCATTGGCCACACTCACAAAGATAATTATTAATTGGAATTTATGCAAATCTCCTTTCCAAGTATGCTGTAGGCAGAGTTTGAAAGCAGAGAGCAATGATAGCCATCCTTAGGGAGTGAAAGAGTCAAAACATACCAATATGCATCTTGATCATGACTGAATTTTAAATTCCACATTGTACGACTGTGAGAATTGAATATTATACATTCTATCTCGATCAATCGCTACACCAAGTAACTTGATCTTGCTTTGAATTTTTCATAGGAATGAAATATGGGAGTGTCCTTCAACTCACCTGATACTTATCCACAATGAAACAAAAACATCTTACAGTGCTATCCTCCAGTTAGGCCAGCAAGTCCTGTGCTGGTCTGGAAGTGTTACAAAAGTGCTGTAAAGCATTTCCATGCCACTCCTAGGGGATTAGGCCAGTGCACAGACATGCACCAGCCCTCCCACACCACCACAAGAACAAGTAGACCGGTGAGTTATGCCTACCTAAATTGGTTAGGATTGCATCCTTAGAGTTCTTGGCAGGCTGGTGCAGCTTCTCAGTGTTTGAGTGCTCCCTGCTAACCGAGCAAGAGGCACTCTTTCAAGTGGGTGTTCCTCTTTTATTTAGCAGGGGGAAAGTAACTGGCCCTACACAACCCAGCAGTGTCTGTTCAAGTGGCTTCTGCTGGTGTTCTTTTTTTTGCATTTTAGATTGTGAGCCCTTTTGGAACAGGGACCCATTAGCTATTATTATTTTTCCATTTTCTTTGTAAACCGCTTTGTGAACTTGTTAGTTGAAAAGCGGTATATAAATACTGTAGATAGATAGTAGATAGATATAATCTAAATAGGATTTCTTGGGTGGATTTCAGATCATTCATCACCTGTAAAATAAGCACCAACGGTGTAGACTAGAGCAGGGGTCTCCAAACCTTCAACCTCAGGGCTCCTGGATTTTTAAGAGGAAGGAATTTCAGCATGTGCAGCTTTTGGGCTGTGAGATCCCAATTTTTAAAGGTCCAGGAGCCCTGAGGCTGAAAGTTGGGAGACCCCTGATGTTGAGTCTTCAAGCAAGTTTTCCAAATCCATTCAAATAATTTGTGCCCCAGGTGGTTCAAAATTCCCTTCCCATAACAGAAACAAGCCATCAGCTGGTGTAAGAACAATTTTCCTACCAAACATTCCCTTTCTAAGGAGATCTCTTGAATGGTAAGAGAGCATATACAAGACTTTGGCCATATACAAGACTTATATACAAAGGCTATAAGACTTTGGTTCGAGGGTATATACAAGACTTTGGCTACAGAGCAGAGGAGAATTAAATCCTGCTCTCTGCTCCTCTCCAGATTTGCAAAAAGGGTTCTATTAACACAATTCCAGCACCAATATTGTGCAGAGGAATGATACACACAGCTTTCACTTGCACACAAGGGACTTACAGTAACTCTTCATCATCTTTCTCTACATGAAGGACAGTCTAGCTAGCCAGCTATCACACCCAAAGCATTCATTTAAAGTTATTGTTTTTTAATGAATTTTCATACCACATTTCTTGATACGACTCCAGGTGTCTGTATTCTTCTTCTTCTTCAAGAAACAAATCAAGCCTTAAGCACTTTCCTCATTGATTTATATGAAGCCACATATGTGATTTTTCTGCCTGAAACATATGAAAGAAATCTATAACCACGTAATCCTGTGTGATCCATTTATCAAAAAAATGCTTCAAAACTTTATTCTAAAAGCAGGCATATTCTAATTAGTTCTGCTTCAGTTTGAGGCTCCAAAGGATAAATCTGTATAATTTTTATTTGCAGTGGCTTGAATAGTAAATTTTAGAGATACTGAATGGGTTCTCAGGAAGGTTTTGCTACAGCAATCACAAGGCACCCAGGATAATAGGGTTTTGTTATGATTCTGTTAGTATATGAAAACTATTTAACAATGCATTGCCTGCGCCAGAAAAAAATGATGTTTAGATTTCCATCCAGAAACCTCTTGGAAGAGGCTAGATTTGCAATTATAGAAGTTCTTCTTTCTATTTCTGAATAGACTTGTTTAAGGCTGCAATCCTGAAGTGCACTTAGGCCAGCCTATCTGGTGCTTGAGCCGGCTTAATGCCAGATAGGCCAGACTAGCTCCAGCAGAAAAGGCCTGGGTAAGTCCACTTAGGCTGGCCCAAGACAGATGGACTTGCACTAGCTTACCAGTGCTAGCCTAGGCAACTCCAGGCATGTTGAGCATGGCCTAGAACAATGCAGTTAGGCCATATCCAGAGCCTTTTTCCAAGGCAGACATGCCCTCTCATAGCTCCTCTGACTTAGGCCACATCAGGAGCAGGCATAAATTTGAGTAGACCCATAGGGGTCAGTGATCAGCCAGAATAAAAATGGAAGCAAAAGAAAAAGTTTTAAGTCTTAGGCTGGCCTTAGTACCACTCCTGCCTCTTAACCTCAGGATACAGCACAACTCCTACAGCTCAGTGAGCATGCTGCCCTTTGCTGCTTCTTCTTCAGCAGCATTTAGACCAGCCTAGAGGCCTCTTAGCCCTGTGGATTTGGCCTATCTGTCAGCTCAGGATATAGCCTTCCTTAGGCCAGCTTAGCTGGGCCATTCTCTCTGGCTTAAAGTCAGGATTGTACCCTTAGTCATGTCCAATGCTTCATGACCCCATGCATTACAGCACATCAGGCCATCCTAGCCTTCATTAGATTCTGAAATTTGTCCAAATTCATGTTCATTGCTTCAGTGACACTATCTAACCATCTCAGCGTCAGCCACCTCCTTTCTCCTTTTGCCTTCAGTTTTCCCAACTTCGGACCTTTTTCTAGGGAGTCCTCCTTTCTCATGATGTGGCCAAAATATTTGAGCTTCAGTACCTGTTCTTCCAGTGAACAGTCAGGGTTGATTTCCTGGAGGACGATTTGATCTCCTTGCAGTCCAAGGGACTCTCAAGAGTCTTCTCCAGCACCATAATGCAAAGGTATCTATCCTTGAGCAGTCAGTCCTCTTTATGGATCAGCTCCCTCAGCAAAAACCATAGCTTTAACTAGACAAATCTTTGTCGGTAAGGTGATGTCTTGACTTAAATTAAGGCTGCAATCCTGAACATATTTTCCTGGGAGTAAGACCCATTGAAGACAATAGAGCTTTCTTCTGAGAAACATGGTTAGGATAGTGCTCTAAGTTGTCTAGATGTACTATAGCTTCCCTCCCCAGAAGCAGGTGTCTTTTAATTTCATGCAATCACCATCTGCAGTGATGTTAGAGCCAAAAAATAAAATAAACTCTGTCACAATTTCCATTTCTTCCCCTTCTATTTGCCATGAATTGATGAGACCAGAAGCCATGATCTTGGTATTTTTGACTACTATTGACTGCTATTGGCACACTGACTATTATGGGCTAAATCTGGAGTTACACTCCTGATTGGGGTTCTGGCATAAGCAAAGCACAAGAGCTGGTGGAAAGAAAAGAGTACGGAACAGAGTGGTGCTTGCAGCATTTCCCACCATTGAAACCCCTCCAGATCAAGAGATAATGTTTAACAATATGGACCCTTTATATACTGAAGGATAACCAATGTTACGCAACATATTCTATGTATTGATAAATGTGCTCTTCATTGTCTTTCTCTCACAAGTGTCTTGTGCTAACTCTGAAATGAGTTTTCTGCAAGCAGCACATACAGAAAGTCATTTTTAGATACAACCCACCAGATTTTGAAACACGAAGAACGTCTGCAATAGAAGGGGTATGACTCAATATTCTTTTTGAAGATCCTCCCCCCCTTGTTTCCGAGGCTAACACACACTATTTGTTTTGTTTGCTTGAGGCCCCATATAATTAATTTTGTGCCGTTGTTCAACTTGTCCTGCGATTCAATACACAGGATGCGTTGCTGTATTCTAGAGACTGACAACTTTTTCCTGCGTAATTAACATGTGGAATTCAATGCCTCAAGATATGCTGATAGCAACTAGTTTAGATTAGTTGTTGTCTGGGGTGGCGCAAGTGGTTAAAGACACCGTGCCTGTTAACCAGCAGGCCAAGGTTCGAGACCCAGGTCCCCACAAGATGAGGATCTCCTACTACAGGCAGAGGGTTGGACTAGATGATCCACTGGGTCTTTTCCAACTCTATGATTCTATGATCTAGTTTAAAAGCTAATTAGACAGATGCACAAAACAATGACTGTCAGCCTGGATGGCAAAATTAAAGTATCTGGGGCAGTGTTTCTTCATTGCTTGTGTGAAAACAATAAAAGGGTGATTGTCTCCATGCGCTACATGTGGACTTTATAGAATCTTCTGACTGGCCACAGGTTTCTGAACAAGATGAAGCCTTGATCTATTAGAACTTGTTTTAGGTTCTTAAATTTTAATGGTCCATACAAAATGAAGCACAGGGGTCTTTCATGGGTCTATGACGCTGCCAGGACTGCAGAGATACCAATTGTTTCCACAAGCTAGGAATAGCATTTCGTACAATAAATTGCAATTAGAAGTTTGATCTAGAGACAGGCTTTCACGCTTTCTACTCCTGACTATTGTCTCGGAATTAAAGAGTATGAAAAACGGGGACAAGAGTGGTGGAAAAAAACATGTTGCATGCCAAAGACATAGGAAACTTCAAAGGATTTTGTATACAGTTATGGTCATATATATTGGTTTTTGTTTGTTTATTCATGCTGCAGATTGGTTTTGAGTCCATGGAATTCTCATGGGTGGGGCTTCTCTAAAGGAAAATGAAACATATGGAAGAAGAATTTTCCATGTCAGCTGCCAAAATGATTTTATGGAACAAAGTCCAAGAGGGGGAATCATATTCCTGGTAATCTTGAGGTTTAAATCCCAAAGAAGAAGCCAGGGATCAAACCTAGATAACTGATTTTCTCCAACTAATTTTTTTTCCATAAGATTGATCAAAAGAAAGATCTCTTTCACTAGTGTTTAATTTCTCACTCCATCTGAAGTACCATGTGCTGCTTTGCTTTTACAGTCAAATTACTGACTCCTTTGATCGACACACACAAGAACCAAATGTTTAATAACAGTTGATAGAGGGAAATCTTCTTTCTGGCAAATCTGGAGTACATCTATCATTTCCTCACATGTATCCTCCTCTTGACCTCTCTAACAATCCTTGCTTTTACCATTTTCACCCATCAGACATAGGAAATTCAAGGAAAGAAAATAAGATTCACTGGTCAGGTCTACCCGCAAGAGAAATTTCTGGAGAGAAATTCTGGCAAATAAGATGGGACCAAGTATGGCTGCCACTCTGATCTTTTGCCAGTGCTGGTGCAGATCAAATACCCACTAGACCTAATTCTATGTGGACGGTCAAGGGGAGGGTGGTGATAAATGAAAGCACTCCAAACATCTGGGCTGCAGGGATGAGAGGTGCTAAAACAACTCACCTGATTTTCTGAAATTATACCCATCCAGATGTACCATCTTGGGGGATCTTGTTTTAATAGAGTGGGCCTCAAATTCAATTGTTTCATAATTTCCTTTTGAGGAGGAAGAAACTAGCACACATGCACTAGCCTTAAGTCAATGCAGACACATATTTATTTTTTTTCCTGGTATTGAGCAATGCAAATAGTATAAACATTAGCCTTGGGGCCTTGTGACATTTGAGCAGGCACCACATGGAAATGACATGAAGTTGTTTCTTGTGGCAGCTGCCTCTATGCAGCAAGCTGTTCATACTTAGCACTTCACCAAGCAAATCCAGTAATATTCTCTACGCCATTATCATTGCTTTGTGATGGCACAAACAAAAGCCCTGGATCTGCACAATATTCACCTGCACACAACTAGTTGGACGAGGCAGTTTGGTGAACAGCAGCTGAACGTGGCTTCTACAGCATGTTATTCATGTGTATTGGCCCTAAATCATTATGGCCTGTGTCAGGAGCCTCCCAAATTGGGCCTAATGTGTGCACCCGTCTAGTGAACTTGGCTGCAATCCTAAGCACATTTTCCTGAGAGTAAGGGCACAATCCAGAGTAACTACAGGAGCACATAAGAGACATTACGCGCACCCGTAGTTACTACACCACCTAGTGAAAAGCTATGGGAAATTCATATTGCAATCCAGAGTAACTTGTTCTTACTCCGGAGCAATGACTCCCCGTAGTTACTCTGGATTTCACTCTATGTCCTATAGAATTCAGTGGGACTTACCTTTGAGTGGACATGCATAGGATTGCACCCTTTGTGTCACTCAGGAAGATGAAGAATATTTTTCTTTGCAAACATTCTTGCTAGAATAAAGCTTAAGAAACTCACAGCCTAATTTACTGAAATAGTCTCAGGCACATTCTAACCAAATAGGTACTTGGACACTGATGTGGGTTGACCTGTAGAGATAACAAGGGACAACCATGATTTTGGATAACTGAACAAAAATGTTTACTTTATTGCTATTTTGAAGCAAAGCAAGCCCCAAAGATATGTCTTAGTCAAAGCAAATTTCATTTGGAGATTCAAAGCATAATATGAGGAAAATGTGCTGCAGTTTCATTCAGCTGTACAAACAGGATTACATGAGTAATCTTCAAGTATTGTAGGGAAGAATCCTTTCAGCTTCCAATGAATTAGACACCAAGAAGCTTTCATTTGCTACCAAGACACTTACATTTGTATTTCAGCTTCTTCCAACTAAATCTGGCTCCAAAACAAGTTATTTGTCCAACTGTTTTCATCCGATTGATGTACAGGGTCTTCCTTCCATATAATAATACAACATTATCATAATCAGTAGTAGTTCTAGTATTGCAACACCATAAAGCAATGGTCTGTACATGGGCAGCCCGATCCAGAGTAGCCCTTGCATTGACGCAGGCACCATTGCATTGATGCAAGAGGCAATTGTGTAGACCCAGTAGCACCATAGAGCCTCTGCATCGACACAAGAACACAGAAATGGCTTGTGTCGCTGTAGTTATGCGAGAGACTCTGACAACGCAGTTGTGTCATTGTTAGCAATTAGGAGCAGGTGTAACAGGGGCATGACAGGGGAGCGACAGAGACGTGATACTCATCATATCCAGAGCAAGTTCAGAGGGCTCACAGACCCTCTCCCATGCCTACCCACTTATACCACCTCAGAGGTTGGCATAGGAGTGAGGAGACACATAGGGGTCCATTTTAAGCCAGAGAAAGGACTGGGGACTTTGAAAATTTCTCAGCTCTCTGGCCAGCATTTGCCCAGCTGACTCACTGTAAGGTGCCCCAGTGACCAGCCAATCAGTTGTACCGAGATGGTAGGCTTTAATACCCAACTGAAGTCAGCCTGCCTGTCTGCTGAGTCACATGCCAGCAAATCATCTCCCTGCAGGACAAGAGGGAACTACTGAGAAAGGCAAAACATGGCCAGCTTGCTCTTTTGGGATTATTCTGGCTGCCACATACCCCTGACCCTCTGAGTGAACTGCAGATAAGACGAGGAGTGGGGTCTATGCTGAGGGTGACCATGTCATAACGGGTAAAGAGGACAAAAAAAGCAGGCCTCTGTCAGTCTTGAAAGACTATGGTATCATGCTTGGCACTGCATACGCTGCATACGAAGCACGAAAGCCTAGGTTGGATTGTTATGGAGGATAGGCTGTTACCCAAGCAGCAAATCCCCCCTCTCCTCACCACTGAACTAGTCCAGTGGAAAGGCAGAGCCAATATGATTGGATCCAGCTGGCGTTGCAGAGCTGGGCTAAGGACAGGAGCTCACCCTATCTTGTGGGGCTGACCCGGGAATTGAACCCTGGCCTGCTGGTTAACAGGCACAGTGACAAGACACCCAAGAAAACAGCAGGATGTGACAAAATAAAAGCTAAAAACATTCATATATTTCTTTCATGTGGTTAATTTAAACAATATATTATTTATTATTAAATTTAAAACTAGTACATATCTTTTATTACAAATCATTTATTAATTACAATAAGGTCACACGGTGCCTGCTCACAAGAAATACAGAATACAATAAAGGATGCAAGGCTGAAAAGGATGACATATCCTTGGAAAAAGAGGCCTTATGATCACCCTGTCCATGCGAGGTTTTCTGTTAAAATTTCTCACCTTATTGGTATCTGAAAGAAAGAAAGAAATGATCTGCACATAGAAATGTCAAGGAATTTTAAGGTGCTGGCATGAATTTGCCTTTGACTACCTTGTGTAGACAAAGGTGGCAGCTCTTACAGGACAGTAGGTGGCCTGAGAGGGTGGTGCTGAGCTCAGTCTGGCAAGGCTTCTCTCTACAGAGCTCAGTTCAGCTCAAGTCAGTTTCCCATCTTCTGGCCCTTTGCACAGTCCAAGATTAGATGGGTGCTGAGGGACCGAGTAGAAATTTTTTGCTGGTGACAGAATTGGCACTTCGGCTCCAGTTTTTTTGCCTACCATGGACTGAAGTTTGGGATGGATGGTTTATTGTTCACCCTACTGTTCAGCCACACAGCGTGATGCGTGCAGGTAAAGGAAGACAAGTGATACTTGGTTTCCATCCAGGGCAGCAAGGCTAAGGGGTAGCCCAGTACTGCTCTTGTGATGCCTGTCTGGTTCCATGAGGTCAGCTGGCTGGGACGACAAGGCTGGGTATGGCTGTGTGATAACCAAGCTTCCTGCTGTCCTGATCCTACCTGGGGGCAGTACTGACAGACCACCTTTGATTTATTTTGATAGGAGGTCTGAATAGTATGGTTGTCCATCAATTGATGGGGGGAGATGATTAAGATTATTTCCCCCTTTGAGGTACCTGCACACTCAGAATAGTGTATTCCCGTGTCCCTTATCTCCCTGCTGCAGAATTGAGTTCTTAAAGTTATAGTTATATGTTAAATTAAATTAAGCGGCCCATTATTAATCCTAATCTTTTTGGACAATATGGGAAAAACTACCCTATATGCTTCTCTTGAACATAGCTGATTTCTACAGGAAGAACGTTCTTGCCGGGTGGCGAACGCAATCTGTTACCTGAGTTTTTGAAGTTTCACAATCTCAGGAGGACTGTTTCATATGTATTTCCCAAACCTTTGGATTGGCCCAGAGACAGCACCATTTTGAAACCCAAGACTATATTTGTGAGTCTCATAGGGCTTCCCTTCAATTCTTTGTTCATAATCACTGACGTCCACATCCCGCTTTAAAATTAAAAGTCAAGAGTAGACATTTTAGCCTGTTCCCTAAAGACATTATGCACCTGCTTGCTACCATACAATCTAAATTTTAATTAGTGATTTGGCATGGTCTGGCTTTTTCAAACTAACAGTGTCTTTTATTTCTTCATTTGACAGGCTCCATACTCTTGGGAAATGGGAGAGAGAGAGAGTCATTTTCATACAAACTGTAATGATTTGGCAAACACAAAATGTGGCAAATATTTTGTGTTTTGATGCACAGGAAAGATAATCTATACCAGATATACTGTAATTAACTAGGAATATGCAGAATAACTTGAACTGATCAAGAACAGATAAGAAATGCAAAGACATGGAATTATAATGCTTTTGGAGTAGCCAGGTTAAGGATCCCTGTTTACAGTCCACAGCTGTCTGTGCTATCTTTAATGAACTAATGAGACATTTAGAGAACATATATATTGGTGTGGCCAAACTTACTTAAGAGTCACCTTGATTGGTGGGCATTTGGGGATCCACTGATATAGCTCTGGCTGGGCCAGAGGATTTGATCCAGAGGGTATGGTGATCGTGGCAGACTTTGTCACTAAATCCTATGTCTCTTCCCAGTCTGTGGAGTCCTACATAGGCCTCCTCAGTTTTGTACAGGCAAAATAGATGGCACAGCTCCATGAAGACCCACTGGGCTTCCTGCAATAAAGGATTAAACATTCCCTTACCCCAAGGAGCTTACAGCAGCTCCTCTGTTCCCTTAGGATGCATTAGTGGCTGTTTTGGTACTGATGGTTTTCATGTGGCTGCAGGGCATAGAATTGGACTGCCCAGGAGTTTATGTAATAAGCAATCCCTTTTTCTTTCCCAGTCTTTCTTTCGTGCTCTTTATCCCATTTCTTTATTATCCCCTATATCTTTCTTAGGTTGTAAGCCTTCAAGATAAGGGACTGTCTTTTTGCTTCATGGCATCCATGTTGTGCACATAGATCAAGAGCACAATCCTAACCAATTTAGGCCAACACAACTCACCCATCTCCCTGTTTCTGTGGTGGTGTGGGGAGACATGTCTGTGCACTGACCTAAATTCCCCAGGAGTGGTGCAGAAATGTCTTACACCACATTTCCAATACTCCCAGGCCAGCATGGGACTAGTGCCAGCCTAACCAAGGGTTAGACCTGATCTGTGTTATAATTATAATAATAATAATAATAATAATAATAATAATAATAATAATAATGTGCTTCAACCCAATATTTTGCACAATGATCCAGTAAAAATGCACATGAATGTTCTGCAAATGCACACAAGTGTACTGTATCTGCATGCAAGCAGCTTACTAGCTTACTATCTTCCATTCTCCACGGAGTGTTTGCTCGCTCCATTTTTCCAGCCAAGTGTTAACCTGGCAAATGAGTCATTTGTAAATCCAGCTGCACATCTGCAAATATCAAGTGTCTGCGAACAAGCACTAGCCTCCTTCCATTCACTGGGCCATCAGATGGTTTCACTTAGGAAGCAAAGGGTCAGGGGTCACAGCATGACCTCATCAAATTAGACTCAACTGAGAGAAGTGTTTAGCACAACAAAAGGAAGTAATCTGAAGTACATTAAATGCAAATGAGAGCGCCATGTGCAAACTTCAAAAAACACCTGATACAAGCAAACACTCCTAGGGTGGTGGATGGAGAGATGAAGTTTCAGATTTTGGCAATCTGTCCAGCCTTGCAATTCATTTTATCTGCAGCAGGATGGATATTAATCTCACCGGTATACAAACGCTTAACTACCCTTATGTTTCAAGTTTTCCATTATTCTCTGGAGGGATTAAGTTGGATCAGAGTTGAACTTTGGTGGCTGCTCCCATCTCCTTCAGTGGTTTGGATACCAAACAGGTTTGGATGAAGCAGTAATTTGCTTTGGAATATGAAACAATAATTCACTTTTAATCCAGGTCTATGGGGTTAATCCAGTCTTTGGCCTCCAGTTTGGTTGTTGCTCCTAAATATTTGTCTGGGAGAGAAAGAACATTTTTAAGATATTACACTGTCTTGTTTTTCAAAACAGATGTGCTGGGATCTCCTGTGCATGAGTTATGGATGTGAACAGGCTATGGAGAGGAGTTGGCGGTATGAAGCCGACTCAGGATGTTGGTCCAATTAGTTCAGTACTTTCTGCACTGACTGGAGCAGTTCTTCAGGAGATCAGAATGATGATTAACTTTGTTGCAATTTCTGTTCAAAGCATTATGTCACATTTTGGAAAACAAATGTGGACCTAATTGCTAGGACAATAGTAAAATTATATGATACATAATAATCACCAACATCTAAAAATCAAATATCAGGGATTTCCTTCAAAAAATCTTTCCCTAGAGGAAATATGTGAAGTATAGCACAATATTCTGTTCCTGACAGAGCTCCATAAAGGACAATTAGCAGCATCCTGAGTTTATTCCCCTTCTAAATATGCTAAAGGCATAGTTTGAAATGGCAGAGTATTAAATTCTTTCCTCAGACCACATACCAGATAATCCAGGTAAATAATCAGAGAGGCCTGATGTGTTTTGATTGTGAACCATCTTTATCAAGGGACTATCAAGAACCTCAGGCATCTTTTGCATGAAATTCTGCTGTTTTGATGTTCTTCTGAATCTTCTCTGAAGCATTTTTTTAGCCCTTGATAAAGATTGTAACAGATCAGGAATCAGATACAGTACTTCAGAACTATAAGCTGTTCATTGTTTTAGTGAAAACCTGTTGTTGATCCCCATGCACTCTGGATAATATGAACCCATTTCAGATCTCAGCATTGTTGTGGAAATGCCATGCATTTCAAGTCATTGGACAGAAGCAACTGTTATTATTGGCAGTTTCAATCTGGCAGCTAAGTACACACTTCGGAATTAGAGCTCCAGGGTGAAAGACACTTTACTACAAAGATCCTGAATGTAGGTCGTGTTAAGTGGGCAACCTACTGAATTTCCATTAGTCATCTGAAAGACATCTGCAATCCTAGATTCACTTTCCTGGAAGTAAGCCCCACTGTACATGTTTGGACTTACTGCTGAGTAAACCTCCATAGGATTGTACTCTATGTTCAAGGAGGACCAGTGGTGTAATTATTGTGGTCATCAGAGCTTTGATTGTCCTCAACTAGGATCAGATCTTTTCTGATGGCCCTATGCTGCCACTTCATAGTGGCTCAGAAGATTAGTTGTTGGTTGTTCAGTCACTGCCACATAAGCAAGCTTCCAACATTGAATTATGCTAAGAGACTTGAGAACACACATTTCTACCTCTGCATTTTTTGTGCAGGCTGTGCATTCCTAGAATGGTTACATGCTTATAGTGGTTTCATGATTTTAATAATGGACTCGGCTTGCTTTGAGAACCTTTGTTATCAAAAGCAGTTTACGAATGTTAACATTAAAGAATACCCATTCAGGCTGGCATTTATGGACTGAATTTAAATTGGTAGCTTGGTGTGAAGGTAGTATTTTACCTGTTCACTGAATTTTGCTTTAATTTACATGAATTTTGTTTTGTTGATTGAGGCTTATGCAGTTATTTCATGGCAAAATGCATTCATGAGTTACATCCATGAGTTTCAACCCATGTGGAATTTGCATCCACTTGTTAACTGCAATCTGGAGATTTCAGTGGCAAAAGCCTCCTACATACAGTAGCTCCTCTTCCTGTACTGCCAATTATTTTTCAGCAGAAGTCTTGTATACCCAGCAGCATTTGCCTTCCAAAATAGGTGGAATTTCCTCCAGCGGGCCTGCTCTTCTAACTGTGCAATCCTAGGCATGTCTACTCAGAGGTAGATCTCATTGTTCTCTAGAGGGCTAACAGCACAATCCTTGCCATGTCTTCTCAAAAGTAAGCCCCACTGTGTTCACTGGGTCTTACTCCCAGGAAAGTGTTTTTAGGATCGCAGCCTGATGTCAGAAAACGTCCTAATTCAGACATATTGTTTGTTTGCCATTCCAACTTTAAAAGGAAGTTTTCCCCTCCTCGTTCAGTTCTGTTTTTCAACCACCAAAGCTTTCCAAAAAATTGATTCTTCAGCCTGTTTCTGAGAAGGCAGTATAGTGAAAGAGGAAAGTGCCACTCTCCTCCACACTTCCTCTAGGAAAGTTTTTTGCTAGGATGTTTACTGCTCTGTCATCATCTTCCTTCTCCAATCTATGGAATGGAAGAAGTAAGTGTTTGGCATATCACCAAATAACGGAGGGTAGCATTTGGCATGCTGTTTCAGGTGCCACAAGGTCTGGCCCTGACTTCGACGAAGAACAGTAAAATAGCAGGAAACATTATGACTAGCATTCAGCTATCAGGGAGCTTCAGTGGCCAGATACAGATGTATCAAGTGTCTTCTCTTTTGGCGATGCATGATATAGAGATAGCCTCGCTATAGAACTTCTAAAGCTGTGCACTCTGAATTGGTTTTGTGATCGGATAAAACTATCCATTGTCTCATAAGCAGGCAGTAATAGGAACAATCGGTGCAGGTAATGAGAAATAGTTGAGAAGACTTAGGGTGTAGGCTCCCACATCTGGCTGCAAGATGCTGAGAACAGTTAGTTGGACAAAGGCGCTTGGTCCACGGAGGTCACAGCAGGTTCATTTGCACTGCCATCAGTGAAAAACAAAGTGAACATCAACAGAATGCTCTCATGACTTCCAGTTTACCAAAGGAAGAAGAAAACGGAATTGTTTATTGGAGGGGCTGGTCTCACCTTTTCTTGGCCATGGAAAGATTCATGCAGATTTAAATCTGCTAACTTAAGTTAAAAGGAAGTTTAAATACTATCATGGAGATTAGGAAAACAACCATCTGAGTGGAGCTGTATATGATAGTTGAAATGTCTCAGTTTAACTAGGCAAATGTAGCAGTAAAGAAGGTCATATGTCTCCTCAGATCAATTGTGCAAAACCTCTTCACTAACCCTACAATCCAGAGTAACTATGGGAGCACATAAGAGACATTACTAGGTTACTGCACCACCTAGTGAAAACCTATGGAAAATTCATATTGCAATTCAGAGCAAATTGTTCTTACACCGGAGCAAGGACTCCCCGTAGTTACTCTGGACTGCGCCATAAGTCTGTATATACAAGATGGACAAGGAGAAGATTAAAAAATAGTTTTGTGTTCCAAGTTATTATTGATGGGGAAACTCTGTTGTTGCTACTGATTGGGGAAAATTGAAGTGGATGTTTTATTATCATATAAGAACATATATATAATTTGAATGGCTGCTACCTGATTAAATAATTTTTAATAATTTCATTGTAAGAGTTTTACAGTCCAGTCCTATCCCTTTCTATGCCTTGATCTGCCTTAACAGGTCCACTCAGATTAACACCAGCTAAATCACCATGACAGATCCATATACACCCAGTGCAGGAGTGAAGACTTAACTCTTGGCAAGGGAACAAATGTTCTTCTACTGAGAGGAATTTTAGGATTACCACCCAGGATGATGCAGCATGCATGCTGATCTTAGAGTAAGCAGCATGGAACATAGTGTGACTTCTGCGTAAAAATGCAAAGGATTGTGATCCCTATCAGTGAATTGCTAGTTGTTTATATGCAGTGTGATTCGTTTGTTTGCAAATAAAGAGCCTGTAGGGTGTAGGGGTTCTAGTGGAACATGAATCTGGAAGATGTATATTCAAATCCTGTTGGCCCATGATGGTTCCTGGGTGAACTTGGGCAGTTACTCTAACCTTCTGGAACCATGGCCCTTTTTTGCCCTAGATTGATGGCTGAGATAAAGAGGGAAGATTTGGGGACTATTTTTCAAAACCATTTTTCAGTCCATTCAGACCATTTTCAGTCACTCTAACCTTCTGGAACCATGGCCTTTTTTGCCCTAGATTGATGGCTAAGATAAAGAGGGAAGATTTGGGAACCATTTATCAAAACGTTTATTGTCGGTACAGTGGCAACCGGTAGTAGTTTTTACTACTGCCTACGGCAACAGCAGTAACAGAAACCTTCTTTTTAGTAGCTATTATCTTTCCTCATCACTGGCACTGACTGAAAGCCTTGAGATAGGTATAAGTTATGGTTGCCATAATTCTTTCACAAACTGGGACAGGACCCCCTATCAAACTTGCCCGTATGTGAATGCAATCCCCCCAAACCGGAACTGTCCCAGTTTTCCAGGGCAGATAGCAACCGTTGCACAAGTAGACACCTGACTGCAACTCATTTGGTATCTGTAATAATGTCTCTGGAGTTGGCAGCTGGTGTGCTGCCAATGTGGTCACTCTGGTGACCCCAATAATGGGATCAGTGGATATTATTAGGGGGTGGCAAACTCTCCAGGAAGGATTGGTGGGTGCAAGTCCAGGCATAGTAGCACTCTGATACAAGCAAAGTGAAGAATGAATCTTGGGGAAAATAGAATCTCTGGAAACAGATATTAAAAGTTAAATAAATGAAAGCTAAAAATAATAAATAAGAAAAGAGGTTCTAATAATTTATTAAGCCATTCTTTTTTCATTTTCTTTGTAAATCACTTTATGAATTTTTTAAGTTGAAAACTGGTATATAAATACAGTAGATATATGTAGATACATAATCATGTAGGACTCTGTGAACTTTTTTCCTTTATTCTCAATAATGACTTCAGGTGACACTTTATTTAATAACACAAAATGCTCCAATCTGCTACCTTGAAAATTTCCCGTAAGGTCCTGAATGATGCATTTTCAGCACCTAAATTTATGGGAATATCAATTCAAATAATTTATGAGTTTTAATTTAAAGCACCTGTTTCCAATAAAAATCATCAAATCTTTTCTTCAACTACCATACACATTTAAGCATTTGTTCTTGATAAGCAGTATTTGATATTACAGTTGTTGACTGCCTTTCTTTAACGGGCATATTCTTTTAAATATTCTGGTCTGTGTCAGAATGAACAATGTTTCAGAGGAACAGCTATTTGCCAACCCAAGTTCATTCTGACTGAGGGTTATTTCTGAGTCAATCAGGCAAAGTAAACTAGTCTACTTCTATTTTTCATCTTGGTCCTCTCTCTGTGCCAGCCTTCATTCCCTCCATATTTCTCAGTTTGCAAAAGACTTATAACCAGAGAGTGGCAAAGGATTGTTTAAAATAAAAATTTTATTAAGGTGAAATGTGAAATGTCTGCAAAGTTCTTGCTTCTCTAAGGCTTATCTGATCTACTCTCATCATGTGAACCCTTTGCACTGAATTGACAGAGATGTGCAAGGGATGCTTTGCACCTCGGAGGGCCCACACAATAGCCATCTTTGCACCTCGGAGGGCCCACACGAGTTTGGGGCAGTTTGTTTGATGTTTAGTGGTGGCATAGTATGGTAGCTCCCTTACAAGGAGTTCAGATTCTTCATAGTAAACGCTGAGAAGCTGTCCCAAACACTTTTTCTTGGAAATGAGTTTCATTGAAGTCAACTGGTTTGCAATCTGAACAATTTTTCCGAGTCAAATCCAGGTTCAGTTCAGTTTTCCAGTGTTGAATTGGGAGACTTGGCACAATATTATGGCTAAGAGACAGGCATTCTCTTCTCCATTCCTGCCAAGCTCTTGCATAATGTATCCAGTATCAAGCTCTTGTATCCAGTGCCTACCAGCAAAAGGCTGTAAGTCTCACTGGGGTAAAAGGAGTTTTTTTCTCCTATGGGGCAACTCAGACCTCTGCCAGCTTTTGAGCAGATGGAAGTATTATAGCTGGCAAACATTTGTACTATTTAGCTCTGTTACAAGAAAAGCTCTCTTATTGAATTATATTTTTATTAATTATTATATTATGAATCTGATGTGCAAAGTCCTTCATTCCCCCCCCCCCCCCACTTCCCAAAACAACCTTTCTGGCCTACACACCCATCTCATCCTGCATTCTGTTCTCCACTGTTAACTCCTGTGTTTCCTGCCTCCTTAATCTCCCCGTTCATGTTCAAGTCAGTCTAAAGAGACACCCTTATGTCTTGTGGCCTCTCACATACTTCCAGGGTCCCCTTTGCTTCCTGACCCTGTTCAGGTATCAACAAGCCATGTGGCTGACTGGATCCTCCCAGTCCTGCTCTCTCCAGATTGTGTCCATCTTCAGTTGGTTCTAGGTCATCATCAAATGATGATGCAATCCATGGAATAAAAAGATGCTGCATCCTCTTCCTCTTGGCGTCATGGACTAGACTGCATGATCACGTAGCTATTCTTGCGCTTTTGGATCCCCTCCCCCTTACCTTACCTTTTCCCACTTTTCCTTCCCAAAATATTCCCCTCTCCTTCATCTCCCTTTACCTACAGCTATCTTGACCCCCCTCCTTTTTTCCTTCTATTCCAAAACATCACTATTCAAGGAACATATACACTTCAGTCATGGTATTGAATGTATGTAATTTCACTTTATGCCTTATAACAATAAATTCTGTTTCTTTGTGATAAGTTTCCTAAGTTGTTCTCTTTCTAATGAGGGTATCTCCTCTGCATGATGCTGTTTAAGAGTCCTGCCTTGCCGTCTTTATTTACATCCAAGAGGGCAATAGCTAACTCATTTTAAAGCCTAACTCATTTTAAAGCCCTTTTGATAACATTAAATTGCCAGAAAATGCGGGCACCAATGTGTGTAATGGTATAGCTGAACATTGTAACAGCTGGCAGAAGTCCAAGCAGCCTGGTATAATATCATCAGGTTAGTGATTGGGTATAGGATTTGGTAGAAGCTTGCTCCACAAATCCAGCTGCTTCTTTGCCTGGATCCACCCTGTTCCATCCTGCTGCTGAACCAAAATACTCCTTCTTGTCTTCAAACCACCCTCCCACCATTCCTCTGCCACCAAACATCACTCTATCTGTGCTGTCCAGCCTTAGGCCTGGATGCAGCATTGGCTCTGCTTATACTCCAGGTACTATGTGTCTTGCAGTACATTTTTAACATGCTCCACCAGTGTAGGGACTGCTGCATTAAGCAAATCTTCAGATTTGGATTCCCCAGTGAGGTACAAACCAAAGCTTCCCTATCTTGATTTTGCCTCCCCCACAAATTCTTTGTGTGGCCTCAAGCAGGCGCTTCTCTCTCAGCCTAATAATATAGGGCCGATAACTTTTATGTACTTATAGGTCATTAGAAGAATTGTTTGAAAAAATATGAAAAAAATAATTATGAAAAATAATAATATACTAGGGAAATGTATCCGCGTTGCAGCAGTACAATACCCTCCATATTCCAATATCCCCATTGTGCAACACCTTCCCATGCACACCAACCACCCAATGCACATCAACCGCCCAATGCACATCAACCACCCCCTGCACATCAAACCCCCATGCACATCATCTCCCCATGCTCAAAATCCTCCATGCGCAACATCCGCACATCAACCCCCAATGCACATCAGACCCCCATGCGCAACATCCCTCATGCTCATCATCCTACATGCGCCTGAATTCCCCATGTGCAACATCTTCTCCTGCTCAACATCCCACCACGTGCATCAACACCCATGTGCAACATCCACCATGCACAACATCCCTCCATGCCCATCCACCCTCCATGTGCAACATCCTCTCATGTGCATCAACACCCATGCAGATCCATCTCCCATGTGCAACATCCCCCAGTGTGCAACAACCCCCCAGTGTGCATCAACCCCAATGCGCATCAAGCCACCATTCGCATGAGCCCTCATGTTCATCATCCCCCATGCACAACATTTCCTATGCGCATCAAGCATCCATTTGCATCAAACCACCATGTGCAATGTCCCACATGCGCATCAAGCCCCCATGCGCAACATCCTCTCATGCGAAACATCTAGCATGCACATGAACCCACCATGCGCAATATCCTCTCATTCACACCATCCCCACAAGTGCACCATCCTCCATGTGCACCATCCCTCCAATGCAACCACCTTCCCAGTGCATCAGGCACCAAGAACCAAATTGATGGATGTTGGTCAATCTTCAGTGTTAAGTATAGGACAAAAACACATTGCACCCCCTTTCAGCCCCTTAAGGGTTAAATTTCTCAACATTGGTTCTCAAAATTTCATAAATTTCACCCCAGTTTCACCCCTTCTAAGTTCAGGGGTTGGGGCAGAGTATCCCTCAGTCAGGGATTCTTCAATGTAAAATATAAGAAGGAAAATGTGTTGCGCCCCTTTTCACCCCCTTCTGGTTGGAATTTCCAAAAACTGGTTCTTATTGGGTGCCTTTGTCATGGAAGGAACACCCACCCCAAATTTCACGCTTCTAGGCAAAGCGGTTTTGGCTGGCCATTGATGAGTCGGTGAGTGAGTGAGTGAGAAGTGAGTGAGTCAGTCAGTGACTTTTCATTTTTATATATATAGCCTAGTGAAAATGTACCTGCGTTGTGGGAAAATGTACCAGCTGAGCTTCTGTCCCCCATGTACATCTGTTCCCATGCACATCCTTCCCCCATGAGCATCAAGCCTCCATGTGCATCAGCCCCCCATGCGCATCGTCCTTCCCAGTGCAACTCCTCCCTCCAAATAACCACCCCCCCCAGTGCACCAGGCACTGAGCACCAAATTGGCTGGATGTTGGTCAGTCTTCCATGTTAAGTATAGGACAAAAACACGTTGCACCCCTTTTCAGCCTCTTAAGGTTAAATTCGGTTCGCTTCGGGTCCGTTTCGGTTCTGGGTGTGTGTTGATGTCACAGAAAGAACACCCTCCACAAATTTCTAGGTCTGGGGGTTGGGGCAGAGCATCCCTCAGTGGGGATTCTTCAATGTAAAGAATAGGGAGGAAAATGCATTGTGCCCTATTTCACCCCCTTCCAGTTGGAATTTCCAAAAACCAGTTCTTAGTGGATCCCTCCATCATGGAAGGAACACCCTCCCCAAATTTCATGCTTCTAGGCCCAGCAGTTTTGGCTGGGCATTGATGAGTGAGTCAGTAAGTGAATGATTGAGTGAGTCAGTTAGTGACTTTTCAGTTTTATATATAGATAGTCCATAAATCATAATAATTTATAATCTATGTCTTGATTTTTTTTTCCAAAAGTTCACTGAAGGTTTACACAGCAAAAGAAATGAGAATTTGGTTCCCACTGGGAGAGATGCTCTGCCAGAATGAATTAGAACAGTTGCTTTTTCGCTGTTAAATCTAAGAGAAGCTCCATTTCAAAAGGTGCATCTGCTCAGTTAGGAGGGACACTGATTTCTTTAGACAGCTTCACAGAAGAACTGAATGAAGGTGTAGCATCCCTCTATGATCCTAAGTGGGTCCAAAATAAACTCACAGCATCTGCAAGAATAATGCCCATCTTCAATCACGAATGTTTTCTGTGCTTCCCCCTTTCTCTTTCAGTGTGTTTGAGACTTAGCTGAGCTTTGTTCCAATAGCCTAGGGGAGATGGGGCTTGCCCAATATATAAAACACACACAGCAAATGCTTGAAAAATTGCAATGATATGGTCGTGTTGGCAGCTTCTGATGTATCGAAATGAAATGTACCTAGACAATACAGGTTGAGCCTGGGTGCGTACATTTGGCGAACACCTTTTGAGTCAACAAAGATGCTAAACCAGGCAAAGACCTTGCTGCTACAGTAATTTTAGAAGATGTAACATATCTGAGCTCGGGTGAGACTGAACAAGCTTAGATGATACTAGCTGCTTCCGTGGTGGGCGGTGTGGTGCATTGACATGTTCGTAAGTCTGACAGCTGATTCATGTCACAATTTTTCTGTTTCAAGCATGGTTCTAGGCACTGCAGATGAATCCAGCCTCTGGGCAGGATTTTAAATGGTGCAGTGATGCAGTCTTGTCAGTGACATATGGAGAGATCTGTGTTGCTTTCTCTTCTCTCAGGTTCCCAACGCTTCCACTTCTCTAGTACAACAGATAGGAAGCAGTGTTGAGATTTTCCTGGCATGGTCTCAGGCATACTTGAAGCAACATGGCTCCTTTACATGATACTCCCTTTTTTAAAATGGGGATCATAGCTCTATGGTTGAACTCCTGCTTTACATACTGTCAGTTCAAACTTTGGCATCCTTGGGTAAATCCCTGGCGAAGATCTCTATCGCCTGTGCTTTTAAATGTTTACAACACCTAACACCAATGGTAAGATATAATAGCATTGGGACCTCGGTCAATAGAGTATAACAGTTTTATGCTTGCTATGGGAAATGGGTCTAGTTGGTCTGGAAGTAGAGTAGAAATATTTTGGGTGCAATCCTAACCATGTCTACTCAAAAGTAAGGCCATTGTTTTCAATGGGTCCTACTCCCAGGAAATGGTCTTTAAGGATTGCAGCCTTACTCCCAGGAAAGTGTCCTTAGAATTTACTCACATGCCTCTTGACAATTGTTTTTTTTAATGCCGAAATTGTATGTAGCTTTAAGCAAGTTGTCAACGAGGCAACTTAAATCAATTTTTGGCAGCAGTTACTTGGAACCTAGTGCCTTTTGTCTTTTAACTGCTTATCCCAAATATGAAAATACAACTAAATGTTCCTTAAACAATACTGTTTACAGATTTTAACATGTAGCATTTAATTAAGCTTTGAGCTCATTAATCATTTCATAAAAAATTTGAAACAGATTATTTAACTTACAATTAAAAGGCAATTAATAATTGCCTAGCAGAATGAACAATTGTGGTTGCCTATTGGTTGATCATGACATCTCCTGAAAAAGTAATGCTGTTAAATGCCCAACTTTAAAGCTATAAAGCACAATCCTAACCACATCTACTCAAAAGTAAGCTCCATTTTGTTCAGTGGGTCTTACTCCCAGGAAAGTGTCTTTAGGATTGCAGCCATAGTTGGAATTTCTATGCTGTGGGTTGCAGAAGCTCAGACTAAATCCAGTCCTGCTACCTGAGATCATTTTTGACCAGGAAACTGTATAAAGTATGAGCTCTACCGCTGACCATGTCCTACATGGCTTTAAAGCTGTAATTTTCCATCTTTTTCAACTCATGGCACACTGAAAAGGTGCTAAAATTGACAATTGAAATGCACACCATGCTGCTAATGGGGGCTCACACTAACAGATAGGCCAAATCCACCGGGCCAAAAGGCCTCTGGCTAGCCCAACTGCTGCTGAAAAGGCAGCAGCACAAGTGCAGCATGCTCCTTGGGCTGGTATAGTTGTGTAGTATCTTGAGGTGGGTTGGTGTAGTTGTGCTGTATCTTGAGATAGAGAGGCAGGGGTGGACATAGGACTCAGATTTTTTGCCATCACCATTTCCCATTAAAGCAGGCCTCCGTCAGTCTTGGAAGACTATGGTATTGTGCTCAGCACTGCATACGCTGCATACGAAGCACGAAAGCCTGGGTTAGATTGTTATGGAGGATAGGCTGTTACCCAAGCAGCAAATCCCCCCTCTCCACGCCACTGAATTATTCCAATGGAAAGGCAGAGTTGGATCCAGCTGGCGTCGCAGAGCTGGACTAAGGACAGGAGCTCACCCTGTCTTGTGGGGCTGACCCGGGTCTCGAACCCTGGCCTGCTGGTTAACAGGCAGTGTCTTAACCACTTGCGCCACCCACAGCCCTTCATTTCCAATTATACTCTGGCTTATCGTGGACCCCTATGGGTCTGCTTAGGTTTATTACTGCTCCTTAGGTATTCTAATTCTGAGGGGGCATGTCTGCCCTGGAAACAGGCTCAGGATACAGCCTAACCATATTGTTCTAGGCCATGCTGAACACACCTTCAACATGCTTCTCTGAACTGCCTAGGCTGACACAGCTAGGCCACCCCAGGTCCATCTATCTTGGGTCAGCCTATGTTGACTTATGTTGGCCCTGCCATTCTGGTGTAACTGGGTTGGCCCATCTTGGAACTGGGCCACCCCAGAGATAGATAGGCTAGCTCAAGTGCACTTACCTGTCCACACTTACCTGTCCACCTTACAGCTAAGGATATACATGGGCACATCCTGCTTGGTTTCTTGGCATGCTGTCCCCTTTCTCCTATTTATGGAGGAGTGGTCATCAAAACCACCCCATACAACCAATCTAAATACTGATTTATGTTTTTGTGCATAAAAATTACATTTCAGGGAATATAAACATTTAATAATTCTACAACTTGTTGTCCAAAATTAAATACACTGATTTTTTTATTTCATTTGTTTCTTTAAAATATTAATTTAAACATACAGTGAGCAAAGCATGTTACATACTGTATATATAAGTCACACACAAATATATAATAGTTCATAATGGGTTCAGTCTGGTTTCCGGATTTCAGCAGGGAGGGAGACCCTCCCTTCCCAATGTGACCATATGTCATAACCAAAAAAAGAGCTCAATGTCCATCCAAAATGCAGGACACACAAGAAAAATGGAAGACTTGACAATATAAAAGCTAAAAACACTCAGATATTGATTTCATGCTCTTAATTTAAACTCTATATTGCTTATTATTAAATGTTAAACTAATTTATTACATATAATTTATGAATTCCAAGAAGGCTATATTCTACCTGCTCACAAGGAAATGAAGGACAAAGGATAATTTTTCTAGGACTCAAGGCTAAAACGCAGGACATGTCCTGAAAAAAGAGGACATATGGTCACCCTGTCTCTTCCCCATGTGATTATCCCATCAATACAAAGTGATAATCACTTCTGAATTGCTTCATAAGTGGAAGCTCTGAGTTGACACTCAGCTACTTTAAGGCACTTGAAAGGGAATTTGATTCATATAAATTCATTACTTGCCTTGATACCATGGTAAACAATTGCTTTTGTACAATACAAAGATGGGTAACCACTGGGGTTCCTGGAACAAAAAAATACAGATGGTGAGGTTCAACCTGTATATATACACACCACATTTACTTGAATCTAATGCACCATCAAATTTAATGACCATCCCAATTTTAAAAGGGTTGAGATTAAAAAAATCTTGAGATTAAAAAAGCTTGAGATTTTTAAAAATTACTGTCGATTGTAATGTGGAGCAAAATTTAATTGTACCACATACAACGTTAAGTTATTGGGTGGCAATGGGTTCGTGTTATTATTTATACAACATGGCAATTATTTTTTACCTACATGCACTACTTAATACAACAATGGGTTTGTGTTACACTTTTATTACAATTCAGTAAACTGTTAAAACAAGTTTGTTAAATTGCTGTACAGTGATGTGAAGCTTTTCAAAATTTCCCCCCCTTGTATATATCCAGTATACCAAAACAATTGCTGAGGTTGCACACACAGACACACAAACACACACCGGGCACAATCCTAACCACATCTACTCAAAAGTACATCCTGTTGTGTTCAATTGGTCTTACTCCCAGGAAAGTGTCTTTAGGATTGCAGCCTTACCCTACAATCCAGAGTAACTATGGGAGCACGTAAGAGACTTTACGTGCACCCATAGTTACTGCACCACCCAGTGAAAACCTATGGGAAATTCATATTGCAATCCAGAGCAAATTGTTCTTACACCGGAGCAAGGACTCCCCGTAGTTACTCAGGATTGCGCCCATAGTTACTCAAATGTAATGCACAGTCTCCAAAATTGGGGTGCATGTTAGATTCAATGGCACATTAGATTTGAGTAAATAAGGTATTTTGATTATAAATACAGGTCAGTTTGTTTTAACAAATCACTGTCACAGTCTTCTTCCAAAATGAGATTGCTGTAAAGATAAGAATTCAAGCTATGCACTACAGGTGCACATCGTTTTCATAAGCTGCCCTGGAAATATTTATACTGATGTTCAGTATATAAATCTTTGCAATTAATATATATATAAAAATAACAATGGAGGTTACTTTTCAGGATGTGGATTGTTCTGTTAGTGTTCAATAGTCTTTCTCTCACATATCCTCCCAACAATCAAATGAGTTGGAAAATTTATAATTTTATACATTCTAGATCCAGTTCTATAGTGTCCACTTGCCCTAAACACTGTAAGTTATATTATATTTCAAAGTGTGTTGTTGAGAGTGTAATTTCTAGGTGATAGAATAAAAATGTAGAAGAGTCAGTCCACTCCATCATTTGGGCTTTTAAAAAAATACTTTTCATAGAAATCCATTGGAAAAAGTCACCAAGTGTGAATCATCACATCTGCATCAAGTTCTGAAAAAAGTGGGGCTTGTTAACCTGCTGCTTGAAAACCAGAACACTTTTATCAGTTCATATAATTGCTAACCCTTTATTCACTGTTCCACACTGAAGGGTTCTTTGCCTCCTAAGATCCCACTAATTGCTGACAGATTTGATTTCTCTGTGACAGCAGGAGTTCTGTTGCTGGCCTTTACATCAAGTAATTGCTTTATTTTTCTCCCTCTGCTCTCAAAAACGGAATTCCCTTCTCCCCCTGCTTGAACCTCCGTAATGACTTCTTTCTATGTTATTAAATCCTTGCCATTTAAATCACATTTAGAGATGTTTTGAATAACTGATTCCAATTACTAAGGCTCTTACTAAGAAGCAGCTGAAAACGCAAGTCATTACTTGCCCGTAGCCAAGCGCCTACACCTTGCAGGGAAATCTCTGGTGGACCGTATTGTATTTCTGCCCTGTAAGGTGCAATTTATACTCACAGGAGGCTGGTATTCAACAAATATACAGCTGCTGGAGTTCTCTTAACCTATCATTTGTGCAAGAGAGATATATTAGATGGTATATTTATTTTATAAATAGAGCTATTCCTTCAAGAAATCACTGAGTCCTTCTTATGGTGTCTCAGTAATGCTGCTTAGAATAGGAGAGATGAGCAGTTGACCGATGAGTGACCCAAGTACAGTTGTTCTTCAGTGACAAAATAATAAGACAAAAATAATGGTTGAGTATTACAAGATGCAAGGACCAGCCTACATCCTTTCCATCATGCTTACAGTATAATCTTATGCAGATCTATTCAGAAGTCTCATTTAATTCAACAGGAATTACTCCTAATTAAATCTGTATAGGATTGCCGTCTTATTCCCTTATTCTTGTGGCACTCTTTCCCTACAATCTAGAATAACTACAGGAGCACGTAAGTTACTTCACCACCTAGTGAAAACCTATGGGAAATTCACATTGCAATCCAAAGTAAATTGTTCTTACACCGGAGCAAGGACTCCCTGTAGTTACACTGGATTGTGCTCTTAGTGTGCATAACCTTTGAAGATGTTGTGAGCCTTCATGTTCTAATATGGATCTCCAAAGCAATAACATTTTTCATCTACGTTGTTTTGTATTGCATGATATGCAGCTAACATCTCTCTCTCTCACACACACACACACACAATTACGGATCTGTCAAATACTAACCAGGCTGGACTCAAAACAGTCCCATTTTGGACTGATATCAGTCCCATTTTGATCTGAATTTCCATGTGTCATTCACAGGCGTGTCATACTGTACAAAATATTTTAAATGGAGTTTTATTTCTTAGATATTTGCTTTCTTGTTTGTATGTACCCATTTGTGCTTGATCTGTGCCAACAAGTTAAATATTTTTTCTTAGATATGCCATTTGGTTAGTTGCCTATTAAATAGGCAGGTGGCCATGTAGCTGATTAGCAATGCAAATAAATTTTGCACCAATTATAAGATCTAAGATTGTTTGCACCAATTGTGGCTTCGTTTTGGAGGACAACCCAAAAGCCTATGTGTGAGAGAATGTACTAAGAAAACATATCTTTTCTGATACTCTGTGAAGTGTGCACACTAGTGCGCAGTTTTCAAAATCCTGGTCCAAGGGCAGGATCTGAAGCTTGGGAAAAGTTCCCTACTTGCTCCATGATTGGAGCTAACCATTCTGCTTTGGTGCTACATGTATTTCCCGTAGATCTGGGCACCAGTATACACTCTGGACAGTCACATTTGCCTGTATGTTGTGCTGCGCAGCCTTCTAGAACACCAGACAGTCCTGATCTACTGGAAATATATGGTGTAAAGACAGAACTGTATGCTTTGGTCTGAATGGGGACCACATTTTCATTAGATAGACATGAATTGGGGCTTCCTACCCACCCCTTTACATAGATAGACAGGTTTGGTTCCCCAAACAGTAGGCATGCCAATCTGAATACGAGACTTGGTTACTTCGGACTTGAAGTATCCTTATCTTATGTCTGAGAATGGTGTTCCAAACAATGGGAAAAGACTGCTGCAGAAGCATGTTCCAAGAGCATGAATGTGCACAGAAGCTTCTGAGAGATTCGAAGAGTCTAAAAATAAAGAAATATTGGTAAAAATATGGAAGCAGGGCATTGATCATAGCCATGCTGCTTGCTGCTGTTCACCACAGTCCTTCAACACATTTGTCATTCCCAAAAGCCTCTGCCTAGAAGGATCCATAATCACTCTTTCACTTAACCTGTCTTATCCCCCTGCTGTCACAAGACCCTCTTAGCTCCCTGTATCGCTTGTACCTAATTGCGTCTTCTCTTCCAAAACCCTCACCCTCAACTGTACCTTGTCAACTGGAGATCTGTGTTTCATTTCTGTGCACTACCTCAGAGTTCACAACAGGTGCAGCACCCATGACATTTGAAAGAGACTCTATTTCATTTGTAACCTACTCTTCTCATAAATCAAACTTAATTGCCATCTTCTTTGGGGAGGGGCTATAGTTCAGTGCCAGAGCACATGCTTTACATACAGTGGGTATCTGCTTCAAATCCCTGGCATCTTCAAGTAGGGATGGGAAACTTTCGCTGTCTGCAGTGCCTGGGCTGGAGTATTGACAATAATAATCAATTAGGTATATTAGCAGTGCAAACATATGCATGTCTAGTCAGAAGAAAATCTCACTAGATTCAGTTGAGGCTTACTCCCGGGAATGTATGCATAGGATTGCACCGAGGCAGCACAACTTGTGCGTTGGGTCAGCCTGTGCAAAATCCTGGTTCCAGAAGGTAATTTGAAGAATTACATCCCTTTGCTCTGTTGTTAACATGGAAATCATTAAAGAAGAGAACTTACCTTCAATTTACCTGCCTCTAGTATCTGGTGTCCACCACTTGTAAGGTCCAAAATCTCCTGCATTATGTCCAGAGACAACCACTTTGATGACCCCTACCCACCTTGGAGTAGCCCAGCACCCACAACAGATAGAACTGGTGTTCATTTTTGTATTATGTTTATCATGATCTTCTAAACATCCACCAAAAGGAATAAAACATTTCAAGTAGAAAAATAATATTCTCACAATGTGCTTTTTAAAATTTTGCTACCATCCCCTTTCCTGATCATACTGTTGGTTAAATGGGCCTTCATTGTAACTGGTGTCTGTGCCATCAATGTTTCATTCACTGAGCATTAACTATATACCTAAGGACTATTCATTTCAGTTATTCCTGTACAGTATTACACTCCAGCTGTTTTCAAAATCTGGCACTTAAAACCTCAGTCCTCTGAAAATCCTTCAGTCTTCCTTGCAACAGGAGCCACAACAGGAATTTAAAATAAAAGGAATACATTCATTTCATTTATTGAGTCATCAGTTTTTATTATGCTTTCTTTCTAAATAGGGAGTCTCAATCAGGGTTGCTTTGTGTTGCCCAATAGAGTGGAAATTCTTTTCTATAGACATAATCATGATGCAGTAATTCATTACTCTTGGGCCTCATTAATGTCAACTGACATGATAAAAGTTCTCTGGATTCTTTTTCTTTCTTTTTTTTTAAGGTAGTGTTCATTATTACTCATGACCTAGGCAGATTTTTCAACTGAGTGATTGCTTTACACTTAATTTTTCTCTTGTGGCAGTACTTCAGATCACATAACTAGAAAAACAAGATGAAATTGAAATAATGGAACAAAAAATGCATATTATTAATGTGAATAGCTATCATTCATGCCCTTCTGTTTAGTTGGCTTCTATCTGTTTGTGTTATATGCACACTCTGCACAGTCTTGCTTCTCAATGAGGAATAAGGGGAATGCAAAGACTGTTATTCAAACTGTCATCCTGCCAGTCATGCTTACAAAGGTGGTAGTACAAAGGTGATAGTAATGTGAGCCTATTTTAGTAAGACAAATGTTACAGTATAATGATAAATCTATATACAGTGGCGCCTCATGTAACAAATTTAATTTGTTCCGGAGGCATGTTTGTTACGTGAAACGTTCTTTACGTGAAGCAGATTTTCCCATAGGAAATAATGGAAACTCAGATGATTGGTTCCACAGCTCAAAAAATATTCATATAAAAATATTAACTGCATGTAAAAATGATGACAAAACACTGGAATTGAATTCAAAACATGCATTCAATGTGCATGATCCTATGAAGTCTACATAGACTGCAATCCTAAAGATGCTTTCCTGGGAGTAAGCCTCATTTAACACAGTGGTGCTTACTTCTGGGTAGACAATCAAAGACTTTCTTCTGCAATCCAAGACACTTTCCAAGTGTCTCCCCACTTTCTCCTTCTCTTCATCCTGAGCCCCTCTCTCTCCTGGTCCCTTTTGGCTAGCCCTGTGCTGCTTCCCTCTTCTCCACTGCTGTTCTCTCCCTCTGCCCAGCTGATACCCAGCCACAGTAGGAACAGCACGCAAGTGTTGCTTTCGCTATGGGCAGGCGCACTGGGCTGCCATGACGCTTTTTAAAAGGGCTGCCAGCCAGCGTGTCTGCGCCAACTGCCAACAAGAGTGTTTGTTATGTGAAGCACAGTTTGTTACATGAAGCAGAATCCTAGAGAAATTTTTGTTTGTTACGTGAAACATACTTTAGGAGGGGGGTTTGTTATGTGAGGCACCACTGTACTGTATATAAAAACAAATATCCTATCTAACTTATCAGCACCAAACTAGGAGATGTGCAGCACAATCCAGAGTAACTATGGGACCTCTTACATCGACGTAAGAGACATTTACGTCAACGTAGTTACAGGAAATCTATGGGAAATGCATAGAGCAATCCAGAGTAAATTTCTCTTATGTCAACATAAGGGGTCCCGCAGTTACTCTGGATTGTGCTTTTAGTCTGAGAAACAGGAAATTTGGGGTGGTGTATGTGTTGGAGACATCTTTAACCACTCCCCTGCTGCTCCACCCATCTGTAAATAGGGAGGGATAGGGCTGGAGGGACTGTGAGTGAGTGGAACAGAAGCAGCAATTGGGAAGTGGCAGGTCACATGTAGAACCAGCAGTGTGTATCAGGATGATCAAGACCTTGGCAGCTCTACTCACAAGAAGTCCCACTGCAGTTGGTCATTCAATGAAGGTTCCTCCACCAAGGAACAACAAATATAGCAGCAATGCACAGGAAACCATCTTTGCTACAAATCTCCCCTCTTCTCTTCCTCTCTGGGCTTCTGCAACCAGTTGTAAAGCAAGAACACTGTTCTCTCCTCCTACTGCTCTCTATAAAACAATGAAAATACTGAACACCCTTCTCTCCTCCAATGATCATCAGTTCATTACTGTGTATTATTTCTCAGGTTTTCTGGCCATTTGGAGAGTTGTTGTTGGAGTTCAGTGGCCAGAAAACCCGGGAAATAATACACAGCAATGGATTACAGCTGGCCAGAAAAATCTC
This sequence comes from Cryptoblepharus egeriae, assembly GCA_030015325.1. Classification (NCBI taxonomy): domain Eukaryota; kingdom Metazoa; phylum Chordata; class Lepidosauria; order Squamata; family Scincidae; genus Cryptoblepharus; species Cryptoblepharus egeriae. The sequence continues at coordinate 48,041,311 of JAREYC010000006.1, forward strand.
AGATCCTAGATCATCAGTTCCTTATTTTTAAGCAGAATTGGACAATAGAGCTATTTCCTACCACCCTCAGCTGGGAAATGAATCATTAACCCTTTCCTGCCTCGTGGCTGGAACTCCCTGCAGCTCACCTGGTCTGCACTAGGTTTTTAACTCTGCAACAACAGTAAGACCCTCAGACACAGGAGACTCGGGTCACCATGCCAATCATGGGGGGGCGGGCTGACTTTAGTGTTTTTCAGAGTATTCCATGCACATGATTCACAAGATGCTGTCTATGAAAAATGCTAACTTTCATGATTTGCACCCGAGTCATCTGAATCAAGGTCCCAATCCTGCATATATGTATATCTTTGAGGCATTAATGAAAAAACAAAACTTTTGTAAGTATTTGAAAAACATGCATAGCACTCATATGGACAAACCAAAATATGCTGGTTTTCCTTAGCCTTTAATCCTTCAAATCAAACTTTCAGCCATTTGGATCAAACATACAGTTGACTTCAAATTCTCTACCAGCAACTGAACAGCAGAAGATAAAAACATATTTCCCATTCGGCTCTGGTTTTCATAAAAATATATCAGTGTAATAACTGCATCTAAAGGAAACCAGAGTGGTCATATTAGAATGCTGCCAAATTTATAAACTTTGACAGTCCCACATACTGAGATGAACAGGCAAATTTATTTCATCTGCAAATGCACTTTCTCCTTGCATTCGCTGAAGTAGAAATAATGCATACATCTGGCCCAAATTTCTTTCAAGGAACAGAATGCTTATTAGCTAATAATACTCCAAGACACTCTTGCTCTCCATACTTTCTTCAAAATGTATTTACACTGCTGACATAATGCAATTAAAATCCAAAATACAGATGAATTGTATGTTGTAGACACAAGGACAAACACTTTTTTCCAGGCTCAACTGGCACAACAATGTCAGTTGTGGATTTGGGCCTCAGTGTCTGAAAAGCTGTTGAAGGGCTTATTGTCCAGAGCAGTGACATTACTATGATTTGTATCACCTGGTGTGGGAAGCCAGTGCATCACCCCTATGTTTGTCTTCCTCCCATGAGTGGGCAGGGAAAAGTCAGACTCATGTGAAAATTAACAACCACAATAATAACCAAATCCTTCAGTAATATCTTTGTGATTCCCTAGAATCTTGGCTATATTCCAAAATGCAGAATATACTCAATCTAGCATATTTGAATAGGCTGTTTTGAAGTACATCTGCAACAATAACACCAATAACTCCAGTGATTAGAGAGGAGTTACACACTTTCGTGGGAATAAGCCTCACTGACTACAACGGGACTTACTTTTGAGTAGACATGCATAGGATGGGGCTCTCAGTGACACTGGTGACTATATGGACAACCAGGTCTTCTACTGACTTTCCACAAACACCAGGTGCTTCATAAAAGGAAAGGTAGACTTGGAACTCAATGATTAGATGGTTTCAAATGTCCTATAAGAGAGAAATTGATAGGGCTTTTGCTGTGTGCAGCCAATGTTCACATTTTCAAACCCTTTGATGAATATTCGGGTTTCATTCATTATTTTACTTGTTTTGACTTGTTTCCTAGTCAACTAAGCATGACATCACGGATTCTGACAATCAAACCAACTACCTTTAAATATTTGTAGTTTATGCATTTTGAGAGTATTTTCTTCTACATACAATATCAATGTATATATGCATTGGTTGGGTTTTTGTGTTTTGTGTATGTTTTGCTGGTCATTCCATTTAATTTCATTCTCTACTCAGTTAATTTATTCTGCAAAATCTGAAAAACAAATGTTAGAATAATCTTTATTATTCTAATAAGCCACCTATTCAAATTATAGCTTTAATACGCAGTACATGCATTTCTTCTTTTGCAAGGCTTTTCCAGTTGGACTAAGAGCACAATCCTAACCATGTCTACTCACAAGTAAGCCCCATTGTTTTCAGTTAGTCTTACTCCCAGGAAAGTGTCTTCAGGATTGCAGCCTTAAAGAATTGGAATTATTCATGGAAAACCAAGAAAAAAATGTATGCCCAGCCTTGCTAGAAAACAGATTATGCCTGCAATCCTAAAGACACTTTCCTGGGAGTAAGACCCATAGAACATAATGGGGCTTACTCTTGAATAGACATGGTTAGGATTGTGCTCTATGTCAACATTCTTTTAAAGGTTTAATTCTTTAGTTTTAAATGAAATGTTTTACTAAGGTTTCTAATAATGTTGGAACATTGCAAGCAGTCCCAGAGAGACTACAGAGGAAATAATAACAGCGTACAGTAGTTATGAAACCATTTAAATAATAAGAATCCTTTTGAGTTGGTTATAGCATGGAAATCTGTTTCCATTCATTTGAGAAAGCATCTTTTCCATTTACACAGAAGAAGCCAGCTGGATACACTGTTGAATAAAAGGAAATAAAGTTGTCCTTAGGATCTCAAACCCTATCTTTAGAATTTTAATGTTTTATATTAATCTCTAAAGAAGAATATGAAGGAAGAGAAAAGTAACAGAGGAAGAGAAAGCTTGTCCTTTGCAAGCTACACCCTATTCCTTTAAGCTGTGTTTATGCTAATGTCTATAAGTTCCAGAGATTTAACATCTTGCTTCCCTCCCAAGTAAATAAAGAGTGGGCAAGGCAACTTTAAAGGAAAAAAGTTAAACATTATGAACATGAATACTGTAAAATGCTGTACATACAGTTGGTGATGTGGCCGACACAGTTAGAGGTGCCACTACATGTTCTCCTCCCTATCAAGACAAAATAGGAACTATCGGAATGCCATCTGAACAGGGCAATGGTGTTGTCAAGGGAAGTTAGGGGAGCAAGTGCCACGACATGTTTGATGCTGCTTTTGAATCTTTTTTTCAAAACACGTAAGCAGAGAAGTGGTGTCAGGATCAGTAGGAAGTTATTTGTCTAGGTCAGGCATTTCTTTTTGGTACAAGAGCTGTGTTATGTAGGTGACACAGTGCTGAGGGCCAGAAAATAAATAAATAATATTTGATATTTATATGCTGAGAGTTTGATTGAATATTTGCATAGGAAAGGGGGGAATGGATTTTGAAAAAGCATCACGCAACCTCCAACATAAATCACAAACCTTTTTGCTCCGTTTTAAGTTTAGATAGCATTATATTCCACATATCTCAGTATCAGTATGGCACCATAGGTGCCAAATGTAATGTCTTTGCTGGGCTGTATAGCTCAAAAGATGTGACATCTCATTTCATGGAGAAACCAGAAATGACATTTTAATGTTTATAAGGACTTGGAATACCTTCGGAAGCCTGGGAGGCCAGACAGAACTTTAGATAAATGAATCTAAGAATACTGGGTATACAGATATGGGAACCTCCTTGTATACATTTCAACAAACCTGTCCTTTTCTACATAGTACTAGTAAATTTGTGGTTCTTTTTTTTCTGCTGTATAACGTTTTGTGTGCATGCCAGTGGTGAAGTCTAGGTGCTGCTATTTCCTTCCAGTTGAGTGCCTTTGCTGGCCCATTGCAAACTGTGCCAGGCAAAGAATTCCTGAAAAGCAGAAGAATAGTTAAAAGGTGCTGTTTGCTGCCAACAAGATACATTGCATAGCCATGGATTAAAGGAAGTCAGTTGGGTGTTATAAACAAAACAATACTAAACAATACAGGAAACAGTTGTCTCTGGGCCTGCCATGTGTGGCCAATCCCAACGATAGGGAAACAGCAGTGAGAAGAAAATGCCAAACTATAAAATAGTGAATTAGCAAGAAGAATAAAAAAGGAACAAGCAAGAAGCCAAGCAGTATTGGCCAAATGGAAGGTATGGTTTAGCTTTTATGTAAGACAAAAACACACAGCGGATGTAGCTAGATGTTTCCTGAACACCACTGAATTCAGAAGGAAGAGAGAAAGATCAGTATGGTATATCAAATGTAGATTTGCTAAAACAAATTCTACAGCCACATTTTTATCTGTAGAGAGCTCCATTGGCACATATTTTGAGAGCATGCAGGTGGTGCCCAACTGTGGGAAAAGGAGTTGGCTTGGACTATAAGTACGTTGCCGTGATTTTAAAAAAGTTAAATAGTAAACTCGCATGAGGATCTATTTAGAAAAGTATTTTCGTGTTGTATCTACTGGATGTGGGGTATCCAGAACTTTTGGTTTATTTATTTAGCATATGGCATACAATACATGGACTTATGGTAAATCAGACGTTAATGTCCAGTCCAGCCAGCCAGAACTTTCGAGATTGTATAAGATGCCTGGATTCATTCAAAAGCAGCATGAGAATGAGAGATTCCCGACTTCTTCACTTTCTGCAGCTGTTTCCCATGCAGCTGTATCTGTGTAGAAGGTATCTGTATAAAGATATCTGTATATCTTTGGAGAAGTCCCAGTATTGGCAAGTCAGTGTGGGCCAGCAGAGGATGGTGTGGATGGAACAGAGTGGAGACCAGGGCAGAAAAAGGATGAGTTGAGCCCATAGGCGCATAGGTTGGTCATTGCTGCACATAGGCCTGGAGGTACATGCCCACACAAAGTAGAAATATATGACATTATATAGCCGTGTTGTAACTCCATATTTTCTATGGAATGGCTGAACTATCCACCAGCTTGTGTAATTTCTCCTGGATTCCTATACTCATCATCTAGGGCTGTGCTCTGCAGTCCATTACCCCAAAATAATCACAGCGCAGTTCTGACTTGCACTGAATTAAGCAGATAGACTCAGCCTGTGATGAATTCTGTGTATGGACTGGGGTGGCTGCTGCTCTACTGCAGGGAAGGGGAAGCTATTCCCTTTTCATTGGGTAAGGTAAGCACAGCCCCTGTAGGTCTACTTGGATCTATGCCACCTCTAGAAGTGACCTAAATCCGAGCAAATGAGAGCAGTCAGAGGTTGTTCCCAGCTGCTTCGAGGAGGGTTGATCCAGCATAACTGCTTTATTGGAGTCTCACCTCCTGCTCTCTGCTTTCCTGACCCTATGAAGATAATCCCCCTGCCCTGGAATACCCCCTTCTGCCTCCTCCCCACCCTCTCTCACCCCATTCCAACCCCTGCACTGACTGAGCTTGGCCAGCACAATTCACCTGGGAGACCTGAGAAATACGATAACACCAGGGTATTATCATGTTACATATGATAATAACCATTTTATTTGTTATTATTTTCAATAATGTACCCTAAAAGGACAGAAGCAGAAGAACTTTTTGCTCTCAAAAAACTGACTGAGGCTGATGCAGGTCGAAACAAGCCTGTGATACGATGGCCCTTTTGGTGTTCTTTGTTAGCCACTAACTCACTTAATTTTGTGTAGTTTAGCACATTACAAGATTGTTCAAGAGTGCCATAAATGATGTCAAACACCATCAGAAACCACTTCAGAAAATCATTGCCTGTAGCCAGATCAAAAGGTGAACACCTGGAAACTAGCAATGCTGGGAAAAAAGAATAAATCATTTTTTCTCCTTTTCCGCCTGAAGATTTGTTAGTTTTTCTCTCAAGAATTGGAAAGGTTTATTTACAGCTTTCCAAATGACCCCTAATTTATTTAGAAGGAACACAGGCAGACAAATCCATCTTCGAGTCTACCACAGGCAAAAGGAGCCTTGTTTTTCTCTTTTCATTCCACTCTCATACTGTGACAGATCCTCTTGTCATCTCATTCAGAAATACTTTGAGGAAGATTGTTCAGTTTTGCCGAAACAGATTGCCTGATATCAGCCTGTTTGGTGTATTTTTGCCCTCAAGAAGGATTATGCTCAGCAATGCTTGAACATTTTATATGCAGTTTAGTTAACCCTTAGCATCGTAAATAACTCTTGACATCTGCTACTTCCATCTCATGTTGGCAATATAATTAAACAGCCCATTAGTACTTCCACTTGAGGGACTACAAGGTCGATATGGGACAATGTATGTTTTTATTGTTTGAGAGATGTGCATTAAAATTATTGAATAAAATATGTGTAACTATAAGACATATAATAAATAATAGATAAAAGTCAAAGATATGCAGCGTAAGGAAGGTGGAGAAGAGAGCTGCCAAGAAGCTTAGGATATGCTGTTGGATACAAACAAAGGCTGCAGTCATATGTGGATGGCTGAATGGACTTAAAGGACACCAACGTGCTTTGCTAAATGAAATATAGAATGTACTTGGTGAGGTTAGTGGTAGGACACAAACTCTGCAGGCAGGACCCAGGATCAAATCTTGACATCTCCAGACCAGTCTGGACTCTTAAGTATGAGAAGCCAAAGTCAAGCAGAAAGACCTATGAGTGGTGCCAGCCTATGTTAGGATTGCACCCATAGCAGACAATGCTGACTTGGATGGATCATTGGTCAAATTGGTTTTAAATGGCTTCATAATCTTTGGGGTGATTACTCATTTACTCATCATTGGTCAAATTGGTTTTAAATGGCTTCATAATCTTTGGGGTGATTACTCATTTACTCATCACTGAATCAAGAACCAGTTTGCCTCAAACACACCTTAAAATTAAAAATTGGAAAAAAATATGGCAAAACCAAATTTCAGTATACTTACAAGTAAGGATGGCCCATAAGGCTACGTAAAATAGTCACATGAAATGACGCTGTTGGAGATGTGGGAAATATTCCCTGGCTTGTCCATTTGCCCTCCTGCTACATTATTGTGGCTGTAGAATCAACTTGAGTCAGACCTCATGGGATTCTTTCCAACACTGCCAAGCAGTCACCCAGCCTCACACAGGCTTCAATACTGTAAGTTGGCTCCATCAGACCATGTAACATATATATTTCTGTGGGAGTTGTTGTCCTTAATATGAAAGGTGTCTCCCTTAACAGCATATTTCCAACATTTCAAAATTACCTTATGGTTGTCTTTTCGAATTGCAGTTCTTTGAGAATTATTATTTTTACCTATCCAAAACAAAAAAGAATCTTTTTAGGAGTCTTTTTATTTATCAAGAAGAATTTTAAAAGGAAAAAAAAGAACACAAAATAAAAAAAGCATCTTGTAGCATCTTAAAGCACCTGAATCAAGTTCATCCAGCACAAGCTTTACATGTTTCAGTCCATTTCCTCAGGTTTATGGAATATCAATCCAAGCCTGATATATATATAAAATCCAAGCCTGTATGATATAAAATTATCCAAATATATTTTACTTACCTCTTTTACAAATGAATTACTGGAATGTTTAAAATCCGTGCCCATTTCTCAAAGGGGTCTGAATCTGATAAAAATTAGATTTTTTTTTCACAGTACTTCACTTGGGCATTTGCTTTGGCATGAGAATGGTGGGGAATAAACAGACAGACAGACAGACAAATAGTACAAGGATAGTACCCTGAAAGTTCTTGGTACCATAGCTGCAACCACTAGAGGGAGCAGTTTCTTGCATAAGAAGCTGGGCTTGCAATCAAGATAAGTAGGAATAGCTCCCATGGGACCCTAAAAGTCACAGGGAGAAATAAAAGTATTGAAAAGGCATTATATGATTGGCAGTGGGTGACAGAGCTCCTTTTGCACTTTGCTCCTCAATGGTGGTTCTCTGCATCTTGAGAATTATAGCAGAATCCTATGCTGCTTGCGGTAGCAGAGGTTCCACATTGCCAGAGTAGTTACCGCAAGATCCCTGAGGACTGCAGGCAGCTTCCAAGTTGCCTGATGTATAGTCTTCATCTTTGCATCCACTTTTACCGCTTTGGACATCAAGGGAGATGCAAAGATCTGGATCTTGCATTTTTAGCAGCTTCTTCCAATGTCATTTGAGTTGTTGCAAAATGTCTTTGATGTTGTCTCCATTGCACTCTTTGGCCTTCTTTCTTCTCTCAACATAAGCCTTATGTGGTATGTCCTCCATATCAGATCTACCCAGGACTTCGTGCTTCGCATGCAGCGTCAAGCACGATACCATAGCCTTTCAAGATTGATGGATGCCAAATTTTTTCCATAGACATTCTCTGCAAATGAGCAAATCATTTGCTGTCTTTGTATATAATGTATAACTGATTCTATTCAAATTCTTTTCCTTATTATATTGTTCCTGATTTTTATCCCTTCTTGTTACTCTGACAGCTTTCCATCTCATTTCTGTTGTAGTTAACATTGTCTTGTGTATTGTTGTTAGTGTCCATGTTTGACACTAACACAGAATGAATGAATATACTTTGTACGAGATTGTGATTCTGTTGGTAAAGAAAGTGTACACTCATGGTTAAAGGGGACTTTAGCCACAGATTTAAGAACATGTAGGATGCAGTTCTGACATTTCATTTTCTGCTATGGAAAGCATCCACAAAGATTACAAAGAATTTGCATTCTCTCAACTCTTAGATGGCTACCAGCTTAACTGCCAATTCCTGTTTACATTATTAAAGGCATACTTATCCTACAATCCAGAGTAACTACAGGAAGACATGAGGCCTTACTCTGGATTGCTCTATGCATTTCCCATGGGTTTCCCATAGGTGGCACCATAACTAAGTCAGTGTAAAAGGTCCCGTAGTTAGTCTGCAATCCTGCTGCAATCCTAACCACACTTTCCTGGGAGAAAATACTGCTGAACACAATGGGACATACTATTGATTAGACATGCTTAGCATTGCACTGCAAGACTCGTTGCTTAAGGCATACTAATATCCACTTTCTTGTGGGGTACTGTGTATTGTTAGGTATTGCAGTTTTGCTCCCTGCTCTCTCCTCCTTCCACTGCCTTCCACCTACAGTCCACTTATTGTAGTCCATTATTGGGTCTCCAAGCATTCATTCATTCATTCATTCATTCTTTATTTATTTTCTTCACACTTCAGATAATAAAATGTACCCCCATGCTAAAAAAGGTTTTGCGACCCCTGCTCGACATGTTATCCATTGTTAGTATCAACAACAGCATATTGTACACATCTGTATGCAAATATAGTAGAATTCAAACAACTGAAACTACTACCATTTTTACTTGAATCTAATGCACCATCAAATTTAATGTGACTTATAATCACAATACCACATTTACTCAAATCTAATTAACCAATGAATCTAATGCGCACCTTGATTTTGGAGACTGAATTCGGCTGAAAATGGTGAGCGTTAGATTTGAGTAAACACAGTATTTAAGCTGTGAGAGATGAAACTCTATCCTAGGTCATATCTTTATGATTGTCTTAAGCCTCTCCAGCTCTTCAAATTTGGCCTGACCATTATTCGGTACTAAAAATATTATAGCAACTGCCTATTCTGAGTGGTTCCTATGACCTCCAAGATATATTCCATCTTTAACATTCCATTATTTTAATAATCCAAATCTAGACTCTTTGGGTATGTTACATTTATCATGTGGAACACCTGCATATTTAAACCCTAAATGTACGCAACAGTCTCCATACACCGAAATGAACAAAAGAGCTCTTCTGCAGGTGTACCAGATTCTGCCAATGCAAAACTTCAGTGCCATTTGCAGTCAACAGAGTACTAATATATTTAAAATGTTTACATGTGTGCAGAATATTTTCTTTAGTGGAGTCTTAGCAGAAGTCTTTGAGGGGGTGTCATTTGGATTTAAAATAAAACACTTTCAACCCAAATCAGGTGAAAAAATAAAATCTCTGAGTATTTGCTGATCTGAAATTATATTTTAAAAATGGATGAAATAAAACAAGCTGCTTATGAAGTGCAAACAATATTGAAGTAGTGCCAATACATAGTACTTCATATCAACAAAATTGTTATATTTTGTTTCAATAGGCCTGACTCCTATTTCCAAAATCGTATCATATGTTACCATTCTCCATCCTTCCTGCAATGTTGTTTTCTTTTCCAGATGTTAAGATTCTGAATAACATTTTTGAGTGACACAGCAAATAAAGACTTCTTGTTTCAAAATATCTCAAGGGGCTGGAGGGTTAGGAAAGCCCTTTCGATTGCAGTACATTCCAACTCTGTGTTTAATATTGACATTTACTTATGATGGAACAAACCGCTTCCTCAACTGAAGCTTTCAAATATCTGAGTTGTGTTCCTTGTTCTCCCTGTAGCAAGAACTAGGAACCAAACTACATGTTACAATAGTTGTGATATTAAGAGGCATGCTTATTTGCTTCAGTTGTTTTGGAGGTGATTTTTTGACAGGAACATAGTGTATTGGGGAAGGAAGAGAAAGCTTAACCCTCTTTCCACAGACCCTAGTTCCAATCTCAATTGCACACCCCATTGCTTTCTGTTAAAGAAAGATGTTTCTAGTTTTAGGCATGCTTCTTAATTACATAAGGTGTAGTTTTCCCTTAGGATTAGACTAGAACCCAGAGAATGACTGACTGCTATGCTTTTATCTTGTTTTGGATAAAATTAATTCAGCTGGGATGTGTTTTTATGAAATCATCAGATTTAAGATACCTTTGGATTTAAGTTAATGGCATTTTTTATTTCAGTGGAGCTATATGGATGAGACTGGAGATAAAAGCAGGAAGATGTTAATAGCTGGGAAAAAGGCAGTTAGGGTCACAGTGGACAAATCCAGATGCTCTACATTTGGTGAAAAACATAAAACAAGTAAAAAGCAAATAAACCTATAAATTAACTGAAATTGTGCCATTTTTCATTATGACCTACACCTGCCACTTTCAGGTGGTTTATCAGGTTTTGGATTTTTTTTGCTAATGCAAAGCCATAATTTCTCTGCAAAGGGTGGAATCCACCTGAATTTATGGCTGCAATCATAAGCATGAGAACTCAGCAGTAAGCCCCATTGTGTTGTATGGGACTTAGAGCAAATCTTAACCATATCTACTCAAAAGGAAGCCCCATTGTGTTCAGTAAGTCTTACTCCCAGTAAGGTTTGTTTAGGATTGCAGCCTTACTCTCAGGAAAGTGTGTTTAGGATTGTGGTCTATGTGAAGTACCAGTTGCCATGAGACTTCAGAGCTATTTACACACTGGGCTGGACCAAGTATTAACAGTATAGTCAGGTAGACATTTCCATTTGAATGACTGGACCTGAGTTCATTTTTACAGATCAGCAATCTGTGCAAAAAATAGACTGCATCTGTCTTGAATGGACCATGGGAATTACTACACCCTGGTACAGACTGAAAGCAATTGTATTTGGGGTTCCCAGGTACAATTTAATGTATGAATAGCTCCTCCTTATTCTTTGATTGTTCAGAATCAAACTAACATAGATCACCTTTAAGTGTGTGCTGTGAAATTAACCAGCCACCTTTTCAAAATGCCACACACCTTTCAAAGAAAGTCTGATTCACCGTATTCATCACTGCGCAGTTTTCAGCTTCCCAGAGTTTCAAAGGATATGTGTAACTGATACACATGTGTTTATCATGCTGATTAAAATAACAAGCTTTACAGAGCAAAAGGTACAGGAGCATTTAATGAAATAGCTATTTAGTATACAACTTGGTTGGTTGTGTTTTTTTTACATTATTATTTTTCTGTGAAGAATACATTTGTCTTAATGAGATTTTGATGTTGATTAATATTTCATACTGCACTCAGAAGGGCTACCCTGTATGTATCATTACTGCACAATAGATAGACATTTTAAATGTTTGCTCCTAGAGGTCTTTTCTTGAACTTAAGCCTAAGTTATCTAAACAGCTGAAAAAAGATTTATCGTTATGAAGAGGCCTATATGTCAAGCAAAGTTTTATGATATGTTCCATAATAAATTAGCAATAAATGGATACAGGTGACTGTGGAATTTATGGCCTTTAATGTTTTAATGCTTTACTAAAGAAAAAAAAAACTCATATTATTAAGGTCTAAGAGGGTAATACAGGAATATCATCTACAAATTGTCAAATTAAATCCTTGTTAGGTAGCTGAGCCATAGAGCATTTTAAATTTGACTAGCAGCAGGGGAAAAGTGCAAATCATGTTAAGACGTCATAAGACTTCTAAAAATAGAAAATAAAAATTCATGGTTCTGGTCCTATCAGCATGGTTTGGGCTGCAAGTGTTCAAGCTGGCAAGCAGCATAGGCATGTAGGGATTTCCATTTGGAGGGAAGTGGCTAAAAGACAAGGCTACTAATGGTGCTACTAATGGCACCAGTATTCAAAATGACAGGAAAAGGTAATGGGATGGTCTCATTGCAAATGATAATAGTAAATTCCACATTTGGTAATTTGGATTTGGTAAATTCAAAATTAGCAGGATGGTATCCCATACCTCCAGATATTTCCACACATTGGTTTGCCCTTCAAATATTGATATTTAAATCATCTTTATGTATTCAGCAGAATATAATCTGATGCTTTTCCTGGATTGTATGAGGGGTAACATTTTAGTTCTGGTGACAGTTATAGGTATGGCTACTTAAAAAATAAATAGCAAGCCATGGAGAAAGGAAAGATGAAACTCTCTGTGGCCGAAATAATTTAATACTGTAAATACAAAAACTAAGGCTACATAGGAAATCAGGGGTCAGATTGCCCATCAATTTAGTCTTCATCAATTGCCCATCAATTTAAAATTGCCATTGAAGCTGAGCAACACTGGAGAGGGAGGTGGCAACTCCTCTAAGCCCCTCCTGTGATGAGTATCTCTAACATCACATTGTAACCAAGCTTAAGAGTATGATCTTTAAGTAACCACATATTTCTCCCCATTCATCCTTGCTTCTCCTTTCTTCCCTATCCTTGCTCAATCCTATCCAAATTCCCTTTTCTACCATTGCAGCCATGCCATGATAGCGCACTTTGCATTCTACAGGGACGGTAATCTCAGAGATCTCTTTCAAGTAAGGGACCATTTGTTTCCCTGCCCAGGAGTAAATCTTCACTGCTCTGACTGGTCTATTCAGATCTATGCCAGGAAAACTGCTGGTGCAAATTGAACTGGATCAAGGGAAGTGGATCAAGACTGGGATGGGAGATGGATCTTGGTGAAATCACTGCCACTGATACAGCTTTGGACACAACAAGGCACCAACATTGGACATTAGGTACAGTAGGTATTACAAAGCCAGAGCAATGGAGCTAGACCAGTGTTTCTCAAAGTGGGGGTCGGGACCCCTTTGGGGGTCGCCTGGAGCTTTCCTGGGGGTCGTCTAAAGACTCCTGGTGCCAGGGGCCATGTGGGAAGACCTGGCAGAAATGCTGGAGCCGCTGCAGCTGGAAGAAGCTGATAAGAAGCAGCTCAGAAGGAGCCTCTGAGCAGCTGTGAGACAATGTGGTGCCTTGCGGGCAGGGAGGATTGCAGCCTTAGAGCCCAGTTCTATGCATGTCTACTCAGAAGTCAGTCCCATGATAGTGAATGGGACTTACTCCTAGGAAACAGTGGCTGGCTCTGCTGCCTGAGATCCCAATCCTATGGAGGCTTCCTCTCACCCAGGTACTTACCTTCCCATTCCTCCCTCCCTCCCTCCCCTTCCTTCCTTCCTTCCCAATCACCCCCTCTTATCTGTCTGTCTGTCTGTCTGTCTTTACGTATCGTTTTTATGATTAATCACTATGCTTTAATTATGTTCAGTTTGTAACAATGAAAATACATCCTGCATATCAGATATTTGCATTACTATTCATAACAGTAGCAAAATTACAGTTATGAAGTAGCAATGAAAATAATTTTATGGTTGGGGGTCCCCACAAAATGAGGAACTGTATTAAGGGGTCACAGCATTAGGAAGTTTGAGAACCACTGAGCTAGACCATCTTAGCTGCAAAGCTCAACATGGGGCAACAAAATAATGCCTAATTTCCTTTTGGTGATCTGATCAGACCTCCAGCCTGGCCCCCACATGCTCTCATTTTCAATCATATTTTCACCACTTATCAGTAAGAGTGTACAGCCGCTGGACCTGAAAAGTTCCAAAGATTGCTGAAGGAGTGGAGTTTTTCACATTGAAACCAATGTTTAAATGATGAAGTCTGAAAGGTCAGGATGAAATACTTATTACTTATGATATTTTTTTATTACCATTTGCTTTTTGCGTTTTTTTCATTTATTTAAAATAACCAAAATTAACAAATAAAAACTAAAAAACAAATAAAATAGATATTGAACAGATAGCAAAACAGATATTTAAAGTTGTGTGGCAGGTGCGAAGATCTAAATCTATGTTGAAGGGTGACATAATTCTGCCACTAAATCATCCTCAGAACTTGCTGAATACTTTTTCCATCCCAGGTGCGCATCAAGGAATGTGTCTGACAATAGTGACCATGTTTTAGTGGCAGTGGAGATAAGTAGACAGAGGATGGTGTCTAGAATCAAGCATGGACTTGTAATTATGGTGTTGAATAAGAGCTCAGTGTCAAACTCCATTTCCATGTATTTGATATACAACTTGTAAAGTGTCTTCAGTGTAACAAAACCGTCTTACGGAGATGCAGAATGATATAAAAAGGTAAAGGCTGTTCAGAACTGCAGGCCCAGACTGGGAGGAAGTGCAATAAATATATTACTATGTAGGACTTAGTCAGAACTCTCAGTTGACAAGTGTGCGCTCTATTAAAATTAATGCTGTTAACACACTTAACGGTACGTTTGAAATAGGAAAAGAAGGAGGAAAACCCTCAGACATTATTGTGCTTCTCACAGAAGCAAATCCACTGCACCAAGGAGATAACCGGTTAGGGACTAGTTCTGCTGCCAGTGAAATCCAGGACTCACCCATGAAATAAAACAGGATCAAAGGGCCATTAACAGCAAAACAGAACAGAATGCATTTTGAGGAAGAAAATTAAAGAAAATAGTCACACTTCCAATTGCTGTGTAGATAATACAAATATAGATAGGCCCAACTGAGGTGGAACCTGAAGTGGTGACCACACTTTGTTTCCTTTTCTGTGGGTGTATGTTTTGGGCACACGTTTCCCTCTCTATCTTCACCTTCACATCATCTACCCCACCATCCACTGCTCACATTCAAAACTGACTGGTTAGGAAGGACCAGAGAGCTCCTGGCTGCCTGAGGTACTTGTAAGAAGCCATGTTGGTAGAGGACAGGGAAGGTTGTACTAACTGGCATCCTTCTTCCCTTCCTCTGCTGCCACTGCTTCTTGAAAGCTTTGAAGGCAAGGAGGATCTATCCTTATTGCACACCTGCTTTGAAGAAGTGATGAGAAGAGGTCCAGGCAGTGATTGTAACCTTCCACCCAATTGGGAAGAAGGTTCATAGCAGCCAGAGCAACTACTCCTGCTCCACCACCATGATCCTTGCCAAAACTTACCAAAACCTATCTGGGCAACAGGTGGGCAACAGGAGAGCCAATGGCAGGAGGGTTAGCCCCCAGTCTTCCTGCTGGTATCTGATCACACCAATAATCCTATTTCCAGCACTTTTTCATCATTGGCCAGCCACAGAACATACACACACTGGAAGATAAGCCACATCAGCGATCCTCTATTTGTTGTAAGAAGAGCAAGTGAGAAAAGAATGGGGCACTGAAAAGTGGAGGAGGTCCTACCACCATCAATTTGCCACTTCCCTGCCCCTTTGCTTGAAGGAACTGCTTCACACTGTCTTAACAGGCCTTGAGTTTCCCTGCAGTTGGCCAGTCTTGACTGTAGAACAAGCAGCCCAAGAATTGTAAAACATCCTTGGCCAGCCCATAGCATGTAGCAGCCAGCAGGGACCATGTTGCAATGGAGTGATAATTTTTTACTTACATATACCAACAAACCATGGACATAATGGCCCTACTTGGATCTTCACCAGCTTTTTGCCTGACATAAGTTGAGTGGGCCAAAAAGAGACATCTTGAGGTAGGAAAGTGGTATAGGATATTTGGTCTTTTGCCCTAGCTTTAGTCTCAATCTCTACTACAAAGGTCCCCCGCAGGTTAACTGCCAGTCGTTTCCATCTACAGGTTGCGGTGCTCATCCCTGTTTACAAGCCTTTAGAGCAGTGGTTCTCAATCTTCCTAACGCCATGACCCCTTTATAAGTTCCTCAGGTTGTGGGGACCCCCAACCATAAAATTATTTTCGTTGCTACTTTATAACTGTAATTTTGCTACTGTTACGAATCGTAATGTAAATATCCGATATGCAGGATGTATTTTCATTGTTACAAATGAAATGTGTGTTCGGTGCACATATTGAACACAATGGGATTTATTTCAGAGTAGGCATGCATAGCATTGGGCTCTGAGGCTGCAATCCTATCCACATTTACATAGGAGTAAAGGCCACCTGACTATAATGGGATTTATTTCAGAGTAGGCATTCATAGGATTGGGCCCTGAGGCTGTCAGTCAGCCCCAGTGCACGCACAACTGCAGCCGGAGGTCTGACAAGCCTGACCTGGCCCCCTGCACCAGGGGTCTTTAGGCAACCCCCAGGAAAGCTCTAAGCAACCCCCAAAGGGGTCCCGACCCCCACTTTGAGAAACACTGCTTTAGAGCCAGCACTGTCCAAAGACACTTCCGTGGTCATGGGGCCAGCATGACTATATGCGGAGGCTCATGGAACGCTGTTACCTTTCCCACCAAGGTGATACCTATTTATCTACTTGCATTTACATGCTTTCAAACTGCTAGGTTGGCAGGAGCTGGGCTAAGGACAGGAGCTCACCCCATCTTCTGGAGATCCAGGTCTTGAACCCTGGCCTGCTGGTTAACAGGCACAGTGTCTTAACCACTTGTGCCACCACCCAGAACACTTACTGACTGCACTGGAGGCTGGAAGCTCCAACGGCATATATTTGGGGCTGGTAACCATTCATGTTGATAGCCCCAGTTCATGTGCTATCACTACTGCTACATTGCCAGTAGCCTGGACCTTTTACAACAGAACACAAACGCCATCAGCAGAAGAACCAGGCAGAATTGCACTGAAAGAGATGTAGTGAAGATGGTGTTCCCAGATCCCTTAGCCCCCGTGGATACAAAAATCACCATATGCTCAGATCTGCAGATCTTCCCACCTGCTGTCCTCTAAACAAGACCAGAGCTGTGCTCTTAAAATCAGTGCCAGTTTTAGGCCTTCTGGAGACCTCATAAGGCACCCTGAGGAATAGGGACACCATGCATAACTCTGGTTGGTTCAGGAGTCAGCAGGTGGAGAGATCTGCTGGTTTGGAATCTGCAGTAAGGTAAAAATGTGGGCATTGAATGCATGGATAAAGAGGCCCAACTGTATTCATACAACCATCACCATCATCATCTTAGCACTTTTCCCACCTAGGCCGAGTCTGCTTGTTTTGCTAGACATAGCCATTGACACAACTGAGATAAACTTTATACCATACAATATTACATTTTTAAAAAAATACCAAAGCAATGTTTCACAGACTAGTTTCCTCACCTAATTTGGTTGGTTTGTTTCTTACTAAAACAGAGAAAGCTTCATCAAAAAATGAAGTGCTGCAAATATCAGAAAATATGCTGTTACCATACAGTTTGCCTGCAATAGTGTTTTTGATTGAACAAAAGTGTTAGTTCAATGCTTCCCGTATATGGGCACCCTTTGCCAAGGCATCAGAACAGTAGTACTTAAACAAGGTACAGAAGTGGTTTTATGGATTTCAGATGTGCTTAAGTTTGAAAGCAAACTGAATTTGGACAAGAAATGCAAACAAATGAATAGTGAACTTAAAATGTGATCCCATTGTTGTATGGCACAATATTTTTAAAAGATCAAGAATCTTTTTTTACTTGACAATATTTTAAAGATATTGGCTCTCATTTGACTAATGTTTGTCACACTTAAGTCTGATTAAAATAAAAGAGACTTACGCTATAATCCTAATGACACTTTCCTGGAAGTAAATCCCACTGAACATAATGGGGCTTACTTCTGAGTAGAAATGGTTTGGATTCATTAGGCTTGTAAGACACTTTGAGGTTGTACAACCCTCTTCCCATGGCACTGGCTCACTCTAGAATTAATGATGTGGCCCAGAAAATGTTTTAAAGATGTTTAAAAAATGTTTGCAACTCTGCAAATGACATGATTTTGGGGTGAAGACGGGCAAGGCTCCTTTCTTATTGAGTTTAATTTTTAACATTTTTAAAAAGGGACCTCCATGTCAATGGATAATGCAATCCATAGGTGCCGGACCTACAGATAAGGGGGGGTCAATCACTGAAGGTACCTTACGGTGGATAGTAATCATGGACTCATGAGCATCAAAATCAGTGGCAGCATCACATTTTGTCATGTTGCCAGCTCAAGAAGACACAAACATTCCAGGGGTGGGCCGACCCTCTCCCAACAACCGGTTTGCCGGAAGTGGGAGGGGCCAGGCTGGGTCAGGGGGTGGGGCTGGGGGTCAGGGGGCGGGGAGGGGCTGGGGTCAGGGGGCAGGGCCAGGGGTGGGGCCAGGGGCAGGGCAATGGTGGTCCCCAACCCCGGCGCAATGCGCATGCGCCAACCCCGGATGCATGCGCAGTGCGTCTTCTCCAGGAGACACACTACCGGTTCGGTAGCGGTGGGGTCATGGGAACAACCGGTTTGGCCGAACCAGTCCGAACCAGCTTGGGCCCATGCCTGAAACACTCTGATAAAAAGCAGGCTGCAATCCTATGCACACTTTCCTGCGAGTCAGTCTCATTGAACACAGTAGGACTTATGCCTGAGTAAACAGCCATGTTAAAAGTTGTAAAGTTATTTAACCCATTTTTTTTTAAAAAAGTAAGAAAATCAATAAATGGCTAAAATGTAAATCTTATGATTAGTTTAAGTAGGATAAGATACTTATAACTAATGAGCAATTGCAGGAGGAGTTAAGCATGATTCATTTTTGAATGAATCATTGACTGGTTGGATCATTATTTCTGATCCAACAGGTCAGGTACCTACCATATATCTCTGATCCAGAGTAATTTGTGATTGCTGAAATTAGGGGCTGCTACAGTATTACATAGTGATCAAAAGAGGAAAGCCTTTCCATATTGACTTCCTGTCTATAGTAAGTTTATTGTGAACTCCAATTGACACATGCTGAATCTAGAGTGTGCCAATCCAACCACAAACCACTTCATGATATATTATATGTAATGATTGGCTACCTATAACACGGGAACCAACGAGAGCAAGGTTGTTGTTGTTTTTCCCCTGTAGCCACCGTAAGCTGGTATGGCTGTTCAAACAAGTCCTAGCTCTTATTATATATTTTATATTTCTTCAAATTGCTAATCATGCACAATAACAAGTTGATATAGTGGTGGTGTTTTACTTCCTCTATTAACACTGCACCTTGCCAGAGCACTGGAAGCAGACAGAGCCCATTTTGATGTGGTTAGATTCTTTTCAAGGTGTGAAATTGGTACGTGCCAACAACAAAGGGAAATATTTCTTTTAATATTGTGTTTTCATTCCACTTGAAACAGTATTGCTCTTTGGCACAAAGCCAAGAAAATTGAGTGAGAAATATTTCAGGGCATATGACTATAATAAAAAAATATTTAATCCTGGACTAACAATGGATTAAACTAGTGGGACATCGTTGGTATTAGATCACAGGGAAGAGAAACAAAAATTGAGGCGATAGGTTTGAAACAACAACCAGCAGTGCAAAGTTTACTTCTAATATAAACCAGACAGTCCAAAATAATTTGTGGTTTGTTTAATTCTTACCGTTCGTCTTGTGTTCTTTTGAGTAAGTTAAACCCATATAACAGCACCAGCTGGCTTTAATTTTCATTCTTGATCTTTAGTAAGCTGAAAACTCTAGACAGATGCAAGGGAGAGAAGAAGTCAGTTTAGTAAACAGAAGTGCTTTATAAGCTAGGTGTATTGGGGGAAAACATGTTAATATATTATAATAAATTACACTACTGTCTTTATCTCCTTTTATTTGAGCAAACATCAATAGCATGCAGGCCCTATGAAAGGGCACCTTTAGAATGCATGACAAGTGTGCACCCACACAAAATCATTACTGTAACAAAACCAGCTGTGTGTAATAAAAAGCAAATGATTTACAATGTTAGTATAAGACAAGACTTTAGTTTACATTATCATAAAAAGAACAGAACTGAGAATTTGCATGACAAACACACACGGATCAGGCAAATTCCAAATCAAATTTATTGGGAGGGGGGAAGAAGGGTGACTAATAGGTATTAACTTAAGAAGGCGGATTGTTAAGTATTAAAAATAAAATATTTCTTGAGTTGAACCGGAGGAGAAATTCCAGCTAATGAAGGAATATATAAACATATTTTTGGAATGATTCTATGGAGTTACTTATGCCTTACTGACTATTTAGTCACAGGTCGTATTTCTTTGTTTTGAACTCTAGAATCTCTTCTGAGAAATTATAGATAGACCAGGATAATGGGGGAAAGCTCTGAGCCAACTATGCTTCCTATTGACCCATCATTGACCACAACTAAGCATGCCCATTAGCTGCTGATGAATCAGTAAGTGGATAAATAGAAGTACTCCCAGCAGTATGGTACTTTAATTAGATAAAAATAATAGTTAGACTTTTATATAGTTATATATCTTCCCTTTTCCCCATAGTGCCCCATGAAAAAGGAATCCTTTGTGAAGAGAACTCCTTCATATATCTTGAATACAGTGGAATGCAGTCATACCACAAGGTCTAATGCAGTGTTTCCCAGCCTGGGGATCCCATATTTCCAAGGTAAATGGAAACACCTCATTTGCCATTAAGAGAAGTAGCAATGACAGCGCTAACAGTACCTCTATGGTTGTGCCACCAATGAGGAAAAAACCTCTGGAATCTGTACCATTTTTTGCAAGCTTCCCCACAGTACAGAATGGCTCTGAAATGCAGTTGCAACCCATTTATAATACTGTGGTATGGGAGGATTGATGAAGGGGGCCACAGGGTCCATGTACCCTAGAGTTTAGCAAACCCCTGGTAAATTCCCCCTTTTCTTAGTAGAAAGCCCTTTTCCCTTGGAGATGGTACAGTCACCAAAGAGCTATTGCAGGTTGGTCTAAACTCACCATGCCAACCCTGCAGGTAATCAGTGGTTCCTTTACCTTTAGGTAAATATTGGGAACCACTGGATTAATGAGATTACTACCACTGTTCTTCCTAATATAGGTATGACCTACCGTAATTATCAGTGTATTTTTCACCTATTGTTTTACCTTGATGTGAATGAACTTAAAATTAAATTATTATTTAGTAATATAATTAGTCTATTAAATTAATAATATAATAACTAATAATATAATTAATAATATAATAACTAATAATATAATTAGTCTATTAAATTAAAAGATAAGCATCCCTTTAGGTTTAAAAATAGTCTGCTTGCCATAGTACCGCAGCAAGCAAGCAAGCAGGCAATCAATCAGTCAATCAATCAATCAATCTCTCTCTCCCTCCTTCTTTGGGGCTTAGAATAGCTTTTTTCAGCCGGAAAGGAGAGAGACCCCTACTTTCCACCTCGAGTGCACAGTAGAAGAATGGAAAGCAATTAAGAAGTGATTATCAGTTTAATTCTTTTGGTACTCCAGGGTTGTAATTAGTCAATAATTGCCTCCCAGCTGGAACAAGCTGTTCTAAGCTAAAGAAAGGGTGAATTGCCTGTCTCTTACTATGGTAATCAGGCTTTATAATTTAAAAAAACCTGCTGCCTTAAGAAATATTTATCTTTTTCTTACCCAAAAATCTGAATTCACAGAAGTTCCTAAGATAGAATCCTCATGGACTTATGAGTACAATCCTAACCATGTCTACTCAAAAGTAAGCCTCATTGTGTTCACTGGGTCTTACTCCCAGGAAAGTATGTTTAGGATTGCAGCCTTAACCTGTTTTGGCATACAATACTGTTGTCTTTTAAAGCCTGGACTCTACTTTCTTATGAAAGTCATTGGAACATTGTTTTCCATATTACAGAGGAAACAAGACATAAATGAAGTTCACGGTATGTCTACTTTGTACTAAGTTACAAGTTATTTAAGATATAATATGGATGTAAGTCATAGACTGAAACATGCAGAACAGAAATGCAATCATGCAAAAATGCAAACATGCAATCATCATGTTAAATAGGTAATTAGGAATCATTATGGTTATTATAATATACAACCTGCTAACTAGGGCTAAGCGGTATGTTCTAAGCAGTTCTTGTTATATGAAAACAGCTCTCCCTCGTCATCCCAGCATAATATATTTTCTAAAGGCTGCTATATGGTGTCTTTTTTGAGATTGTGAGGCTGAATACCATATTTTATTTATTTTAATGACAATATGAACTCCGAACTCTAATCATGTTAATAAAATTGCTATTTCCCTATGTTTTGCAAGCACATCACATTTTCATAAAATACATGTAACAGAGTGGATGAAAGAACCTGACAAAAATGTGTTATAGAAGTAGACCAGACACATATACTGTACAGTTTCAATTTAGGCACTTTTCCCTGTGACAAGGGAGTTGCCAGTGGAGAATAACCAGAATTAATGGGAAATATTTAGAACAGAAATGAATCAGTGCTCTCGCTCACTTACACACACACACACACACACACACACAGTCTTCGTCATCAACACTTAGCCTTCCCATCATTTGCTGACTTGTCCTTTAGCTTCATGTGTTGTATGGTTTTTCTTTTTCATCTGACATTTTTTCTCTCCCATTTATATTCCTCTAAAAAGATTCATAAGGAGGCTTACAAAAACTATCATCATCATCATCATCTACCTACCCATGCAGTCATACTCCGATGATGCAGTGGAATTTCTGAGGGGGCTGTCTGAATGTCATTTGGGACTGTATGAAGGCTAGTAAGTTGAAACTAAATCCTGAAAAGACAGAGGTTTTCCTAGTCAAGTAACCCCAATCTACCTACCAGTAAGTGCCTGCCAAGTGTCAGGGTGGTGAAATAGAAGAGGGAGGGGTTAATGGGTGGCAAGCAGTGGAGGTGGGCAAACCACACTCACCCACTGGAATATTTTAAAACAACAACATTCTTTCACATTAGACTAACAACACCCACATCATCTCATAAATTACTTCTGAAACTTCCCTCTGTTTTTAAAGTTGCCATTTAAGAACTCTTATTAGGAAGGAAGCAGGAATGAAATCAGAGGGATATATAATTGAGAATCAGCCTCCTTAGGATCATGGTGAAAACATGACAAGGAGTATACTGGTCAATTAAAGAATCTGAAGATGTTTGAAATGCATTGGTATGGTTAGTTTTTATATTGGCTGTTACCAGTAATTTCTAGCCAACTTTGAATCCATGTTATTAAACTTTCCTTCTTTCAAATAAAGTTCAAAGGCTCCCAATAGTATTTGGATGGAATGGATGCAACCAAGATCCTGATAGCAGTCACCTTTCCCCATGAGTAGCTTTGTTGCTAGAAGCAAAACCCATCCCATTCATGTTAGGGAATCATGCCAATATGCCAATGGCATCCCAATCATGCCATTCAACAGTATTAGCCCTATTACTATGTTCCAGACTAACAGCACAATCCTAACCATGTCTACCCAAAAGTAAGCCCCATTGTGTTCAGTGGGTCTTACTCCCAGGAAAGTGTCTTTAGGATTGCAGCCTAAGCCGGTAAGAAATTAATGAATTCCTAATATCCATTAGACATAAAAAATATAGTCTTTAAAATTATTGTCACAAACTAAATCTTTTGTTCAGTCTCGTTGGCCCAAATCCATAGTTGCTCCATCACTGATCTTCAGTGGAAGTCTTCAAGATTTATGATAATCTGAATAACAAGAGGATTTGGCCCCAGTGTAGCAATTTATATGCCTAAGACCTCAATTAAAGTCTCAAAGTTCAGTTTTCAATTAATTTGCCTAGAGTTAATTTATATTTGTACTATGAAAACATATCCAAGACTAGTTTCCAATGTTGTAACACTTGTGAGTGCCAAAGTAAATTCCAACAATTCCCACGGCCCTTTCAATCTTTTTCAATTTGGGGTCAGAAAGAAGATGTTAAGGAATCCATTTGGAACGAGTGAAACAGTGGAACGAGTGAAGCATTTCTATCCAGGCAAGAAATGGAACAAAATTTGGCTGCAGCCAAACCACACTTACCATTTCCTTGCATAAATTCTCCAACCATGTTCTCTTGTTAAGTTGGAATTTTCCTACTTTAGTATGTTAAATTTATAGAAATAAAATAAATAATTAGCTTCCTAATAAGCTTCCATCTTAATAAAAATAAAATAAATAAAAATAAATGCAAAATTTATGTAATATTTTATGATTACGGTACATTTTATTAACTTTTCAGAGGAGTTGAGGGTCAAACTTGAAATGTGTGTGATGAAGGTATTGTTCCCCCACCCCCAACTATCAGAACTGGGCTTGATTGAGATCAAAGTCATGACAGAATCAAAGTATT
This sequence comes from Cryptoblepharus egeriae, assembly GCA_030015325.1. Lineage (NCBI taxonomy): Eukaryota > Metazoa > Chordata > Lepidosauria > Squamata > Scincidae > Cryptoblepharus > Cryptoblepharus egeriae. The sequence continues at coordinate 48,065,555 of JAREYC010000006.1, forward strand.
AAAGACTTTCCAGTTATTTAATACATTTTTTATTCCTTTGATATTTATAAACAAAGGTAATTAAACATGGGCCATTGTCTCCTACATAACTAGTCTGACATCACCCTTTTTTTCTCACAGATCAAGGTCTATAGAGCTTGCGTCCTGAGCACCCTCTTGTACTGCAGCGAGTCTTGACCCTTTATGCATGGCAGGAGAGAAAGCTGAACACCTTCCATACGCGCTGTCTCCGACGTATTCTTGGCATCACCTGGCATGACAAAGTCTCAAATGATGCAGTCTTGGAACGTGCTGGAATCTCTAGCATGTACACACTTCTGAAACAGCGGTGTCTACGCTGGCTTGGGCATGTCGTGAGAATGGCTGATGGTCGGATCCCAAAAGATCTCCTATATGGAGAATTAGTGCAGGGAAAGCGCCCAAGAAGGAGACCACAGCTGCTATACAAGGACATCTGCAAGAGTGATCTAAAGGCCTTGGGAATGGACATCAACAGCTGGGAAACCTTGACCTCCGATCGTTCAGCGTGGAGGCAAACGACCAGCATGGCCTTCTCCAACTGGAAGAGACACTTGTTCAGCAGGCTGAAGCAAAGAGACAGACCTGGAAGAAGTGAAACCTGGGGCCTGGGCAGTGCTCCAACCTCACAATCACAAGGCTCCAGCACTGGGTGGCTGTCACTCCCCCCCTCCCCCGAAAGGTGGAGCAAAACCACTCCTCTGCCTTTTGGGGGGCTGATAGAAATGCCAGGCCACCTCAGCACACATGTGCTAAGGCAACCCAGTATTTTGAACTGGATTGCTCACAAACCATGCATTGCTCATAAATCAAGCAAAGATTTCTAGGAAATCTTTGCTCGTTTTTCAAAATACAGTACTTGCAATCCAGGTCACTCATTAACCAAGGTACCACTGTATTTAGATTTAAATACTCACATACATGCACACTTTTATGTAAACCTATGCTTAATGAAATGCAATTTGATCGTATTGCATTAACTCCAGGCTCAGCTATAGAATCATTAGATGGTTGCAGTCAGTGACATCACTAGGGTTTGTGTCACTCACCCTACAATCCAGTGTAACTACTGGAAGACGTAAGAGGCACTTATTCTAGATTGCTCTATGCATTTCCCATAGGTTTCTCACAGGAAGCACCATAACTATGTCAGTGTAAAAGGTCCCGTAGTTACTCTGGATTGTAGCCTGTGGGAATCCAACGTGTCACCTCCATTCAGTGAGTGGGGCAACAACCTGGATGATGAGAGTGGTTATGTACCATTGCCCTACTTCTGATAGTTTTTTAAATATGTTTTAATAGAATAAATATATTTCAGAGTCATTTTATTCATTGCATTCTGTTTTAAATTATGCTTCCAAAGTGATATAGCATAATAGTATTCCTAAAAACTATGAGTACAGCCATTTTGGTCACTGGTGATGTCTCTCCCCTCAAAGGTGTCACCTTTCTAACATTGTATTGCAGGGATTTGCAAATCTTTTAGCTTGGGACACACTCTTTAGAGTGACAATCTGTCCAGGACCCACCAAAAGTGATGTCATGGCTGGAAGTCACATCATCAAGCAAATTAGAATAAATAAATAATTGTAAATATATTAAAGTAATCCAAGTGAATAACCTCAAACCACCATTCCCTCCCCCCCCACCCCCCCAAAAAAAAACAAATACAGCCTTAACCGCTTTCAAAAAAGCATTAAAACCCCAAAGGGATGAGGACAGGAAATTCGACTTGGGGGAGAAGACTTAAACTGGTCTTACAATTGAAAATTTAAACTGGTCTTTTAAACTAAATTTAAAATTTAAACTGGTCTTACAATCCTGGTTTTACAATTTAAAAAATATGTGTTTTAAAAATTCACCTTACCCCAGCTGAACTGTATTTTAACCTTTAGTTGGGGTGGGGGAGAAGCTGCCTTGTGAAGCATTTGCTGAGCCCAAAGTGCGCAGGATCAGGACCATTTTGGAAGCCTTACACTCCCCTGAACTGACCTTCCACTCCCCTGAACTGATGCTTCCTTACTTGTGAATAAACATGGCTGTGCGGTTCAGTTTTGCTTTCCAAAGAGCACAACACATGCAAAATCTTGGAGGAAGGAACTTCTTTCTGGGGTGATTTGTTGGGGCTGCGTTCATTGGATCAGGATTATTCTGGTATCCTTGAATTCCACTCACTCTGGCCTTTCCATTGGACTGAGGCACATTTGCCTCATGAGTAAAGCCACAATACAGCTCACTTTTCATAGAGCTCCATGCTTTTTTGTTTTTCAGATTTGGAGCAATAACTTTTGATAGGAAGGAACTGTTTCAAAATGGATTTTTTTGCATTGGATTGTTTTAAATTCGGCATTCAATATACGGCATTCAATAATACATCATGAAAGTGCCTTAGGACACTTTTTTCAAATCCCCCCCAGCTAACACAAAACTTGTGCTGGTATTTGTGCCAGACTAACCAGGGTTAGGATTGGACTGCAGTACTATTAATAAAATGTGTAAATCAAATCAAATCTACCCAGGCCTTCGTGCTTCGCATACAGAGTCGAACACGATACTATAGTCCTTCGAGACTGATGGATGCCAATGCTATACAAATCAAATCTATAGAACTATGTTGAGGCAAATAGGCAAATTAATATGTAATTTTGAGATGTGTATATTTATTGTGGGTACTGTAAACTAAATTGATCCCTTGCTTGCTTTAAGATATTAACAGATGGCTTGAATATGATTCAGTGTCTTTTGATTACACCCCTACTGGGGGAGGGGAGATTATCTCACATTGAAGTTATTGGATATCTCCAGTGGAGAGGTTTCAATGGCAGCTGGATCAGCTCTTGGTGATTATGTGCCAGGAATTGCTCAGTCTTGCAAACTAGAGTGCTTGAAAACCATAATGAGCTCCAGCAATGGAAAGATTCCAGAAAATAATATGATCTTTAGATTGAACGATGATGCTATAAAACAATTTTCTTTCAGGTGGGGTGTATGCATGCGTATGTGTGTGTATATATATATATATATATATATATGTGTGTGTGTGTGGGTGTGTGTCTATACAGTGATGCCTCACGTAACAAATTTAATTTGTTCTGGAGGCATGTTTGTTACGTGAAATGTACTTTACGTGAAGTGGATTTTCCCACTGGAAATAATGGAAACTCAGACGATTGGTTCCACAACCCCCAAAATATTCATATAAAAATATTAACTGGATGTAAAAATGATGACAGAACACTGGGGTTGAATTCAAAACATGCATTCAGTGTGCATGATCTTATGAAGTCAAATTTAGGCTGCTTAAGGCACTTTCCTGGGAGTAAGACCCATTTAACACAATGAGGCTTACTTCTGGGTAGACATGGTTAGGAGGCTGCAATCCAAGACACCTTCAAAGTGTTCTCCCACTTTCTCCTTCTCTCCATCCAGGGGAGAGAGCCTCTCTCTCCCCTGCTCCCTTCTGGCTAGCCCTGAGCTGCTTCCCTCTTCTCCACTGTTCTTCTCTCCCTCTGCCCAGCGGACACCCGGCCACAGGAGGAACAGCATGGAAGTGTTGATTTCACTAAGGGCAGGTGCGCTAGGCAGCCCTGACACTTTTTAAACAGTCTACCGGCCAGTGCATCTGCCCCAACTGCCAACAAATGTGTTCTTTACATGAAGTACAATTTGTTACGTGAAGCAGAATCCTAGAGAAGTTTTTGTTTGTTATGTGAAACATACTTTACGTGAGGCACCACTGTACACACACACACAGAGAGAGAGAGAGAGAGAGAGAGAGAGAGTGTGTTCAGGAACTGAGTTTAGTACACAATACAGCAGCTAGATAACTAATTGGACTGAAGGTATGAATTGATCACTCTGATCTTGAAACAATTTCACTGGTTACTCATCCAATTCTAGGCCCAACTCAATGTGCTTGTTATCACTTTTAGATAGTATTCTAAGTGTGCTTACCTTGAAGTAAGTTTTATTGAATTCACTGAGAAGACAAACATGTGATAAACTGTTCTGGATGAAAACATTTCCACAGTTGTCTTAGATGTTTAATTTTTATCATAGGATTGTGGGAATGTTTGTGGGGGAAAAGGAAGATGTGGAACATTGTGGGCCCTCAGCCAGATCAGCACAGCAAGGTTCTTCCTAGGCACTAACTCTTTTTCAATTTTGAAACCAGGAGCACAAGCCTAACTATGTCTACTCAAAAGTAAGCCTCATTGTGTTCAAAGGGCTTACTCCCAGTAAAGTGTCTTTAGGATAGCAGCCCAAGCCTCTTCTCAATTAGTGATTCTGTCACTTTTCATCATTTCCCCCTAGATTTTCCCACTTATTTGCTTCTCTCTCATTTCCACAGCAAGAGCTACAGAACAACAGGCATCCCCCACTTATTGGACAGGTTAGGGACTGAAGTACTGTCCAAAAGTCAAAATAGTTGAAAAGTGGAACCCAATCTTTTTTAGTTTATAAATGTTGCTTCCAATGTTTCTTTAGCTACCACATTGCAAACTCTCCTTCTATCTTGCAAATTCCTGCTGCCAAATGAAGATTTCTGCAAATGGTTTCTTCAGAATGGGGTTTAGACCAGGAACTAAAACATGAGGGCAATTTTGGCCTTTAGAACAGCAGAGTTTGAAAGCACATGCATTGAGTGAATAATTTATCCATATAATTGAAAGGTGTTGAAAAAGTGGATCAGCAGAAAGGTGGGGTGGGGGAGATACCTGCACTGTATTTCTCTCTGCCCATCTTACTTATTATTAATATATATATGCAAACCACTTTTTGAAAAAGAAATTTTTACAGAAAGTGGTTTACAGGATATAAACAGACACAGGCTGCAGTCCTAACCACACTTTCCTGGGTGTAAATACTATTGACCATAATGGGACTAACTTCTGAGTAGACATGCTTAGGCATGCATTGACAAACACTACAATAATTTCTTTTTAAAGCAGCAGTTAGCATGTGACAGATTTTGTCATTTAAGATTTCTGTTTATAGTAATTCTAATCTAGATGTGGTCACTCCCAAATGTCAGATATGAAATATGAGCCAGCAAAACTTCCTCATGTATTGTACACACCCATTATCTCACTGAAACCAGTTTGCATCACTGGATGTGTGATGCCTATGAGTGTGCCTGAGGTCTATCGCTTGGGCAGGCCTGCGTTGAGGCACAACCAAATGAGAACAAGGTTTAAATAAGATGTAGGGTGCATAACACCACTCAAGTAAAAATCTTATCTACCTAGTATTTAAATCTGCTGTAAAATGGTATAGTATCACTGCCTACTACACTATTCCTATACACACTTTCTTGGGAGTAGGTGCCATTGGACAGTATGGAACTTACTTTTGAGTAAGCATGTACAGGATTGTGCTTTTAAGTCCCTTGCAATTCCAGTGATCTATATTTAAGGTGAAACATATAATCTGATTCTTGCCAACCCAGAGCTATTCCACTCACACCAGCTTAGATCTCAATACCTCAGGAAGCCAGTGTATGGAATATGCTTTACTACAATTTTAATATAGAAATTATTGCCCTTTCTTCTTATATACAGTGGTGCCTCACATGACAAGTTCAATTCGTTCTGGAAGCATGCTTGTTATGTGAAACAATCTTTATGTGAAGCAGATTTTCCCATAAGAAATAATGGAAACTCAGATGATTGGTTCCAGAACCCCAAAATATTCTTATAAAAATATTAACTGTATGTAAAAATGGTGACAAAACACAGGAATTGAATTCAGAACATGCATTCAATGTGCATGATCCTATGAAGTCTACTTAGACTGCAATCTAAGACACTTTCCTGGGAGTAAGACCCATTTAACACAATGGGGCTTACTTCTCAGTGTAGACATGGATAGGAGGCTGCAATCAAAGACACCTTCAAATAAGCAAGTTACCACTGTATTCTTTTAGGAAGTTTAAGACCCAGTTTTCAATCTCAGTTCAATCATGATATTCACTAGATAGCTGCAAACAAGTTCCAGACACTTCAACCAGCCTAACAAACCTCATAGGGTTGCTAGGATAACAGGAACTGAAATCAAAATACATTTTGCCTGCAGTCCTAAAGACCCTTTCCTGGGAGTAAGCCCCATTGAATAATGGGACTTCTGAGTAGAAAGGATTAGGAATGCACCCTTAGGGAAAAGAGGAATTCCACTGGCATTAGGGGAATCTCCAGCATCTCCAGGCTGACTGTATGTATGATTACTTGAAAATAATTTTGCAAAACCACTTTATCATCTTTGAGGGCTCATTCTTCCTTCCATTTCATGCAGCAGTCATGCTTCTCTTAAAATAATGTCTGATGTGACATGTATACACACCAAATAAAACAAAGGGGTTTTTTAGCACTTTAGCTTTAGTTCATATGTATAACTATTCAATTTAATAATTTAATTTAGGGCGTAATCCTAGTCCTTAATTTAGGCCAGCACAAGTGACAAGAATGAATTGAGCTGGCTGAGCTCAGTCAGTGCAGGTGTTGGGAGGGGGGTATTCTGGAACAGGGGGAAGGAACATAGTGAAGGACTGGAACATAGTGAAGGACTGTGGGGAGCAGGAGGCAGGGCTCAGAACTGGCAGTTATGTTGGATCCAAGTCCTGTTCCCTGGGCAGCCTGGTGCAGTCTCTGGCCACTCAGTCTGCACGGATTTGCTGCACAGTGGCTTCTGCTGGTGTTGTTTTTTGCATTTCAGATTGTGAGCCCTTTTGGGACAGGGACCCATTAGCTTTTAATTAGCTATTATTATTTTTCCATTTTCTTTGTAAACCGCTTTGTGAACTTCTTAGTTGAAAAGCGGTATATAAATACTGTAGATAGATAGATTTGTACTGCTTGAAGCACCATAGATCTGAGTAGATACACTGGGTCTTACCTGCAACCCTACCTGTTTCCCCTTCTCTGTGATTTGCACTGGAGTCCAAAAATTTGCACTGGATACTTTAAAAAGGCTGCAGTATTAAAAACACTTTCCTGGGAGTAGGCCCCATTGAATATAATAGGACTTCTGCATAGACATGCTTACATTAATGAACATGTTTTCTGGACAATGTAATCCCTTACTCTCTTCTTTCGGACGTGATCCATTATGAAGTTCTCCTTTATATATTATACCATTGTCATAGTCCTCCAGAAAAAGTTAATTCCATTTATGTACCTGTAAGAGGAGGAGATGGGCAGATGAAGTACAGCACTCTGCTTCATCTTTCTAATGGAATAAAAATTAGAACAAACTGGGAAAAGTTCATTATTAGCACCCAAAGGTAGTTTACCACAACAGGAGCAATCTCCCTCTCAGAATAACAAGGAGTCCCAAAATCACACACACACACACACACACACAGAGGGAGAGAGAGAGAGAGAGAGAGAGAGAGAGAGAGATTTTCACAATTGTACTTAACATTAAGAAGCTAAGATTGTGCCATCAGCTTATCACCAGCACATATAACCAAAAATAATTCTTGTGATGCACCTTAATGATAACTCTTGCTAAATCTTGTAACTCCAATTGCACTTTCCAGTTTTTCAGGTACTGAGTGAAGAAGAGAATTGCGAATATGTCCAGCAACCGTAACATTATATAAACACTTATTATATAAACATATCAACTATATATGCTTTCATACTGTAGCCATGTTCCAGTTCAGGGAATTGAATTGACCATAGTTTTTCAGTAAAAATCCAACTTTTTAATGCACACTGTTATTACAGTTGTGGAATTATTGGTTTACTGTAATTGTGCTTGGAAACGATCTGATGTCATTCCCCTTTAGATTTCTATCCAATGATATTTCACATACCCATGTTCTTGTTCACTGAATACTGAAGTCCGATTATCATTCTGCTTTCTTTGTATTGTGTTTTTATTTTTCTCCTTAGGGTTTTTTATTTTTGGCTTGGCTATTCTATTATAGTCACTGCATATCAATATGTTCAATCCCTCTTGGAGGATCTTCACATTCCAATTACCAGCTCATTTCCCCGCATTCCCCCCTTTATCTCTCTGGTCATCTTGGTCAATACAGATATTTTCTATGTCTGTTGAATATCCACTGTGAACATTGTGAACATTGTGGCTGCTTTAACTACTGCTGTATAGTAACACAACATGCAGAACCAACTGGACCGACAGCACAATCCTTAGGCTGGCACAAGTCCGATGCTAGCCTGGGGATATAACTAAAATGCTACAAGGCACTTCTGTGCCACTTCTGGGTGCATTAGGCTAGTGCACAGACATGCATTGGCCTTCCCATCCTACCAAGTGGAAAACCTAAGACAGGTGAGTTGTGCTATATTGGTTGGGCTTGCACTTACAACGTATCTTCTTTTCAGAGGCTCTTTGCTAATGTGTAATGAAGTCTAAATATGTATATTAAATTTAAATATTAAAACTACTTTAAGACGGTGGTGTGGGAGAAAGTCCTAGCCCCTCCACAGTCTTGATCTTAATGCTTAGACCACAGCTTCTAATTAGGGGAACCTCTTTAGGGTGCACTGACTTAAAGTGGAAGTGTGTGACTTCCACTAGTCCGTAAAAGAGCACTTAGGGTTTGTGACCTCTTTAGGAAAAGGGGATTTTCTCCCCCACCTTTTTTCTCCTTTTGCCACTGCTGTTGATGTCAAGCAGTGGTTATCTAAATATATAAAAGAGAAAAGTCACTGACTGACTGATCACCGCCCTGCCAAAACTGCCTGCCCTAGAAGCGTGAAATTTGGGATGGGTGTTCCTTCCGTGATGGAGGGGTGCACTAAGAACCGGTTTTCCGAAATTCCAACCGGAAGGGGGTGAAAAGGGGCGCAACGCGTTTTCCTCCCTATACTTTGCATTGAGAATTGCTGACAAAGCAAAATTCCGCCCCAACTGCTGGGCCTGAAGCATGGAATTCTGGGAGTTCCTTCTGTCACCTGAACACCCACCAAGAACCATCTGGAGAACTTTAACCCTTCAGGGGCTGAAAAGGGGGCAACGGGTTTCTGTCCTATACTTAACATGGGAGACTGAACAACATCCAGCCAATTTGGTGCTCTGTGCCTGGTGCACTGGGGGATGTTTTTGGAGGAAAAGGTTGCGCTGGTGAGGATGCTGCACATGGAGGGAAGTTGCGCATGGCGGGATGATGCGCATGGGGGGATGATGCACATGGGGGAAGTTGCACATGGGGGAAGTTGCGCATGGGGGGATGATGCGCATGGGGGGATGATGCGCATGGGGGAAGTTGCGCATGTAGGAAAGTTGCACATGGGGGGATGATGCGCCTGTAGGAAAGTTGCACATGGGGGAGTTGCACATGGGGGGAAGTTGCGCATGGGGATGATGCACATGGGGGGATGATGCACATGGGGGGATGATGCACATGTAGGGAAGTTGCGCATGGGGGAATTTGCGCATGGGGAAAGTTGCGCAAGTAGGAAAGTTGCGCATGGGGGAAGTTGTGCATGTAGGAAAGTTGCGCACGGGGGGACAATGCGCATGTAGGAAAGTTGCGCATAGGTGGAAGTTGCACATGGGGGAAGTTGCACATGGGGATGATGCACATGGGGGGATGATGCGCATGGGGAAAGTTGCGCATGTAGGAAAGTTGCGCATGGGGGATAATGCGCATGGGGGGACGATGCGCATGGGGGAAGTTGCGTGTGGCGGGATGATGCGCATGGGGGAAGTTGCGCATGGGGGAAGTTGCGCATGGGGGAAGTTGCGCATGGCGTTATGATGTGCATGGTGGGATGATGCGCATGGGGGAAGTTGCGCATGGGGGAAAGTTGCGCATGGGAGATGATACGCATGGGGGAAGTTGCGCATGGGAGATGATGTGCATGGGGGATGATGCGCATGGCGGGAAGTTGCGCATGGCGGGATGATGCGCATGGCGGGATGATGCGCATGGGGGATAATGCGCATGGGGGAAGTTGCGCATGTAGGAAAGTTGCGTATGGGGGGACGATGCGCATGTAGGAAAGTTGCGCATGGGTGTAAGTTGCGCATGGGGATGATGCACATGGGGGATGATGCGCATGGGGAAAGTTGCACATGTAGGAAAGTTGCGCATGTAGGAAGTTGCGCATGGCGGTATGATGCGCAAGGTGGGATGATGCGCATGGGGGAAAGTTGCGCATGGGAGATGATACGCATGGGGAAGTTGCGCATGGGGGGAAGTTGCGCATGGGGGGAAGTTGCGCATGGGAGATGATGTGCATGGGGGGACGATGTGCATGGGGGGACGATGCGCATGGCGGGATGGTGCTCAGGGGGGAAGTTGCGCATGGGGGAAGTTGCGCATGGGGAAAGTTGCACATGGCGGGTTGATGCGCATGGGGGATGATGCGCATGGGGGAAGTTGCGCATGGGGGAAGGTGCGCATGGGGGGAAGTTGCGCACGGGGGACGATGCGCATGGGGGAAGTTGCGCATGGGGGGATGATGCACCTGTAGGAAAGTTGCACATGGGGGAGTTGCACGTGGGGGAAGTTGCGCATGGGGGGAAGTTGCGCATGGGGAAAGTTGCGCATGTAGGAAAGTTGCGCATGTAGGAAAGTTGCACTTGGGGGATGATGCGCATGGCGGGAAGTTGTGCATGGTGGGATGATGCGCATGGCGGGATGATGCGCATGGGGGAAGTTGCGCATGGGGGAAGTTGCGCATGTAGGAAAGTTGCGCATGGGGGACAATGCGCATGTAGGAAAGTTGCGCATGGGTGGAAGTTGCGCATGGGGGGAAGTTGCTCATGGGGATGATGCACATGGGGGATGATGCGCATGGGGAAAGTTGCGCATGTAGGAAAGTTGCGCATGGGAGATGATGCGCATGGGGGGACGATGCACATGGGGGGACAATGCGCATGGGGGGACGATGCGCATGGGGGAAGTTGCGTGTGGCGGGATGATGCGCATGGGGAAGTTGCGCATGGGGGAAGTTGCGCATGGAGGGAAGTTGCGCATGGCGGTATGATGCGCATGGTGGGATGATGCACATGGGGGAAAGTTGCGCATGGGAGATGATACGCATGGGGGAAGTTGCGCATGGGGGAAGTTGTGCATGGGGGGAAGTTGCGCATGGGGGGAAGTTGCGCATGGGGGGAAGTTGCGCATGGGAGATGATGTGCATGGGGGGACGATGTGCATGGCGGGATGATGCTCAGGGGGGAAGTTGCGCATGGGGAGGAAGTTGCACATGGGGGGAAGTTGCGCATGGGGGATGATGCGCATGGGGGATGGTGCGCATGGGGGGAAGTTGCGCATGGGGAAAGTTGCGCATGACGGGTTGATGCGCATGGGGGATGATGCGCATGGGGGATGATGCGCATGGGGGAAGGTGCGCATGGGGGAAGGTGCGCATGGGGGAAGTTGCGCATGCGGGGAAGTTGCGCATGCGGGGAAAGTTGCGCATGGGAGATGATGTGCATGGGGGAAGTTGCGCATGGAGGGAAGTTGCGCATGGGGGGAAGTTGCACACGGGGGGAAGTTGCACATGGGGGAGTTGCACATTGGGGGAAGTTGCGCACGGGGGAAGTTGCACGTGGGGGGATGATGCGCATAGGGAAAGTTGCGCGTGGGGATGATGCGCACAGGGGAATGTTGTACATGGGGGTAGGTTGCGCATGGGTTGTTGATGCGCCATGGAGGATGTTGTATGGGGAAGTTACTCCCCCAACGCGGGAACGCCTTTCGGTAGTATATATATATTCTTGATAACTAAAATATCCTGGGTGACTCTGGGCCAGTAACTCACTTTCAGCCTCATCCACCTCACAGGGATGCTGTAAGGATAGCAAGAGGGATAGCAAGAGTGTACATCAATTTGAACACTTAGAAGAAGGATGGTATAGAAAGGTGGAAAATAAATAAAAATATGGGGTTCTACAACTGCACCCTCACTGTAGAGTCAGAGCCTAATCCTATGTATCTCTACTCAGCCTCAGTGGAGCCAATGGGGCTGACTCCCCGGAATGCATGGATAGGATTGCAGCCTCAGAGCACAATCCTATGTATGTCTACTCATGAGTAAGTCCCATTCTAGTCAATGGGGCCTACTCCCAGAACACAATCCTATGCATGTCTACTCAGAAGTAAGCCTCATTAGAAGTCAATGGGGCTTACTCCTAGATAAGTGTGAACATGATTGCCACTTCAGAGCCCAGACTTATGCATGTCTACTTAGGAGTAAGTCCTATTCTAGTCAGTGGTCTTACTTTTAGTAAGTATGGACAGGACGACCATATCTGAGCCCACTCCCTTGAGTGCATACTCAGGAGTAAGTTTAATGTTAGTCAATGGACTTACTCCCAGGTAAGTGTAGACAGGATGACCACCTCTGAGCCCACTCCCTTGAATGCATACTCAGGAGTAAGTCCAATGTTAGTCAATGGACTTACTCCCAGGTAAGAGTGGACAGGATGACCACCTCTGAGCCCACTCCCTTGAGTACATAGTCAGGAGTAAGTCCAATGTTAGTCAATGGACTTACTCCCAGGTAAGAGTGGACAGGATGACCACCTCTGAGCCCACTCCCTTGAGTGCATACTCAGGAGTAAGACCCACTGTAGTGAGTGGAAGGGACGCCGAGGAGACCTTCCAGGAGGGGCCAGTGAGTGAGGGGGAGGCCTTCAGGAGACTCCTCCGCGGCCTGGAAGGAGCCGGGCGAGGCCGGGGAAGCGCCCGCTGAACCCTCCCCTCCGCCCTCTGACCGCCCCGCGAAGGAGGCGGCGCTGCGCCTCCGCTCCCACTCAGCAGCCTCAGCCGGCTCCGGCAACATGGGCAAGGCGGAAGTGGTCCCTTCGGCCCCGACACCGCTTCGCTGACTCGGGCAGGGCAGCCTCGACACCCTCCTACCTCCCTCTGCAGGCCCCGCGGTAGGATCCCGCGGTGGCCGCTCCCCCTTCGCCTCTCCCGCTTCTCCTTCCCCTCAGACGCTTTGGGGGCGGGCAGAGAACGGGGGAGGCCTGTGGGAGCTGCCTCAGCAGGGACGCCCCCTCCCACCCTCAGGTGGCCTCAACTCCGGCTCACCCACAGGGGTGGGTGACCTCAGCAGGGACTCCCCACCCTTTGACAACCCAGCCCCAAAAGTGGGTGCTGGGTGGGTGACCCTTTCCCACCAGGTGTCCTAAAACCTTGCCCCCCACCCATTTTCCTCACCCCCTTTAAGCTGGAGCAGGGGGTGGGTGACCTTAACAGGGACTCCCCCTCCCACCTTTAGGTGGCTTGAAGTCCTTCTCCAACCACCCATTTTCTCATCTCCCCAGGTGGGTGCTGGAGTAGGGAGTGGGTGACCTGAGTAGGGACACCTCTTCCCACCTTTAGGTGGCCCAAACCTTGTCTCCTACCCATTTTTATTCCTACTTCAAGGGAGGTGTTGGAGCAGGGTGTGGGTGACCTGAGTAGGGACACCCAACTTCCCACCTTTAGGTGGCCTAAACCTAGTCCCCCACCCATTTTCTACACCCCCCTTCAAGGGAGGTGCTGGAATAAGAGGTGGGTGATTTCAGCAGGGACACCCTTTTCCACCCTTAGGTGGCCTGAAGTCTGACTCAACCACCCATTTTCTCATAGTCCTCCAAAGGTGGGTGCTGGAGTAGGGGGTGGATAATCTCAGCAGGGACACCCTTTTCCACCCTTAGGTGGCTTGAACTTTGACTCCCCCCACCTATTTGCTCATCCAAAGGTGGGTGCTGGGATTACTTCAGTAGGAACAGCCCTTCCCACACTTGCTTGGCCTGAACTCCTACTCCCCCATTTGCTCACCATCCCCCAAAGTGGGTGACCTCAGCAGGACACCCCTTCGCAACCTGAGGTGGCCTGAATTTTGACTCCCCCACCCATTTTATTACCCCCTCCAAGGAGGAATGTCAGAACAGGGGATGGGTTACCTTTGCAGGGACACCCTTTCCCACCCTAAGGTGGCCTGAAATCTCCCTGCTGTCAGTCCCACCTAGAAGTAGTCTCTAAGTGTTTGCCTTAAAGGATGTGGGAAACGCTGTGGGTGTTTACCAGAAATCAGGCAAGCCACTTTTGGTGGTTTCCTCTATGATTTAAAGCTTATAAAAGTCTCTGCCATTCTCTTCTACCACCACCACCTGGCCACAGACCCTGGTTTTTTTTTAAAAAAAATAAAAGGTTGAGTTCAGAAATGGAAGTAGAGTCAAAGGCTTGGGGTTGAAATCACTTTCCTGAGCAAAGAGGTAACAGGTTTGTGACAGAAGAGTGGAGAAAATATTTTTGTGGATATAATCGGATTTAGATTAAAAAATTTGGCCCACCTCCTGGTAGATAGATGGCCAAGGAATAGGTAAGACCCACTGCATGTATATGAATGCTGTATCTCCAAGGCTTTTGGTGAGAGTCCTTGGTGCTAAGTGTTTCCTGTAGCCTAAAACGTTTGCAAGTTTCAACCCAACCCTGGCCGAGACTATGTTGGCAGAGCAAGCCCAGAAGTGGTTTCCAACTCATGTGCAGGTCACAGTTCTTCAAGCCAGAGACCTTAAGCCCAAAGGCAAAAGTGGCACCAATGACACATACACTATCATACAACTGGGGAAGGAGAAGTATTCAACCTCAGTGGCAGAGAAGACTCTGGACCCTGTGTGGAAAGAAGAAGCCTCATTTGAGTTGCCTGGTTTGCTGATGGAAGGGAATCCTGAGAAATACATCCTCTACCTTATAGTCATGCACAGGTCTCTGGTTGGGCTTGATAAATTTCTGGGACAAGTGGCAATAAATCTGAATGACATCTTTGAGGACAAGCTGAGAAGGAAAACAGAGTAAGTGTCAAGTGTTGTATATCAGAAATTTAAATTGTAACTTTCTTATCTTGTAAGTTTATGCTTGGATTTCACAGGTTATTTACATGCAGTGCTATTTTACAGGTAGGTATCTAGCTTGTGGTAAACTCCAAGTGATTGTATTTTGTAGGGTACTAAAAGACTAGAAAGGAGTCCACTCCTGATACCGGTATGTATGTATGTAGTGGTTTACATCACCATTGCCAAGTGATATGGGCCGACCACTGGATTGTGGGATGATGACTGACTCATCTGTCACAGGAGATACTGGGACAAATGCAGAACAAGCTGTTTGAGGAGTTTCACTTTTGATATGGTGGTAAAACTAATTTGTAAAACCTAAATAAAGAAGACACTTCTATTGGATATCCTGATAGTAAAAAAAAATTGAAACCCTGAATATATTGATTATATTTTGGATATAATGCTGGCAATGGTTTCCATACTGAGCTTTCTGAAGTCCCTTGAAGTGAGATAAGATGCCACTGAAATACATAATTTTCTCTAAAAGGACATGGAAATGATCATGGGGTGCTGTTGAATAAAACTTTTTCCTACCAAACATTTCGCCTGTTAATTTGGTAGGCACTCTCAAATGTTGAAGCTAAAAAGAGTAGCTCTTCAAATTATTCAGTATAACTGTATTCTGATCTTAAAGTTCCAAGTACCTAAAGTTTTACTTTGGTACTTAAAAGTTCTAGATATTTGTACAGTATTTTTGAGTGTTGATAAGGGTCAAATCCTAACTCAGATCAGCACAACTTATTGATCTTTCTGTTCCCATGATGTAGGAAGATAAGCACTTCCCTGTGCGCTGACCTAACCCTTCCTCAGGAGTTGTGCACCTTTGTGACATCCCCATGTGGGTGCAGAACTTATGCCGGGGCTTAGGCTGGTGTAACTGGAGGTTAGGATTGCAGCCTAAGAGTCATTTGTAATCAACATCTTTTCTTTCCTGTTCACGTTGTTCAGATGAACATGGCCTCTATAAATCTGAGCATGATAACGATTGCTAGTGGAAAATGCATATTTCACTTATCATCCATTCTGTGCTTAGTCTTAGCTACATTCTCTGCAAAGGTCGATTTTTCAGTTTGGCTTGTAATAATCAGCAGTAGCTTGCATAGGACTGCAGTGGCTCAGCCGGTTAAAACACCGTGTCTGTTATTCGGCAGGCTGGGATTTGAGACAAGATCTCCCATCCTTAGCCCAGCTCTTGCCAACCTAGCAGTTCAAAAGCATGTAAATGCAAGTAGATAAATATGTACTGCCTCAGTGGGAAGGTAAACAATGTTCTGTGCCATAATGCTGGTGCCATAATGCTGGCCATGTGACTGGAGGCATCTTCAGATAACACTGGCTCACAGCTTTGAATTGGCGATGAACGCTGCACCCAACAGCTGTAGCTGGTGACTGTATGGGTAGCAGGGCAACCTGCAGCCAGTCATGGCTGACAGGGTAACCTGTCTTGCGTATTCTGCTATCCTTGTGTTTATGCACCTCATAAACTGGTGCATAAATAGACAGGTGGTGCCAATATGCACCTGTTGGCAATTGCATGGGACTCTATATACTGATGCCATTGAGAGTTTCTCTTGGATTAGCTGTTTGTCTAGCCTGTTGCTTTGATGGTGGGTTTATAAATCTGCCTAATGTTTATCTTCTCCAATAATCTTCAAATATGGTTTATCTCCTGAATGTTTGTTTCCCCTTATAAAACTTCCCAGGGCAGAATGCTTACGAAAGCAATGGAAACTTCTCACATTGGCTCTGCACATGCACAGAACTTTGCTGCATATGATTTTGCAGATGGCCACTCAAAAAGCTATAGTTTCAGTTAAGGAACAAATCTTTTCTAGGAATATGTAGTCTAATAAGAGTTACCGTATTCACTCGAATATAATGCTCTGTCAAATCTAATGCTCACCCCTGTATTGAGATTTTTTTAAAAAATGTTTACAGGTAATTATAATGTGCAGCTTCAAAGCAGGTGCAAAATTTAATTTTACTGCATACAGCAATTAGTAATTTTATAATAATAAGGCAATAGGGTTATGATTTTTACCTAATTGCACTCCTTTGCAGTGGGTTTGTTACATTTTTTATTGCAATATAGTAAACTGTTAAACTAGATACTGATCTAAACTTATTCATATTTACTCAGATCTAATGCGCCATTGAATCTAATGTGCACACCAATTTTAGAGTCTAAATTTGGCTGAAAAAGGTGCTGTGGGTGGCGCAAGTGGTTAAGACACTATGCCTGTTAACCAGCAGGCCAGGGTTTGAGACCCGGGTTGGCCCCACAAGACAGGGTGAGCTCCTGTCCTTAGCCCAGCTCTGCGACGCCAGCTGGATCCAATCGTATTGGCTCTGCCTTTCCATTGGACTAATTCAGTGGCGTGGAGAGGGGGGATTTGCTGCTTGTGTAACAGCCTATCCTCCATAACAATCCAACCCAGGCTTTTGTGCTTCGCATGGAGCGTATGCAGCGCTGAGCACGATACCATAGTCTTTCAAGAGTGACAGAGGCCTGCTTTTTTAGATTTGAGTAAATATGGTATTTAATATGAATTTGGATCCATTCTGAGCCATGGTTCCATAAGTTTAAAACAGTAATTGATACCTAACAATATAATCTTGATTTCTTTCAAAATGACTAAATATAAATCTGGTTGATAGGGCTTTTTTTGTTTTGTAACTTGCAGTTGCTTCTTTACAGACCTGGAGCATTATATCAAGAGTGAGTTCATAATGTTGATGTAACCGTAATATTGCTCTTAACATTACTTGAAGGATAAATGAGATCTAAGTATTTGATGAAGTGTCATTATTGGTAATATTTTTTGTAATATTCTTAATAGCTTCTTTCTTCCAACACAGCTGTACATATGGTTCTATAAGAGACAGACTTCACAGTCACTTGTGTATTACAACAAATATATTTAATATTCTGCACAGCGCTGAACCATCTCAGCAATTTCCGTGTTTGTGTGCATGTATGTTCTAATCTAGAATTCTGAGAAAATCTTCTTGGCGTGCTATATTCATAGTATTTTTTTAAAAAAATTGGGGAGAAATGTGGGGACTAGCTATTGTAGCTCTACCAGTTATTGCAGCTATAACACTGTATTAGTCTACAGATGACTTGCCTCTTGAATAGATCACTTTTTATGTACTTTTAAAAATAACTCAAGTGATAAAAGTTTCTTCAGGCAGTGGCATTATGAGAGGGCCTCCCCTGTCGTATATTTTTATTTCTTCATTCTGGCACAAGATTTAAGAAACTAAAAACAATGGATATTATAACTTGGGATATAAATATTTTTATTTGCATTATTCCAGAATCTTATTTCCTTTTCATGAGTGTGAAAAATAATTAGAAAGTTATTGGAATTGTTTGCTCAAATTTAGAGCAGGTGATAATCTTCAAAGCCTCTTTTATAGTCCTTGTGTTATTACACCAGAAACACTTCTCATATTTTTGTTGTTTGATTAGATGTTGCTGGGCATGGCAATATGTGATGGTTCAGGACCTGTTTCACTAGTTGTAGTACTTCCTGTGTAGAAATCTTGAGCACATTTATTCTTCTTGACCATAATTTCTTTCTCTCACTTTCGAGAAGAGGGTGGAAAATGAGTGAAACTTACATTTATTTGTGGGTCTCAAAGATTCCATTCCAATCTTATCCAGAGATTCCATTCCAGTCTTATCCTTCCACAACTATTGGTGCAGATGCACCCAAAAGGAGCAAACTGTATCCAGTGGATGGGGGAGAGGAATGAATTGGAAGAGGACTTCAATCCATAAGCTTCCTGGTCTCCATCTTTGCTGTTGGATACGTCCACAGCTCTCTGCCTCCCCATTCCTTTCCCTCTCCAATCCATTTTACCACCTCCTTGCCTGCTCCATAATCTTCTTGACTGGTAAGGTGATGGAAAGGGAGTGCTAAACTTTACTTATCCCATACCAGTCAATATCTATTATTATTATTAATTAATTGTACGTGACAGGCATAGCTTTGTATATCATATAGCTGGGGGAATTAAATCAGGTATTGAGAAAAATTGATCCTTCAACCACTGTGCATACAGTGTCATATTCTTTATTATATATCTATTTTCTGTATTATTGCCAGTACTCATATCTGAATCTCAAACACTTTTTTCCCTATCAGGCTCAGTATTCATTAGTAGTATAAGTATTCTTAGTGCATTTGGGTCATTTTTCCACAAAAATCTTGGCCTGATCATAGTTGAGATACAATGTGTTGCGATATTCCTTTTCTGCAATTCCTTTCTTTTCACTATTTTATGGTATTTTTCAACAGCATCCTATAAGGCAGTGGAGAGACTGTAAACAAAACTTCCCGAATTCTTAACCACACAAAGATAAATTATGTGATAAAACCAATGCATATTGTTAATTCATCAAGACATTGATATTATATACTGTAGCATCTGCCGGAGATATCTCATTTCACTATGCTATATAAAGGGATCATGTGTTGGAATGTTGGTCTATTGCTCTTGGGTATACATCCATCTTAATTGCTGTTATATTGTTCATAAAGATAGTCTGACCTTTTTCCCCAAATGGAGGTTGATCTTATCTTTAGTAATTTGTATAATGATTCTGGCTGTTGCAATCAAATTCATTGTTAAAGTGCACTTAAATCCTAATAAACAGATCAATGGCATCATACTGTATTATTGATGCATAACTGTTAACTGCAACTAAAACTTGTGTAATTTAACTACAAGCCAACAAGAGTGCATGAATGTAAAGTGGGCCTACCATCTCTGGATTCAACATCCATGGATTTAACCAACCACAGATAAAAAGTACTGTATTTGGAAAAAAATTGCCTGATTCTGCTGATCTAGTCTGCTTTTCCTTAACAGAATAGGAAGAAATCTTTTATATATTTTTCTATATGTGGGATGGTGCCCCAATAAGACTCTCCTGCTTCCAGCTGGATTAGAACAACAGCAGCTATCCTGAAAAGGAGGTGACCTGCCAGGCAGGCAGAGGGCGGTCATTGATGTTGCTGAAGAGGAAGCTGGTCAGGAAAGACTCCTGATGTTGCTGCTTTCAGTAAAGCAGAAGCATAGACAGGCGGAGGGGAGTGACTGTAGGAGCCTCTCCCGGGCCATTTTCCTATTCAGCAACAAGAAAAAAGCAAAATTGCCAGCTTGAGAGCAAGCTGTTGACTAAGTGTTGACAGCTGCTCCTGAAGCTCCACATGGCCCCACCCCATTACCTGCAGTGGTTCCATCAAACCTTCCACTTCCCATATGCTCTTTTATGCTATTGTTGCATCTACTGCCAGGCAGTTGGCGATCTTGCTTTCCAATTTTTCCAAGTTCATAGCCCCAGGGCTCTGAAACTTCCAGTCGGTTCATAGCAACAGCCCCACAGACAGGTTGCATCTTCGAATTACATTCCCAGTGCTATTCTGCTGCTGCATGCATCCCATGATATTTAGCAGCAGGACTTCCTGACAACTAGTGGCACATCACCTGCCAAGAAAGTGCCTCTTTCCCTCATATTCTCCTGCCTTTCACTTCAAAGCAACATAGACTTGAGACTTGGGGGCAATGTTGAAGGTTTCCAGTCCTTCACTGAGTTGGGCTCCTCAGCTACACCAAATGTCAAACTGGCCAGAGCTTCCAGAGGCCATATTCTACATCTGAGTCCTATATTTAACACCCTTGCTTTAAACCAGAGGTTTCTAAACTTTTTGGCAAGAGCTTCACATCATCTTTCTCATACCCTACAATCCAGAGTAACTACGGGAAAATGTAAGAGGCACTTACTCTGGATTACTCTATGCATTTCCCATAGGTGGCACCGTAACTGTCGATGTAAAAGGTCCCGTAGTTACTCTGGATTGTAGCCATACTGTGACAGGGGCCAAGAGAAAAATGAATTTGAATAAATCCAGGTAAATGATTTATTGCCACCTATGGGAAATATATTAGTGACAGAATTTGTGAACAAATGAATGAATTCAAATCAGTTCATAAACTTTTTCCAATACGCACAGATAGTTATCTTCAAATCCGTTCATAAGCACTTTCAAGCACAGAGAGGTGCATGTGTGCAGCCTCCCCAGTCCTCAAAATACCATCCTCAGATGTGGAGAGCAGAGTTCCTGTCGATTCTGGTGGATTACAGGTCATGCGAAGGGCTGGATCGAGGCTTACCAAGGGCTGCATCTGGACCCAGGGCCAGGGTTTGGAGACCCTGAAAACCTTGAACCACACAGATGCTTAGTAACCATAATTATTACTATTGTAACAATTGGCAAGTGATTGTTTCCAAAAAGTACCAAGTTACAGTATTCGAAATTCCAAAAACTTTTATTGAAGGTGGTATACGTTTTGAGGGCCAAATCCTATCCAACTTAACAGTACCCAAGGTAACTGAACAAACATTCTTTATGTTAAACTGAATAGGATAATCACACTCCAAAACTTAAGGGTTTAGGAATTGGTTTAGCTTTTTAAAAAAATTTGTGGATATACTTTGTGGCCAAGGTTGCTTCTATAAAGTGTTGATGTTACATATGAATGCCTTTTTGTTTAAAAAGACAATTGTTTCTAGCTATTTGTACAATGTTGGTTTTCTAGATCATCCTGTTAAGTATGCTGCCTTCATAGTGATTTTTTTCTTTTATAAATGGATTTACAGTAGTTAGTTGCAAACTTTTTCAGTTAGTTTATGCACACCTCAAAGATAAAATGTAAAGTTTAAACTTGTGCTAACTTCTTTTTCCTTGGCCTTGGTGTGGCTATCATACCAAGATTGTTCGCTGTGTAAGCTATTACTAAAGTGTTGCTAATAATGAGGCTTACTATTGGCCAGCTCTCAATGAGTATTGGAAATCAGTAGACAGAAAATTCTATTAAACAAGATAAATGTTATTTAGAAACAAAAGGATGCATATTAAATCTTAAATTTTGTGTTAGTGCTATGTATTCAGTATAGTAAGCATTAGATTGTCACTTTATAGAATACTTAACTTACAAATCCATAATTAATAACATACAAGAATACATTTAACTTGGATACTGAATTCTAAATTTACTTATTGCTGATATAGAGCTTTTAAGCATGTTTGGGCAATTTTATTTCTTGATGCAATTCTTACCAAATTCTGTGTATTACTGTCAATTCATTTGAACATTTTACTTCTCTGAGTTCACTTACACTTAGGAGAAAAAGAACAAAACAACCGTCATATTACAGGTAATTCTGTTCACTATTCCGCACACTAAGTATAGACTCCAGAGTGACCATGAGATGGGAAAGTGAATCTGCTGTTTCCTTGATTCCCACCTATCTTCTCTTGAAGTGTGATTTTAGTGTTTTAAGAAGTGTTACATACTCCTTGGGTACTAGGAATATTCAGTGTGCAATTTCTGTGTTATGTAATGACTACTAGAACCTACTCTTGCATAACATGTGAGCTACAGTATTTGACAAGATATCAGTAGAACTTCCAGTCTTTTTTTAATTGAAAGAATACAATTTTTACAGCTCTATCATTTCTGTTATCAAAACTGATCTGATGGCACTCCAAGGCTGCAATCCTGGACACACTTGGAAATGAGACTAAGGGCGCAATCCAAAGTAACTATGTGGAGTCTTTGCTCCGGTGTAAGAACAATTTGCTCTGGATTGCAATATGAATTTCCCATAGATTTTCACTAGGTAGTGCAGTAACTACGGGTACATGTAATGTCTCTTACGTGCTCCTGTAGTTACTCTGGATTGTAGGGCCTGGCTACAATCCTAAAGACACTTTCCTGGGAGGAAGACCCACTGAACACAATGGGGCTTACTTATGAGTAGACATGGTTAGGATTGTGCTCTTATTGATGTAAAATACCTATAAATGCTAAAGAGTATTTGTTGGAACATGCCAACTTTTACCAACAGAAATCCTTGGGCTGCAGACACAGTGAAAATAAGCTTTTAAAATTTTGAACATTTTTTTTGCAGAGGGATTAGATTGTATAATTCATATTTAAGCTTTATGAAAACTACTGATATGCGTACATTTTTATTCATGAGTAGTAAAATGTATTTGCATTGCAGGAGTAAAATACTCCCATGCACAACATCCTCGCATGCGCAACATCCCCTCATATGTGCCCTCCCTCCCAGTGTATCAGGCACCAGGCACCAAATATGCTGGATGTTGATCAGTCATTCAATGTTAAGTATGGGACAAAAACAAGTTGCTCTCTTTTCAGCCCCTTATGGATTAAATTTCTCAACATTGGTTCTTGGTGGGTGTTCAGGTCATGTAAGGAACATCCTCCCCAAATTTCTAGGTCCAGGGTTTGGGGCAGGGTAGTGATCAGTCAGGGATTCTTCAATGTTAAGTACAGGGAGGAAAACTCATTGCGGCCCTTTTCACCCCCTTCTGGTTGGAATTTCCGAAAACCAGTTCTTAGTGGATCGCTCCATCACAGAAGTTGCAAATTTCACGCTTCTAGGTCCAGCAGTTTTGGCTGGGTATTGATGAGTGTGTTAGTGACTTTTCAATTTTATATATATATATAGATGATTCATCAGCTTTTATAGTTTATATTTTAGTAGGATTAAATAGTAATGTTGTATAAATGCACTGGAATTTTAATGTACTATGAAAGTTACTATGTGTTATCTTTTCTTTAGGTGGTTTAGCCTAGAGTCAAAACAAGGGAAAAGAACTAAAGACAGAGGGGAGATAAAGGTCAATATTCAGTTTATGAGGAACAACATGACAGCTAGTATGTTTGATCTCTCCATGAAGGACAAAACGAAATCTCCATTTGCTAAACTAAAGGACAAAATGAAGGGCCGCAAGACTGATGGGGCATTTTTGGATACATCCTCTGCAATCATTCCAAGCACACATACACTAGAAACTAACGCTGTAACTTCCCTTGGTGAAATACAGTTGAAATCGAAACCAAAAAAGCCTTTTCTTTTGGGACCTCAACGACTATCTTCAGCTCATTCAATGTCTGATTTAACTGGGCCTCAGGTGACTTTGGAAAAGATTAAATCTGGCACAGTTGGCAACACATACCTCTTCAGACGTCATCTTGAATCTGTTGGTTCTGTGGATGGAAGTGGTAAGTAAAAACATATTTTTTCAAGCAGTAGCAATTTGTTTGAGTTTAATATGCAAAACTTTAGAGTCTTCTTCCGGATTTAAAAGTGCATGAAGTTGTATATTCTGATATGTCTACAGTACCAGGATAGATCAGGCCTGTATAAGGCATTCTCATATGCACACTCACAAAATACATAGGTTGCAATCCTGTGCACATTTTCCTGCCACAGTGGGAGTTACTTCTGAGTAGACATGCTTAGGATTGCACCCTTAATCCTATGCATATACTGTATACTCAGAAGTCCCATTAGAATCAATAGGAATTACTCCAAGATAAGAATGGAAGGGATTACAGCTCTAAACAGGCAACAATTCTGTTTCAGGTAGCTTACAGTCAAAAGGTTTGTTCACAATTTTGCTAACATTTTTAGAAAGCTGTGTAGATTATTAAATTATTATTATATACATTTGTTTGTGTTATAGGTTATTAGATTATTTTTAGATTATTAATTTTGGGTCTTACCTATGCCACAAGTCTGCTTAGTTTTGTTCTTTATCTGGGCTGTGGGTGGAGGAAGTGGTTAAAACACTGTGCCTGTTAACCAGAAGACCAGGGTTAGAGACCCGGGTTCCCACAAGTCAGGGTGAGCTCCTGTCCTTATCCCAGCTCTTCGACACAGCTGGAACCAATTGTATTGGCTCTGCCTTTCCATTGGACTATTCCAGTTGCGTGGAGAGGGGGGATTTGCTGCTTAGGTAACAGCCTGTCCTCCATATCAATCTAACCCAGACCTTCATGCTTCACATGCAGCGTATGCAGCGCTGAGCATGATACCTTAGTCTTTCAAGACGGATGGATACCAAGTTTATCTGTTAATGGTGTTGTTCTTTATCTGTTGACTAGTGAAAAGTGTACCCGCGTTGCGGGAGTAAAATTCCTGCATACGCCATCCCCTCACAGTGCATCAGTCCCCCTATGCGCAACTACCCCCATGCGTATCAAGTCCCCCATGCGTATCAAGTCCCCCATGCGTATCAAGTCCCCCATGGGCATCAGTCCCCCATGTGCAACTTCCCCCAATGCGCATCAACCCCGCATGTGCAACATCGCCCATGTGCATCAGTCCTCATGCGTATCAACCCCCCATCTGCATCTTCCCATGCGCAACCCCCTGTGAGCAGCATCCTCCCCAGTGCAACCTCTTCCTCCTAACAACTTCCCCCCAGTACACCAGGCACCGAGCGCCAAATCAGCTGGAGGTTGGTCAGTCTTCCATGTTAGGTTTAGGACAGAAACATATTGCACCCCTTTTCAGCCCCTTAAGGGTTAAATTTCTCCACATGGGTTCTTGGTGGGTGTTCAGGTGACAGAAGGAACTCCCAGAATTCCATGCTTCAGGCCCAGCAGTTGGGGTGGAATGTTGATGAGTCATCAATTCTCCAATGCAAAGTACAGTATTGGGAGGAAAATGCATTGCGCTCCTTTTCACCCCCTTTTGGTTGAAATTTCCAAAAACCGCTTCTTAGTGCACCCCTCGGTCACGGAAGGATCACCTCAAATTTCATGCTTCTAGGCCCAGCAGTTTTGGCAGGGTGTTGATGAGTGAGTGAGTCAGTGAGTGAGTCAGTGACCTTTCTCTTTTATATGTATAGATTTGTTTATCTTAGTTTTGTTCTTTGTTCTTTATTTGTTGATTTGTTCTTTATCTGTTGATGTCATTGTCACATACAGGTTGTGTTTCCTGTGCGCTACAAAGGGGTGGGATAGTTCATTAACAATTTTTCTTACATTCTGGAAACTTATTTGATGGCTCACTGAATCTTGGATTCGAGTTATCCTATTTTCTTTAGTTCTGTAGGAGGTGCTGAAGCTTACACTGTACTGCAGATTATCTTGATTTCTTCATAACTTGATTTCTTCATTTCTTGATTTCTTCTTTTTGCCATTTGGTTACGATCAAGTCTGTTGCCTCCACTTTTAAAATTTTTTTAGGCAGTTGGATTTAAGTTTCTGTTAGGCTGGTTTATGTTCCATACTCAGAGCCATATTTAGAAGGGTGCAGGCCCAAGGCAACTCAGCCAGTGTGGGCCCCCGCTATTATGGCCATCCACTGCAGGCCTCCGTCAGTCTTGAAAGACTATGGTATCGTGCTCAGCGCTGCATACGCTGCATGCGAAGCACAAAAGCCTGAGTTGGATTTTTTATGGAGGATAGGCTGTTACCCAAGCAGCAAATCCCCTCTCTCCACACCACTGAATTAGTTCATTGGAAAGGCAGAGCTAATACAATTGGATCCAGCTGGCGTCGCAGAGCTGGGCTAAGGACAGGAGCTCACCCTGTCTTGTGGGGCCGACCCGGGAATCGAACCCTGGCCTTCTGGTTAACAGGCACAGCGTCTTTACCAGCCATATGCTGGTCACAGCCATATGCTGGTCATAAAAGCAGAGCCTAGGGAGGCCACTCTAGTTGCCCTACCCAAAGGATGGTTCTCTCTAATTATCCATCTTAATGATTCATAGTCGAACTTACAAAAATTATTAATGCCCAGTGTTTGGGGGTGAGCTTTTTGTCTTGTGAGTTAAATGGCATGTTTCTGTTTGTATATTAATGATAAAATGGTTTTCAGGAAATCTGAAATCTCCACACAGACGGACATTAAGTGCAGATACAACTAAAGTGAATCAGCATGACAGTACAGCAGGAGAAAGTGACTCTGCTTTTGGAACACAAAGTGACCCTTTTACAAATGTGAGTGCGTCTTTGCCTCAAAAGTTTGCAACATTGCCAAGGCAAAAGAATCCATTTGAAGAAAGCTCTGTGTCATGGGACCAAAATGTAGGCCTGTTTTCAAAACCTGCTGAAATAAAAAAGGAGATCAAGAAAGAGAAAAAGGAAAAAGTTAGTCTTTTTGAAAGAGTCACTGGGAAGAAAGATAGTAAACGGTCAGATAGACTTAGCAACGGATCAGATGGCTCAGCTGACTTGAAATCGCCTAGTGCATTTGGTGAAAATCATCAGGACAGTTTTGATTTTGATTCAACTAATCCTTTTACAACAAATTTCAAGCCAACAAGTGTACTGCCATCTTCTAGGTAAGTTTTACGATATTTAGAAATGTGAAATGTATATTTTGAAATGTGAAATGTATATTTAGAAACTATAACGCGATGAACTTTAATTATACAATAATTTTAGTAGTATTTTAGCCCCATATGGACTCCGGTATACTGTATGGATGTGTTCTACTAATCTTTATGTCTCTCCGTAGCAAACAGCTATCACTTAATGGCATTCAAAGGCTAGTTTTCACCCTTAATTGGTTGGTGTGAAAAATTATGTGAACAACAAAGGAATATCTCATTCTCTTACAGTATATCTGCCTTGTGATTTAAGGCCAATGGAAAAAGCCTGCTCTTGTTATGGTTTGGATGAAGGTTTCAAGATCAGAACTCTTTTCAGTAGTGTCCACTCTATGGAACTTCCTGATCAGGGAAACCAGCAAATCCTAATGTGGAGGCAAAGACTGGCAATACTTCCTCCCATTTATATAGGAAACCATTTGGTCTGCTGAGTTGAATACAGTTTGTTTTATTAAATATAGAGTATTTATTCTTTTTCTGATGCTGCAAGGGGGTGTGTTTACTGCAATTTTTATGTCATGGGGTTTTCATTATTTTAAACTGCCTCGCACTTTGAGAGACTTGGGTGATACAAATAGAATGTGGGATTTAAATCTAAACAAAAAGCGCTTCTTCCTCAGTGACCTTGATTTTTGTTTGCTTTTTGGTGGAAACTTTGACAGGCAGATGTCTATCATCCCAAGGAAGGGAACACTGGTACTCTGAATAAACAAAAACTACTTACTGCTAAGTAGTTTTCCTGTTGAAGGGAGACTAGGAACATAACACAACAAATAGAGAAAGCATGCTTTCCTCTCCAAAGCATGCTTTTCTGTACTTGAAAAAGCCCTCCCGTCCACACTTCACCTCATACTAATTTTCTCATGTTGCATCTAGTCTTCTAACCCAGAAGTAACTTGCCAGTTACCACTGGTGGTACTTACAAAAGGGAGTGAAGTGATGTAGCGAGGTCTATACCTCAGAGAGATAGGCTCAGAAGCCCCTTCAGGTTCAGTCCTTAACTCAATTTGCTGAGTCTTTGCTGGTCACAAAACAGATTCTAAGATAAGAATCATAGAATCATAGAGTTGGAAGGGACCTAGTAGGTCATCTAGTCCAACCCCCTGCCTGCAGCAGGAATTCCCCCTAGAGCATCTCCAACAGGTGCTCATCGAGCCTCTGCTTGAAGATCCCCAGTGAGGGAGAGTCCACCACCTCCCTTGGCAATCTGTTCCACTGCCGAACCGCCCTCACAGTCAGGAATTTTTTCCGGATTTCCAGCCGGAATCTCCTCTCTTGCAGTTTGTACCCATTGGTTCTAGTTCTGCTTTCAGAAGCAGCTATGAACAAATTGGCCCCTTCCTCCCTATGACAGCCCTTCAGGTATCTGAAGAGGGCAATCATGTCTCCCCTCAGCCTCCTCTTCTCCAGGCTGAACATCCCAAGTTCCCCCAACCTTTCCTCGTAGGGCTTCCCTTCCATCCCACTGATCATTCTTGTCGCTCTCCTCTGGACTTGCTCCAGTTTGGCTGCATCTTTCTTAAAGTGAGGTGCCCAGAACTGAACACAGTACTCAAGGTGAGGTCTCACCAATGCAGAATAAAGAGGAACTAGAACTTTTCGTGACTTGGAAGCTACAGTCCTCTTAATGTAACCTAAAATGGAATTTGCCTTCTTTGCAGACACATCACACTGCTGACTCATGTTCAGCTTGTTATCCATGGCGACTCCAAGATCCTGCTCACATGTTGTGCTGCCAAGCCAAGTATCCCCCATTTTATACCTATGTTTTTGGTTTTTATTGCCTAAGTGCAGAACCTTGCACTTCTCCCTGTTGAAATTCATTCTGTTTGTTACAGCCCAGGATTCCAGTTTATCCAGATCCTCCTGGAGGTTTCTCCTATCTTCTGATGTGTTTGCTACTCCTCCCAGTTTGGTGTCATCTGCAAATTTGATCAGGCTCCCCCGTATCCCTTCCTCCAAGTCATTGATGAAAATGTTAAAGAGAACCGGTCCCAAGACAGAGCCTTGGGGTACCCCACTAGAAACGGACCTCCAGGTTGACACAGAACCATTTACTAAAACCCTTTGAGTGCGGCCATCGAGCCAGTTGCAGATCCACCTAACAATTGCCCTGTCTAGCCCATATTTTTCCAACTTCCTAATTAAAATGTCATGTGGGACTTTGTCAAATGCTTTGCTGAAGTCAAGATAAATGACATCCACAGCATTGCCACTGTCCAGTAAGCTCGTAACCCGATCAAAAAAGGAGATCAGATTTGTCTGGCAAGATTTATTCTTGGTAAATCCATGCTGGGTCGTTTTGATCACGGAGTACTTGTCTAGATGTGCACAAATTGTGTGTTTTATGATTTGCTCTAAAATCTTGCCCGGGATTGAAGTCAAACTGACTGGTCTATAATTTCCTGGGTCTTCTTTTTTCCCCTTCTTAAAAATTGGGACTACATTTGCCCTCTTCCAGTCCAGTGGCACTTCTCCACTCCTCAAGGATTTCTCAAAGATGATCGACAAAGGCTCTGCAAGGACATCTGCAAGTTCCTTAAGAACTCTAGGATGCAGCTCATCCGGTCCAAATGACTTGAATTCATTTAGGCCAGTTAAGTGGTTTCAAACCAGTTCTCTGTCAATCTTAATCTGCTCTTCTGCACCATCCATGTTTTCATTACCTCTTTGGGGATGTAAACATATCCCCGAATCAGTCAATGATCCCGCACCCCCATTTGCACAGCCCTCCTTCTGTGAATAGACGGATGCAAAGTAGGAGTTGAGCAGCACCGCCTTCTGCTGGTTTCCAGACACCTGTTGTCCATCCTTGTCCAAGAGCAGCCCCACCCCCTCGTCTCTCCTCCTGTTCCTTTGGGCATATCTAAAGAAGCTCTTTTTGTTATCTTTGACTCCCCTGGCCAGCCTCAGCTCATACTGAGCTTTAGCATCCCTGACCCCCTCCCTACATGACCGGGCTACCTGCCTGTACTCCTCTCTGGTGATCTTTCCAGTCTTCCACTCCCTATACTTCTCTTTCTTTAACTTCAGCTGATCCCCAAGTTGCCTGTGGAGCCAACCTGGTTTTTTCAGCATTTTCCCCCCTTTCTTTTTTATTGGAATTGTTTCTGACTGTGCTTGAAGAAGCTGCCTCTTAAGGAGCTCCCACCCATCTTGGGCCCCTTTCCCCATTAGATCATCAACCCATGGGATCCCACCTATGACTCCTCTAAGCCTGTTGAAATCAGCTTTCCTGAAATCCAACATATAAGTTTCACTCTGCACTCTTTTTATTTCCCACATTATTCTAAATTCCAGCAGCTCATGATCGCTTTCCCCTAAAGTTCCCACTATGTTGACCTGATCAACCACTTCTTCACGATTTGTTAAGATCAGGTCAAGGATGGCCCCTCCCCTTGTCGTTTCCTCCACTTTCTGGACCATGAAGTTATCTTCCAGGCCCATCAG
Source organism: Cryptoblepharus egeriae (assembly GCA_030015325.1). Classification (NCBI taxonomy): domain Eukaryota; kingdom Metazoa; phylum Chordata; class Lepidosauria; order Squamata; family Scincidae; genus Cryptoblepharus; species Cryptoblepharus egeriae. Next base: position 48,096,070 of record JAREYC010000006.1, read on the forward strand.
GAATCTACTGGAGCTTCCATGTTTGGCTGAGTTTGTCTCCCAGCAAATGTCTGGGTAGTTAAAGTCCCCCATTACTACTACCTCATATTTCCTTGCAATGCCTGCCAGTTGCTCCAAGAAGACATCGTCTACTCCTTCTCCTTGACCTGGCGGTCTATAGTAGACGCCCACCACAATGTTTTGTTTTTTATTTTCCCCCCTTACTTTTACCCAAACACACTCCACAGGGATATCCGGACCACTCTCCTGGATTTCAGAGCAAGTATATATGTTCTTGACATATAATGCTACTCCACCTCCCCTTTTGCCACTTCTGTTCCTCCGGAACAGCTGATAGCCTTCCAATTGTGTGTTCCAGTCATGGGAGTCCCACCAAGTTTCAGTTATTCCTATCAAATCAAATTTCCCTTCACTTGCTAAAAGCTCCAGCTCATCTTGTTTATTTCCCAGGCTCTGTGCATTTGTGTAAATGCAACTTAAGCCCTGGAGGTTGCAACTCAATGCATTTCCCTCCTTTTTTGTAAGGCCAGGCCCCTCTAAAGATTTTTGAGTTACAGCTGTGCTCTGGCAATTTCCATCCAGAGCATTTTCCTTATTCCTAGGTTCCCTTTGGACGTAACCCACCCCCTTCTTATTTAGTTTAAAGCCCTCCTGATAAGGTTGGCCATCTCCCGTCTGAAGACACTCTTCCCCCAACCCGTAAGATGTAGTCCATCCTTTGCTAGGAGTCCTTCCTCAAGGAAGTTCATCCTGTGATCCCAGAATCCAAATCCTTCCCGATGACACCATTTTCGAAGCCAGCTTCGAAACATTTTCAAATAAGAGTTTTTTTGCACAAGTTTTCACAAGTAGTTTCCTATCTCAGCTTAGTTCTAATCAATAAGTTCTATCTGTACATGTGACTATATTTGGTTGATATTTTTTCTTTAAATTTTGAACAGAAGTTAAGGGTGTTTAAATTAAATTTCCCTAAATTATCTTTACCAAGTGCTGGATGAAGTGTTGTAACCTAGGGGCTCTGAGTCATTGTTTTGTCACCAGGCAATTTCTGATCACTTGCACTCTTCCTGTCAATGACAATCCTGAATTAGGCACTTCGTATTCTCCCTTATTAATAATGGAGTCTAAAAAATTTTCATTTACTTGGTTGCATGTGTTCTTTTGCAAACTGTTTGATTGCTTTCATTAGTCTAATTGCACCCATTCATTGCAGGAGCTCTTGAGGGGTTAATCTTTAGTGATTGTCGTGAAAGTCCTGTACAGTGAACATTCCTAAAGACAAATGTCAACATAAATATAAAGCTTATCCATAAAATAACTAGTTTTAAGTGCAACATTCCTATAAGAATTGTTTGTGTTTTTTTAAAGCTACACCACAGTAGGCTAATATACTGATGTGAAAATTTCTCAATTTACAACACTTGACAGGTGCTAAAAGAAAAGCATCTTTAATTTTAATGTGTTGTTAGGCCCTCTTTAGAGGGATTGTGCAAGTTATTAACAAGGTCCTCTGAGACAGGAGACGGGTAATTAACAAGACCTACAGAAAGAGAGTTTGGGTAATTAACAAGCTCTTAGGCACTGGACACAGGGTAACAAATAGTCCAGTACTTAAAGGCGACAGGTTGTTACCAGTATGATCAAATGCCAGATTTGAGAATGGGAATAGATAGGTGACTCAGTGAGGTGTCTAATTAGTATTTTTTTATCATATATATTTTTAGATTACATTGCTCCAATAGAACAGTGATGATAATAGCAACACTTTGAAAATGAAATTTTATTTTTAAATTGGCAATACATTATGACTTTTATGAAGATTACTAGGAAAAATGAAAAGAAAAAAATGAAAATGGCACATTAGGTAAATAGCATTTTAATGAGATAAATTATCTTTGCACCTAATATGAGTGATTCAAAGTTTTAGTAGATAAATAATTGTTGGTGGCATGATCAGTGCTCATTTTTAGGAAGTCATTGTTCCCTTCTCTAGGATACTAGTGGACAAAAACTAATTCTATGGAGACCTTATGAGAACAAGATAACCTGTTCATTGTTTTCCATAGTGTTTACTCTTATTGAGAGATGTTTCCTCTTGCTCTGGGTAAGAATCAAATGTGTTATGTGTTTTTATTACAATGGGACATTTTTATGAATTACAGTTATACATGTAATCAATTTAAAAGTTTTCAGGTATCCCTCACTTTCTGGCAGTTCATTTTTTTTACAATCCACTATTTCAGCATCTTTCAATTATATCCAGAAGTCTTCATTCAACAAATGTTCCACTCTTTCAACCTCTCTCTGCAGTTGTCTTTTAACTCCTGGTCTAGTCCCATTCTGGAAGAAGATAATGAGAATCCACTTGCAGATCTCTTTGTGTGGCAGCAGGAATTTGCAAAAGGGCATTTGGTAGCTCAAAAAAGCATCAGAAGCTACATTTGTAAACTAAAAAAGACCAGACTTCGCTTTTCAACCATTTTAGCTTTTCACCACAGCAGGTGTGTGCTAGTAGGTACAGCCTACCTCATGTGATGTGCCCTGGCAAAGTGACATGCACTTGGGGGTGGGGCTGCAGCTCTCCAAAATTGGAACTTTGTGACAGTGTGCAGTACCCCATAGTGTCATATGTTGTTGGATGCATATTGAAGAGCAGGATCCAATGCAAAAATATCTACTTGCTATCAAAGTTTACGCCCAATAAACTAAAAATCAAAACTATACATTGAACTTTCACTCTGGGAAAGTGAAACTGCCCCATATTGTGGATTTACCTGTGAGTAGGCGAATGTTTTATAGTTCTCTGGAAAGGGCAGGCCAAGAGGAATCCAAGGACACTAGAATGGTCCTGAACAATGAACACAGCCCCACAAATCACCCTAAAAAGAAGTCCTGATAAATGCATTTATTTCTATGGGAAATGAAATGGAGCCATATCATGTCTTTACCTGCAAGTAGGCGAACTTGACTTGGATCATTGGAAAGGCAGGTTGAGGAATCTGGTGTAGATCCAGTGAATGCAGTCCCCACCAGTCACCCCAGAAGAAAGTCCCTCCTCCAAGCTTCACTCCATTAAACCCTTTTGAAAGTGAAACTGCACAGCCATGTTTACTCACAAGTAAGCAGGCATCCCTTGGCTTGTGTGGCAGGTCAGTGCAGAGGAGTGCAAGGCTTCCAGAATGGTCCTGATCCTGTGCACCTGGAGCTCAGCATATACCCCACAAGGCGGCTTCCCCTCCCCTTCCCTCTGGCTTCTGCAGGGATAAAATGAATAGATATATCCTCTTCCTCCTTCCCCCCCCCCCCCAGCCAATTTCCTTTCCTCATCCCTCTGGGGTTTTAATACTTTGTTTTTTGAGGGAAGAGGAGTTAAAGCCTTTCTGATTTTTTAAAAACATCAGTCTAGACCAGAGGCCTCCAAAGTTTTTGACAGAAGGGCCACATCTCCCCGACACTGTGTGGAGGGATAGGAAAAAAAGAATTAATTTATATTCAAAATTTAAATAAATTTACATGCTGTATGCATTAAATAAATACACTGGATACAGAACATTAATGAATGAATTTTAGTAGAGAACAGAAGAACATTTACTGGAGAACACACAAGATTTCATTTCTGAGATTTCAATCCTATGCATGTCTACTCAGAAGTACATCCCATCACAGGGAATGGATCTTGCACCTAGGAAAACATGGATGGGATTGCAGCCTGAAATGAACAATTCACACAAGGCACACAAGCACAGCAAATTCCACTAAAAAGAACTCCAAAGCACAAACGTGATGTATGGGCAAAACACAATTAATCATGGGGTTTACTGTACAGATGCAACAAAAGCAAAGACACACATAAATCCTAGGACAGGGTGACGTGTCCCCTTTTTCCAGGATATGTCCTGGATTTTAGCCTTTTGTCCTAGGAAAGCACAATTCTTCATAAATTTACTGGACAGGTAACAAATGCACACAGGAGATCCTACAACAGGGAGACAACTTGTCCTTTTTTCTAGGACATGTCCTGGATTTTAGCCCTTTGTTCTGGAAAAAAAAACTTCACTGTTCTCTCATTCTTTGTAAGCAGGAAGCGTGTAGCTTCCTTGTAATACATAAATATGTAATAAATTCTATTAATAGATCTAAATTTTATAATAGGCAACATAGTGCTTAAATTAACCATGTGAAAATATAGTAGGTTTTATATAAGGTATATTTAAAACCTTAAATATAATGTTTTTAGCTTTTTTATGTCATATCCTACATTTTTTTAGATGTCCTAGATTTGGGGCTAGGCTGTCCTTTGTTTTGATTACAATGTATGGTTACCCTGTCTAAGGCCAAAGCCCAATTCATCACAGGATGGGAAGGGCACAGACAGGCAGCACATACCTGTGTGATAGCAGGTGCAGAGTAGATCAGTGGTTAGAGTACTTTGAATGTGCTCAGGGGAAAGCTTCATCCTTAGGGCTGAGAGGCTCCAGGGGTCTGTGCTCAACAGACCCCTGGAATAGAGGGAAAGAAGAGTGGCTCAGTGGTTAGATTGGTTGGGGGGCAGGGCAAGGCTTCATCCTGGGGGCTGGGAAGCTCAGCGGGTCTGGGGGGCACAGGATGTGCTGCACTGGGGAGATCTTGGGGGCCAGGAGCCTCAACTGACCTGGCAGAGGGAGAGGTGCAGAGTAGGTCAGTGTGGGTGGCTGCCCCAGCTTGCTCTTGTGCAATGAGCTCTGCAGGTATTGGGATCTGGGATTTGGAGACACCTGGTCTAGACTCTAGCCCAAATAAAACATGCTGGATTTAAAACTGATTTAATATCAAATCACACTGAACTGGTTTAGTTTAAATATAAGAACTTAAATTGAACTGGGCATTGCATAGGATTATTTTTTGGGGGGCAGCAGCAGCAGTTTAGGTTATTCACTTGGTTTACTTTAATCAATGTACAGTATTTACAATTTATTTATTTTAATTTCCTTGTTGATGTGACTTCCAGTCATGACATCACTTTTGGGGCTGGGGCTGGGACATGGAACGTGGACAGATTGTCTCTCCGAAAAGTTTGGGAATCCCTGCAGTAAGGTGATACATAGTGGTGAAATGGCTAAAATCATGGTTTTTAGGAATAATATGTTATATTGAATGCATAATTTACAGCAGAATGCAGTGAAACGAATCACTTGGAAATATCTTTATTCTTTAAAAATGTCTGTCAAAAAAACAAGTTGAGGTGGGGCGATGGCACATAACCATTGCCACCATCCAATGTTGCATGGGGGTGACGTGCTGGTCTCCCATACGACACGAACCTGAGTGATGCCACTGCACCACAGTTCTGACCTGTCAGTTAAGCAGTTAAGCTTGGAATACCTGTAGATGATAAAGAAGATAAATCCAAACACATATAGAGATGTTAAAAATATGTATAGGTGATTGGGGGTTTTAATTTTTCATTGGTTTCACAGATTTCAGGTTATTTGGTTTTTTAACACATGAAGAGTGCAGAAAGCAGTGTGTTTTTTGTTTTTAATCTCTGAAAATCCCACCATATCCAACTTGCACACTCGGGGGCCACATCCAGCCTGTAGACATCCTGTTTGACACCTCTGCCTTACAGCCCAATCCTAAACTGCCCAGCGTCCAGAGGAGGAACAGCACCAAAATTTCTACCACTGCATCCTATGTGCTTCATGGCAGCCATTGGAATCTCCGTAAGGAAGGGAATATTCATCCCCTTCCCCAGTGGTGGGATTCAGATAAAATAACAACAGGTTCTATGTCCTAATAACCTAAATTAACAACATGTTCTATGTCCCATTAGTAACCGGTTCTCAGAACCAGGCGTTCATTAGCAAAGGGTTCTATAGAATCTGTGAGAACCCCCTGAAGCCCACCACTGCCCTTCCCCCATGTAAAGGTGCAGACTTTGTACTGGGTCTCCTCCAATCTGCACTCAATGTTTTGTCAGCACAGACTGGAGTTACTCCATTTTGGGCTTTTCACCATACCTGAGCATTTGCATGTGGCCAAGGAGGGATCTGCCAGTCCTCCCCCACCTTCCCCACTGTCCTTCATACCTTACTGCAGACTTGAACTCTTTCCTTGGTCCAGGTGGTGTCTGTCTGGTGCCAGGGTGTAATAAATGTGCTTTATGGTATGTTCATGACACCCGGTCCCAATATTCATGCATATCGCTGGCGTTAAAGAGTTCAGGATTGTGCTCTTAGTTTATGGCTTCTATAGTAAAATTACACAGTTACTGATTCATAAGAATTTAACTGCTTATAAATTAAAAAAAAGCAGGCCTCCGTCAGTCTTGGAAGACTATGGTATCGTGCTCAGCGCTGCATACACTGCATGCGAAGCACGAAAGCCTGGGTTAGATTGTTATGGAGGATAGGCTGTTACCCAAGCAGCAAATCCCCCCTCTCCACGCCACTGAATTAGTCCAGTGGAAAGGTAGAGCCAGTATGATTGGATCCAGCTGGCATCGCAGAGCTGGGCTAAGGACAGGAGCTCACCTTGTCTTGTGGGGCTGACCTAGGTCTCGAACCCTGGCCTGCTGGTTAACAGACACAGTGTCTTAGCCACTTGTGCCGGCTTATAAATTATCTTTTAAAAAAATTGTAATCTCCAATGGTATAAATAGCTTTTACATTAACAAAGTGTTTGACAGGTTAGCCAATTTGAAATGAATTAATGAAACACTTATTTTCCTACTTTTCTTCATTCTTTTAGCTAAATCATAGTTTAACTTTTTAAAAGTGTATTTGGAACATGTATATCTTATTGGAAAGGGGTTATTGAATTTAGCTTTTGTTTCATAGGCTCGTTTAATAGGAAACACTATAAACGAATTAAAAATCTGCCAACTCTTAATGGCAAGCTAGATGGAGAGAAAACTAATATAAATCCTGAAGACATCAAAAGTTTTTTCTAATAATAAAAATAGCAAAAAAAATTGTTTGCAGATTGCAGTGTATTTCAGTGTTGTATATCATGGCAAATAGAAAGAAAGCAGGTTTGATTTTTTATCTTGTCATCTGTATTATTGTGATAGTGACAGCTTATGTTATGAAATGTTCTGTTACTACTTCAAACATTTTTTAAAATGTGGTTTAAGGAAAAATTAAATTCTTAAATCTCTATCTGTTTTATTTATCTTTCAGCTTTTTGTTTTCTGCCAGTATCAGCTGTAACAATATTTTCCTCATCTTTGACTGAGATGTGTGCTTCTGCACACTGATGAGATTAAGGCTGCAATCCTATAAACACTTTCTTGGGAGTAAGACCAGTAGAAGACAATGGGACTTACTTCTGAGTGGACATGCTTAGGATTGCATCCTTAGTGTTCAGGCTGGGCTGTTGTAGGATACATTAACTTGTCATATTGTTGTTGACAACACAGATATTTGTTCTCATTTTTCCACTGGTGTTGGACTGGAAAGCTGAAGCAGTGAGTGATTGGCATTAAGATTTTTGTAGATTTTTTTAAGGACATATGCTATAATGAAACATGCCAAAAACACAACCCTCGTGCTGGGCACATTTTCATGTGTCAAATTTATTATGCTGTAATCAACCTATGTACTGCATATGGTATACACAAAAGCAGTCGCTTAACTCTAAGCAGTTGCTAAAGGCACAATCCTAACCATGTCTACTCAAAAGTAAGCTCCATTGTATTCAATGGGTCTTACTCCCCGGAAAGTGTCTTTAAGATTGCATCTTACTTGAGTTAAGTGGCTTCCCAACTACAACCACGGTGTGGCAGAATAACAATCTGGGCACAGCAATGGCAAAACCTTACCTTTCCATGCTTCAGCCACAGAAATTTGTGGTGGGCAGCTGCTTCTGCTGCACATTGTCCCAGCAATCTCTGTGCCTCAATTTCCCAGGGGAAGAGTAACACAGCAATGGTTTCTACAAAGATTAGCTTGAACATAGGAACATAATGGAAAGCAAGGAAATAGGACCAGACACAAAGAGTGTGGCATGGAATGTAAGATTCCACCACTGCTACGCTATGTCTGAGGATAGTTATGCTGGGACTCTGGATCCAGCCCAGAGGCCAAAGATACCAGCTATTAGACTTGAAATGTTCTCCAGTCACATGTGCAAATAACTGAAAGACAGCATGATCCTAACCATATCTACTCAGAAGATAGCCCCATTGTGTTCAGTGGGTCTTGCTCCCAGGAAAATGTGCTTAGGATAGCTGTGATAGTCGATTAAGCAATCTGTAGTCATTCACCAATATGTGTGCTGGGATGACGCCACACATCCCTTCAGTTGCTTTCCTTAAATCAGTGGTTTTCAACCTTTTTCATTTCATGGCACACTTAACAAGGCACTGAAATTGTCAAGGCACACCATCAATTGTTTTTACCAATGACAAGGTACACCAGACTGTTCAAATCCCCCAATTTTCCTATTAATGAATATCAATCCCCAAATTCCTGCAGCACACCTGAGGACAATCCGCGGCACACCAGTGTGCCATGGCACACTGGTTGAAAATCACTGCCTTAAATATTGAAGTGTTGCAGCTTTTCTACAATGAAGTTTATATGAATTAAAATGTGTGCACATTTTTCAGACATCACATAAGTGAGGAAAAAGCCTTTTTTAAGATTGTATATTTCACTAATATGTATATTCTGTATTTTTTGTTACTTCCATAGTCTTAGTGTGAAACCAGCAAAAGTTGAAGACCTCAGGAAAACAATGGTAAGTAACTAGATTAAATGATACTACAATAGTTATTGTGAGATGTCTGAGTTTATTCCTTTTAAAAAACTTGCCGTTTTAATTTATTTTAAGAACATTGGAAAATTATATTACCTGTATCCTACGAATATATATAAGAATTATTTTACTGGATTAGCAAACACTAGCCAGATGCACATCAGTTGTGCTTTGCTCAATGCAGTCATCTGAACAGAGGGATGCTTACAGAATGTCACTTATGGCAGGAGGAAGGGCTGCCCTGCACAAAGGTGCCTTTTTCTAATGTGCACAAATGTGTCATAGGACTAGGATGGCCTTGTAGGAAGCTCACAATTACATAATGGTGTCATCCTCCCTGCTCCTAAGAACAATTAAAAAGAGTGATTGTGGCCCACTTCCACTTTTGTGATCTGCATAGCACAGTTGTGCCTGCCCAGAAATCTAGACACAAAACCTGCTGGGACAGTGAGCAACAGACACAACTGCCCAAAGCTTCTCTGGCCGGGTAGATCATGAGCAGCCTGATGGAATGGTAAGTACCACGCTAAATGGGGATGGTTTTTTTGGAATGCAGTTAGCTACTGCGATAGACTTTGATTCACATGGTTCTGTGGAATATGCATTTTAAGCAACAGAATTAATTGGAAAAGAATGCGTTCAGCACGTCTTTGAGAAATCTAAATCCTGTGACTCTATATTGGATATTTTAGGAGGTTTAACCAAAGTAAGGGCTGCTACGCTGATAAATAAATAAAGCAAGATTGGCAATTCAAATAAGAAACTTATGAACAATAAAAAGATCATCAGAGGGTTGGTCCTGTTTTTGTTGGGAATATTCAACTGAAAATCAGAAAAATAGAGAGTGGTGAGAACTCTGAAAACAAACTCAGTTGGTAAAGTAGTAGCATCAGACTATAGCAGGACTTTAAATTCTCTGCAAACATTTTACTTATATAAAGTGTAATACTTTCTTGCTTATTTATAAGGAGCAAAGACTTTATAATATAACTAGCAAAAAGCATACCCGCGTTACGGGAGTAATATTTCCCCGTACGATATCCCCCACGGCGCATCAACACCCATGCGCAACTTTCCCCCCATGCACAACTTTCCCCCCATGCGCATCATCCCCCCATGCGCATCATTCCCCCATGGGCAACTCTCCCCATGCACATCATCCCCCCATGCGCAACTTCCCCATGCGCAACTTCCCCATGCGCAACTTTCCCCCCATGCGTAGCATCCTCGCCAGTGCAACCTCTTCCTCCGAACAACATTCCCACTGCACCAGGCACAGAGCACCAAATCGGCTGGATGTTATTCAGTCTCCCATGTTAAGTATGGGACAAAAACACTTTGCCCCTTTTCAGCCCCTGAAGAGATAATTTCTCCACATGGTTCTTTGTGGGAGTTCAGGTGACAGAAGGAACTCCCAGAATTCCATGCTTCAGGCCCAGCAGTTGGGGCGGAATGTTGATGAGTCAGCAATTCTCCAATGCAAAGTATAGGGAGGAAAACGCGTTGCGCCCCTTTTCACCCCCTTCCGGTTGGAATTTCCGAAAACCAGTTCTTAGTGCATCCCTCAGTCACGGAAGGAACACCCACCCCAAATTTCACACTTCTAGGCCCAGCAGTTTTGGCAGGGCGGTGATGAGTGAGTGAGTCAGTGAGTCAGTGACTTTTCTCTTTTATATATATATAGACTAGCTAAATTTACCTGCTGTTGTGGGAGTAACATACCCCCCCCCCACAGTGCACCATCCCCCCAGTACACCACCATCTCTTCCGCCCTGGTGCACCACCACCCTGGTGCACCAATTTCACTCTTCTAGGTCTAGTGGTTTTTGCTAGGCATTGATGAGTCAGTTATTGAATGAGTCAGTCATTGACTTTTCAGTTTTATATATATACAATAGGTAAATAAATTCATGTCTTCAGTCACATTAAAAAAATCTGAAATGAACCACTGCTGAATCTCTAAAGTAAAACAATATCAAAAATTTATCTAAGTTCTTATAAGCCCTATGCTGAGCTCTTAGTGCCAAACATCTGCCTATACTGAGTGTTGCAAATGTGCTGAAAGGTGTGCATCATTAGCACTTCTCAATCCAGGAGCTTGCCCAGTGCAAGCTGGCAGTAAGCTAGTGCCAATGGGAAGCCACTGCTTGACCAGGTGGCAGAGAGGTGAGTGGGACCATTGGGGGAAGGTGGGGAGGAGGTGTTTCAGGCTGGGGAGAAGTCGTGGCAGAGGAGGCGGCAGAGAGCTGAGCTCTGCTGGATCCAGAGACTCAAGTTGGGCCTCATAAACTTCATGGAGGCTCGTAATTCTGCACCAGCCCAAAAGCTATCGATGAAGATGCCCCATTGCAGGGCTGCTTTCCTTACATGGGAGATGAATGTTCCCTTTTCTTGTGGAGCCCACAGTGTGCTTAGGCTATCATGGCAGCCATTTTGGTGCTGCAGTAATCCTGTGACTCCAGGCAGTTTAGGATTGGTCTGACAGTTCTTAGTTTTGAAGGTTATTCCAATATAAATTTATCATGACTATTCTGATAGGATGTGACATTTTAGTATGAACCTAGTGGAACATTCTATCCAATCCTGTGCTTATCTAGAAAAAGTCCCATTGACTTCACTAGGTTTTCTCAGGGTGGGTGTTTATAGGATTGCTTCTTGAGTCGTATTACTCAGCAAATTTGTCCTTTGCAATATACAGTAAGTTTGATCAGCTCCATTCATTTTCAGATTAGTTATTCAATTAATTGCTAGTAAAAACTGTGTTGAATTTAGCAATTATTTTATTTAAACAAAAGCAAGTAGAGTCATTTTAATCAAGGTACAAGTATAAGGCACTATTTTTATATACTGAGTTTAAAATACAACCACTGTACTGTAAAAATTCAGATGTTACAAAATTACACTCTTAAGTAGTCTGAGGTAATTTATATGATATTCTTCCAATGAATTATTTCTTTTCTTCCCTTTGGTGCTGTGTTTGGTAATTAAGTTTATATGCCTTGTGCTCTGGTTGGTGCCAACACCTGTCTCTGAATGAACAGTGTTTAAACAGGATCAGTAGCCAGTTGAAAGGGCAGCAAGAGCTCTTTAAAGCCTAATTAAGAAATGAAAGGGAGATGAAGCAAGTAGGACAAGAGATGTGAAAGTGGCTTAGATGATATTCCCAGAGCAAAGTTTCTCATTAGAACAATAAACAGATGATCAAAGAATGCCAAGTTGTCCTTTATCTCTCCCTTTTTCAGTAGTTGGGACTATCAATTTGTACCCAAATAATATTTGCTTATCAAGGCAGTCTGCATGTTTACATATTTTAAATCTTACTTTTTCTTTGATTTTGGATAGGGAAGCTGTTGGGAAGGGGAAATGGCATTTGTTTTAGCATTATATTTTTTACTTACTTCTTTTGAACACTGAGTGTTTTTGTAATCTCCGGATATCAAGAACCCACGTGGTCAAACTATTAATTTTTTTATTAGAGAAATTCCTTGATAGTGATTGCTCCTAAGAAGTCTTTTTGGGTCTGATCTAGACAAGAGGGTTTGTTTATACCTAGAGCAAACCACCCTCTTGTTGCATGTTGCATCCATCAGCAATTTTATGTAATCATTTGAGAATGTAAACCATTTTTCCACTTACTTTTAAATACAAAGTCAGTTGTTTCAATAGCTCTAGCATTTGCATGCACACTTGGTTATTTTACTTGAAATTGTACATATGGACTAAGCATAAATGAACATCTTAAAGATATATTACAGAAAACCGTCTGGGTATAATATAATTAAAAATTGTATGATTGCTGCCAGTTTTTTTGTTATGTTAGAAATCTGACAGATTTTTTATTCTCTTATGCACACTCACAAACACACAGCAAGCAAACATGTTTAAGGGGTATGTGTTTGAACTTGTGCGTCAGTTTCAGTTATCCAAAAATACACCAGTTTTTGGATTACCTAAACTCTCTTTTGCATCATTGAGAGAAAATATCTAAAAATGTTCTTAAACTTGTCCTTGCATTTAAGCTATACAGATATATGTATATCAATTGTTGTACACTTCTCCAAAAGACATGCATCAAAAAGTATTATCTTCTGTTGTATTTTTGAATTAATATAATTGAGAAAGGTTACCATAACTTAAATGGTCTCTTGAATTTAAGCCAGTCAAAACCACAAATGCATTCAGTTATTATCAAGTGATCTAAAAATTAAAATTAAGTGACTGGGTATATAACTTATAGCATTTATTGAGGCTTGCTACCTAACTCTTTCTAATTAGCTGATTTCAACTTTGACACCTTCATATTTTAATGCTAAAAGATATGCCAATATGTAGATAGATAGGTGAAATGAGCGGGAATAAGTGCTTCTTAAAAGATTAGTGTTTGCTTTCCTTAATTACTGGCTTCAGATATAAACAGAAGGCAGCAATTTATGTCACCTTACCAAAGTTTAGACTAAAAGCACTTATTAGTGTTCAGTGACTCATCAGAAAATACTGTATTTTGTCAAATTTTATTTGCTGAGATTTTGTATGCAGTATCAGCAGCTCTGTGTGTAAATGTGAGCAGGTCCTTTTTCAATTCTGTTCTGTGTTAAAATTGTAATATTTCTTTGCTCAAAATATAAATGTTACAACATGCATTCAGCAGTCTAGAAAAAAGAACATAAACAGCCTGATCCATAGACGATTTAGTCCCATTGAAATCTGCTTAAATCCAAGTGCTCTGATTTTTGTATCACAGCCACGGGAAGACTAGAATGAGTAATTAGACAAACAAGGCTTAAGAAGCTACATAAATCCTTGGCTGCATTCCTAAAGGTTGACTTGTAAAAGAAAGGCAGTTCAAACAGTAGTTTTTGGATATGCTTTGGTTACACAATTCTGTTCTCGACATTCCCATGGTGGGCAAAGCTTGGCATGTAAAGCGGCAAAGATGAGCCACCAGAAAAAAACAGCTAAGAGAAATTCTACTCTCTCTCTTTTTCTCTCTTCCCTCTAGTATTGCACTAGGACAGGGGATCAGAGTCTAAAAGGCACATGAAACAGATAAAGATAATAGGATGGTATTCGTGTGTTCTGTAAGCTTCCGAACATTATAATGATGTTTTAGACATCAGTTGTTCAGTAGCTGAATTGCTTGGGATGCGGCTGTGGGATGTAGCAGATGTTTGTAGAGTCATTGTTCAGTTCTGTTTGTCAAGCACTATTGATGACTCTAGGTCAGTGTTTCCCAAACTGTGTGTCAGGATCTAGTAGGTGGTCGCAAGCCAGTTTCAAATGGGTCCCCATTCTTTTCAATGTGTATTTTATTTTTAAAATATTAGACTTGATGATACTATTGCATATGGCCCATATTCTAAAGTCAAATTAAGCCCTTTGCTCCGGAGCAGTTAAGGTGATTTTTCATAAGATAACACTAGAGGGTGACGTAACTGCGTGGACCTGTAACTGCTCTGGATTTTGCCCTATGACTGCATTTGAGGAAGATGTTACCAACCTAACAGGCTACTGTGATAGTAATTTGGGTTTACTCATAGGTAAGTGTAAACAGCTTTTGGGAATTTAAAAAGAAAACAGATCAGCAGTTGCTTGGTGGAGGGTTAGAAGGGTTCTTTATTTTTAAACTAGCAAAATGTACCCGGGTTGCGGGAGTAAAATTTCAAGAAAATTTGCAATACCCCCAAGGGTGTAGTGGTCTCATAACCTCCCATGCAACACACAACCCCATGTAACATCACCCATGTGCACCATCCCCCCATGCACACCCTTTCCCTCATGCACACCATTCCCTCTCTGTGCATCAGGCACCAGGCATCACATCAGCTGGATGTTGATTAGTCAGTCTTCAGTATTAAGCATAGGATGATAACACGTTGCACCCCTTTTCACCTAGTTAAGGATAAATTTCTCAAAATTGTTTCTTGGTGGGTGCTCATGTCATACACCCTCCCCAAATTTCATGCTTCTAAGTTCAGGTTTTGGGGCAGGGTGTTGGATCAGTCAGAGATTCTTCAATATAAAGTGTAAGGAGGAAAACGCATTGCACTCTTTTTCACCCCCTTCCAGATGGAATTTCCAGAAACCAGTTTTTTTGGGTGCCTCCATCATGGAAGGAACAGGCCCTCTAAATTTCAAGCTTCTAGGTCCAGCGGTTTGGATGAGTCAGTGACTTTTCAGTTTGTTTATACACACACACACACACACACACACATACATTTCTAATCTTATATTTATTGTAAAATTTAACTTTTTATTTGATTGATTTGATTTTGTCATGTGGAGGTGTTAAAAATGTTCCTGTTCGAAGATGTCACGGCCATGACATCACTCCAAGGATGATATCATTCCCAGTGGGTCATGACCAACTGTTGTCCTAAAGGGTTCTGGTGCTAAAATGTTTGAGAATTACAGCTCTACGCATTTTATCTATCTATGTACATTTTAATTTATCTTTCTATTGCCATTTTATATCTATTTAAATCTGTTCCTAGTATGACTGTTCAGAAGGCAAAAAAGAAGACATTCACGACTTGCTGTATTTAGTGACTTGTAACATCACAAAATGACTTGCATTTATTAAATGAACACCACCAGTTAATTACAAAGCAGAGATTTCCTATTTCCAGACATCATCTGAATTTTTTTTCAAATGAGGAAGTTCACAAACTCAACTGAATTCAGACTCAATTACTGGGCATTATTGGTATGTGCATGCATGAGTTAGACATAGCTTGTTAGTTAAATATAGAAAGTGGTAGATGTAGACAAAATCTTAAAATAGAGTATACATTCATTAAAAACCAAGACTGCAGAAGAATTATCTCACTGTTGGGAAGCAACCAAGAAATGTTTTTGAACCACATCTATTATCCATTTTAATCGTTTTGGATTCTTTTCAAATATAGACTTGGTTCCCTTGCAGCATCTTCTGCCAGGAAAGTGGGAATTATTCCAGAGAAATGTTCACTTAATAATGCTGCACTGTGGGTCCCAGATGGAGGTCTGTTTCCCTTAGATCTCAGTTACAATCTGCTCCTGCTTTTGCTGCAGACCAACAGCGAGAGCTTGAAAAGTTGGTGTACAGTAAATTCCTCAGTATTTATATTTTGCTGCAACTTCTCCTTCCTATATTATTGAAGTGCTGCCAGAATTAATCAGCAAAATCATTCTAATGATTGTCCTCTCCTGGGACCATTATTGCTTTCTAATTTGGATTATGTGTAAGTAAATTTTCACATATCAGAAATGATCTTGTAAGGACTAGCTTGTTTTTTCAGCAAAATTGTTTTTTAGGAAAAAGCAACAGTAGTAACTAGTGATTTAAACCAACTCTTTGTCTGTAATGGCTAACTGGCTAACGGAGAAACCACTTTAGTCAACTGTTGTCATTCCTAACACTGTATCTCCCAGTTAAACAGTACTTGCTTGGACAAAACAATTGTTTATAATAGCTTCCAAGGTAAAGCAAATCACCAGGAAAACATTGGAAAATCCAACCACAATAGGAGATCCACATAGTGAACTGCTCTCAAACAATATGGCCACTTGCCATTTAGAAGACTTCCACATAGCAGTTGTAATGAAGAAGCCCTTAGTTTGCATCAATCCTTAGCAAAATTGTATCCTGGAGCTCTTTCAGCATTTCTTTCCATCACGGATCTTAAGAATTTGGGATTCTGTTACAGCAAGCCATTCACTAATTCATGATGTTTGTGAGCCACTTGAACATTGCCCTCAAGCTCCATGAACATCAGAGTTTCACAGGAATTATGCTTCATGTATTATTGTCAGGTGTTTCATTAAGGGGGTGGGGGAATTTGATTAGACAAACATTTTGCTATACTTGCTATACCTTTTGAAGAATTTGGCAATTACATCTTTAAGTTCACAATGAACCTTGAACACAATAAAATGCAGTTGCAGAAGATATGCAAAGATGTTTGATTCAATGAGTCATCCATCCACAAATCTGAACCTTGTCTAATTCCATAAGTAATTTTCTCTGTTCTTAGATTATTTTAAAATGCTGTTATCTTGCATAATACACTAAAATCAGATATCATGTTGGGATGGGGGAAGATATTCTTTTCATGATTATTACGTATTTCTGGTATAATAAGTATTACAAGTTCTGTATAATTAAAACAAACAATCTTCTATATTTTAGGATGGAAATCCTTTTGATGCTACTGCAGGATACCGTAATCTTACTTATGAAGAGGTCTTACAGGAGTTAGTGAAACATAAAGAACAACTTAAGAAGAAGGACACCCATATTCGTGAACTTGAAGACTATATTGACAATCTTCTCGTGAGGGTAATGGAAGAAACTCCCAGTATTCTCAGAGTGCCATATGAGCCTTCTCGACGAGCTGGCAAATTTTCCAAAAGCTAAGCCGGTAGCAACACTCCATGACATTTCTTTCATAGGAAGGTCTGCTTATTGCAGTGTTTTGATAATCTTCATTGCTTTTACCCACTTTCTTCATCCTGATAAGACATCCTGACTCCAAATATGGACAGGTATCGTCAGAACTGTCATTTGTATGTTAGTTGCATAACATTTTATAAAAAAGAAAATATAAGTTCCATATTCCTTTTAGCTTAAGCTTTTAATAAATGCAGGGTTTTTTTAAAAAACGTACAACATTATACCTAATTTGTACAGCGCTGTGCAACTATGATCTCATACACTTACTTGAATATTTACTTTGCACTTCAATCAGTCTCTTTGATGTTACAGCATGCTGTCAAAATGAATGTGTACAAGTCCAAGCAGGATGTGTTTTGCAGCTCTAAATATGAAGGAAAATGTGATAATGTGAGATTTCATTGTTAGCGTTTTATGGCTAGGAACCACCAATACAGGCTTAATAAAGATAATGCTTCCTATCATGTGTTTGCATAAGGACGTTGGCAGTATTGGTTATGGAATGGAATGTATTTGAAATGGTTAAATTTGTTTCTGAATCTTGAGTTAAGAAATTTGGGTTGTTGTACTGGGAGATAGCAAGTTATTAAAAATTCTGTGGAATGTAACAGGAGCCTTTTGTCACAAAATGATGCAGCATACCACTTCTTCAAACATACATTAACATTAAATAAAATAGAACAAAGTACTGAATTATACCTCATTTACTTAAAGTCTGTGTGAATTAGGAGAGAATGCTGATAAGGACATAGCAATCTGAAAATTGTATGTCAACATATACGTTTTTCTTTGGCTTTTGCCAATTTGAGACAGAACATACAAATTGTAAACTTGCTTGTCTTTACTAAACTAGGCAATTGCTTTTTAAGCAAATTGGAGGTTTTATTAAAGCATTATATTGTGTCATAGTCTAATAATCTCCATTCCTTCAATGTCTTGGATATATTTGGTTTAGCATGTCTAGGAAACATTTGTGTATCATGTCTCTATTCATAGTGGCAAAATGCAATTTCTGAAGGAAAACACTGCTGTGAGGACTATTTACTACACCAGTAATCAGAAGGTTGTATTTATTTGCTTTATATAAGACTACTGTCCTATAATACTCACCTGGGACTATGTCCAACTGAACTGAACTGGGCTTTCTTCTGATTAGACATGTCTTAGAACGTGCTAAGTAGAGTGTAGATGTAAGGCATTTAGGGTGTTTAGAAGATGGGAGTGAACTTGATTTTGAAGCATATTTTCTGCTTAACATGCACTTTCCAAATGCTGGCATGAAGAAAACTTTTCTCAGAAAGTAAAACTGAATAGTAAGATTTTTTAAAGGAATTGTAAAGAGTAGTACTTTTGGATTATACATTTAGTACTACATGTAGTACTACTAGAGTAGTACTACATTTGGATTATATTGACTATAACAATTTTTAGTTTTAATCAAACTGCTCTTGTAACTTAATACAGTGGGATATAATTCTTTTCAAATGCAAAGGAAATGCTTCTGATCTTAAATATTCTCTGCCATACAACACAGAATGCTGCGCTGTGAACAAAGATGTGTTTTACTTCCTTCAGTCTCCACCAGTTTTCTATCTATAGTGGTGCTTTGGTGGATCCCAATCTATGAGTACATCTTAATTACTGGTATTTAGAAGATCATATCCATCTTTGTCTATATCGCGCTGCTGTAACTTATTGAGTGCCAAAGGATGCATTCTAAGCTGTTGTTTGTGTTTTAAGGTTAACTTCTACATTTGAAGTAGATGTTTACCTTCAGTGTTTATATCAGAATGTATTTTCAAAATCTGTGTGTTTAAAGTTTGCAGATGTTTCACAGTACCACAGTTAATGACTTCCACTCATGATGCTTGAACTTATTAGGCCATTGATGTTTAGTTTGAACTTCCATTATATGAGAGTTCATCATGCCTCTTGAATGAGAGTTCATGTCAAACAACATAAACCACAGAATTCAAAATTCATATTGTTGCTAGAATCCTCTGAAAGATCAAAATGCTGACCTTTTGATATATGTAGCAGAGATAATAAGAACATCAGTTAAAAACTGAGAAGGATTTTTATGTGCTCTCTTGCCCTGTTCTTTTATCTGCCCTACAAGTCAATTAAAGCACCTTTTTGTTTCTAGTATTTGTTTGGAAAAAATCAGGAAGGGGTTATGTTTTTCAGAAAAGATGCAGTATCTAAAATCAGCACAATGCAATGTACATATAAATTTCATACCCTAGTATTCAACCATTGAGGCTTTTGCTAAAATATTCTTGCAGGAGCAGCCTCTACTACAATTGAGATGAGGAAGCTGCTAATTGTGGAGTGGCTGAGCACAGTGCACAAGCCCACTCAGTCTTGAGTAAAGCCTCAGTAGGATTACACAGCAGTATTAGAAAATATTCAGATTATTTGTTTAAACCATGTGCAATATCCAGTATATTCAAAAATTTTAAAAAACACTGCCTACCAGAATTTTACATACCTCCCTCAGTGTAAAATATCTTGTATTAAGTTGTTTGTACTTCTATGTCCCATAGAGAACCCGTCTCCCAAGTGGGTAGTGTTAATATGCATCTACTTGCATTTCTTTCTTGAAAAATTTGCATGAAGGGCTTACTGCCAATCACATTTATTTTAAAAGATTTCTATTGAAACAGCACCTCCTAACAGCAGAATGTCAAATATTTCTTATAAAGCACAGGAAGATCATTTTTTGGAACTGTAAAAATCAAGTGAAAAGTTACTGTTGTCAAAAAGAATGTTTTGATATTTATATTACTTCTTGCTGCTGTATTTTATGTTGAGCTTGATTGCCACTTACCAATGAATGTAGAATTATCCATAGATTATATTTAGCTACATCTATTGTTGTTGGCTGTAAATTAAGGGCTAGTTGTAATGTTCCACCTATGAAAAACTTGCCTTGTATTCGACAGTTTTATGAATGGGGTCATTTTTTCCATTAAGCGTTCAAATGATTTGTTATCTCTCTCTCTCCCCCTATGCTCTTAAGAATTAGATTCATAAAAGAAATAGTGTATGTCTTAATTATATTTACTATGGTACTTTTGATATTAGTTACAGTTTAACACTTTAATGTAGGCTGTTTTCCCCACAAACTGAACTAACCTTTGTGGAACTGATAGAATCGAAGATGTGTGTTTCGAAATGTTTAACATATGTTAAATTCCTTCTGCTCTCAGAATAGCTGACAAACTATAACAGCACTGCTAGCTGAAATCTGTTTTTAGATTCTATTATTCCAGGTATTTTATTCCAGGAAGGGCCAATTTTTATGAACATAAGAAACATGTTGTGCTGAAGCAAAAGTTGCATTCCTGAATCTCCATTTCTGTGTTCTAAAGGACTCCAAATTTAATTACAGTTACTGACAGTGTTTAATATGCAATTGTTAAAGAACTTTAATTGGCTGATTTTTTTTTAATAATAGTTTTCAGAGTCTTTTTTGTCTGAAATGTTGGCCCTCATTTGAACTCTGAGACTCCTTTCAGGGAATCTGCTGTATATAGAACTCAATCTTTTACAAAATGGTGCAATCACTTCACTCAGCATAGATGATTTCAGATTATATTTATTTGGTACGATAAAATGCAGTATAATGATCACATAGTAAGTCTGTAAAATTTATGAGCATGTGTTGGAAGAAAGGGGGGATTATTTTGTTTCTGTGCAGTGACATAATTTTGTACCTCTTTCCTCCCAAAATGGAGAGTCTCAATTTATGGGCGTATGTGGCATCTGTATGTGTAGAATGATCAAGTGCATGAACTATTATTTTAATTTCATTTGTATCTCTGACACTTTTTACTTGATAAAATTGTAAGCTTAATTTAGGTTTCCTCCCAATTGTTGCATGTCAGACACCAATAAAATGCCAGTGTGCACTCCAGTCAAATTGTCCTGTCATTCTAACACAAGGATCTCCAAACTTTTCAGTATAAGAACCACATCACATATTTTACACATGTTCAAGGGTACAAAAATAATTTTATATGAAAGGAATAAAATTTAAATGCATACATTTTACTTGGGTCTTGATTTAAATCAACAGGATATGATTTTACAAATAATAAGCTTTCTATCCAAGCCCATTTAACAAACCACTTCTCTAGGCAGACATGTCTGCAGGTTGCTATTACTTTGCTACCCAGTGAGTTTTGTTAACTTTTTATTAAATGGAAAATGAAATAATGATGTCAGGATATCTACCCAGAATTTTATTTTAGCTGGCTTCTGATTCCTTCCCATGGTAGCTGACACAGTGCAACCCTTAGGTAGATTATCAGATTTTATCACTAGCCTTGAGTGCCTTATGAATCTCCTGGTGCCCTCCCCTTCCTGCTGTGTCTCAACCTTCCTCACCATCAGCTCCACCTGGTCCAGCCTTGGCCTGCTTTGTCCCAGGATAGAGATGCCCACATCCTGGCAGCAGTTAAGCCTTGACAGCCTGGGGAACTTTAGGAGGACAAAACAGTCATATATATGTTGCTCTTTTGAAGTATCCCTAAACATCAGGAGCTTTGGGAGCCCAATCCTATTCAGTTTTTCATCACTGATACAGCTGTGCCAAAAGAGCAGTAGCAGAAGCCTTCTCAAGATTTGAACCCTTACCTTGGGCCTGCATCTGTACTGCTTCAGTGCTCAGAAGGAATTTATCTTGCAATATCAGAAATCCTGTGTTTCTCTAGAATTGGAGGTTATTTGTGGGTTATTCCTTCCACTTGCTTCAGAGACAGGGTTAGAGTTGTGCTTGGTTGACTTCAAATGGACAGAGCCCCCCCACAGCTCTTGCCTTGCCTACTTCAAGGCAACAAAGCGCCAACAGAAAGCTCTAGCAATATGGCATCTTGTTTCTGTACTAGCAGCTGGTTTCAATGCTTTAACTGTTTATTTATCCAAGCCTGATGAGAAAATCGTCTGCCACATGTCGGGTGTGTACCAAAGGAGACACTTTGGCCATTAAAAGGAGTACTGTACGCGATCGTATCCAGTCTAATTTATGAGACAAGTATCATAGGTGGATGGCCTCTTTTTCAGTCTGCAATAGGATCAATTCATTGATACCCATTCTAAGCAAATCCCATTCTAGACACAAAGAAGAAATTACATTCTGGACACAAAAAGAACATTGACGCCAGGCTGGTTCTGACAAGGAGGAATTGCAAGTAAGGAGTATTTTCCTTTGGGCTGCCAACAAGATGGGGGTTTCTGAAGAATCCTTACTTCTCAGTGCTAAAACCCTAGCAGAGCAGCAGTAAGAACAGCACAAACCAGTCACAACAAAATGGCAGGTACAGTTAAGCACAAGAAGAGAGGGGACATTTGCTTCCTATTTCACTAGATAAAACAATGCTCATCAGTGATTTGTAAACTAAATTTAAACAGTCCAGGAGTCAAGTCCAAGATATTCACCTGAGGGAATTTTCCCTTTCATTCACCCTGAACAGTTAAGCTGGAGAAATGGAACCATTAACTTATATGTAAAGCAGCATGTAAGCTGAGTGGAAGTCCTAATGTCTCTAGTGGACATCAGAAACTGACCCTGTGGTTGCACTGAGAATGGATGAAAGAAATGAGATTATGCAAGTCTCAAGAGGACTTTGCATACACATTTACTTCAATTTTTACCTGATTTTTGGTTGTCTGGCCAAAGGAATTCTTGAAACAGGAGGATGCATCCCTCTATAAGATTAACACACATTTGCTTTGATGTACAATCCTAAGCATGTCTATTCAAAAGTAGACTCCCAGGAAAGTGTTATTAGGATTGCAGCCATAAGTTACATATTTTATGTTATATCTGCATTATGGTAGCAAATATTCTAAGAAAATGCAAACATCTTGCTTCATATAGGACCAGGTTCTGGAGTTCCACCTAGCTGGAAAAGCTGCTTCTGCGGGCAACTGGAAATAAATCATTCAAAAAGTTGTATAATCAAGAGCTCAATTTGTATTTCTTGAGATCTGATACTTTTTAAGAATGTATTTACTCTTGTTTAAAGACCAAATAAATGCACGAAAGTAGTAGCAGCTCCATGTAAAGAATTCTTAAGCTTCTGTGGTTCTCATGGAAGCATATCCATTACCTCCATACACCAGAAGCTCCACAAATACTTCAAGCATGTTCAACTAGTGTGCAGAGATCAGTAGAGTAAAATCTGTGTAGCTAGTGTAGCCACCAAATCTCAGGATTTTCTGCATAGATATTGTTCCAGAGCTTCATGCAGTTCTCTGTAGTGGTTCGCTATCCTTGCAATCTAATACTTCACCCACCACATCCTTCAAGTGGTGGCTGTGAAGTATTTCCTCTGTTTCTGAAAGAGATCTCTCAGACCAAGTTTATTGGACAGAGAAGCTTGCTTCAAGAGCCTTGTAACTCAAGGCAGATGTCAAGTCAACTGCAACAACTTTATCAGAGCTGAATGCAAGTGGTTGGGCTCTAGATGACTTCTGGGAAATATTTCAGGGGGAACATGATGGTCCAAACAACACATTGAAATGTGCAAAAAGTACATTAAATGTACAAGGAGAGACTAGGAATTACTGCACAAGACTGTAAAAAGGAATTCACAACATAAAGGTAGATAGTGTGAACTGCCAGGTCTGCCAGTCTGCAAAATGAGAGAAATGGAGATTAAATGCTTAAGTATTTTTTACTCTGACCACCAAGTTCTAACAGCAGTAAGCATCTCCAGTGAACAACAGTTCACAGAAGCTTTGCAGTTGTGATGGCGTGGAAATGTTAAATGTGCTGCGATCTCACAATGTCTATTTTTTATTCACAATGTCTATTTTTTATTACTTGCTTCATTCCAAGCTTCATTCCAAGCTTCTTCAAAACTGTAGAGAGAGCAGATTTGATTCTAGTATCTGTTCAAAAACCAGCTTTGAGGCATCCTGAACTTGGTACAAGCTTATATAGATTTTAAATCCATGATTCCAGTCTTGAAATGTTCATCTATGATGAATTGTTCATCTATTCTATTGGGAAGGGAATTAGGACATCACGGTGCTTGATCAACTGGGTTCCTCTTGGCTATGATGGATACAGTTTGACCAGATGACAGTACTAGGTTTCTTTTTTTTATGGCAAAAAACTTTTTGGGCAGGCAGTAATGTAGTTTTGTGGATTCTATTGTTGGTTAAGTAGGCAGTAAATGCAAGAAGCAGGTCAGCCCCTTCAAACGATGAATGGAGTTAATACAAACTCAGCTAACAGGCAGGGAAGAAGGAAAAATCTATACTAGCCCTGGAGTAAAGTGCTTGTTGAAGACCCAAGTTCAATCGCTGGCATCTTCAAGTAAGGCTGGGATTGACCTGATTGAAGAGCTGGACAACTGTTGTCACCCTATGTGTGCTAAGCTAGATAGATCGGTGATCTGATTCAGTATAAGGCAATTCACATGGATGTCATGCCTCTGCAGAATTAAGAGGCCAAATTCATTAGGTTAAACTTGTTGTGATATATTTAACATTTTTTAAAAAGGAGTAGCATCTGGTAAGGGAAGGAAGATCTGAATTTGAAACATGGTGTGAGAAATAAAGGCTTTAATTCTTTATCCCTGCCAGTCCCAATCCAATTGCATATAGCCCTGCAGGATGAAAAGCTCCAATAGAAGCTCATATATCACTATATGACAGTAATGACATGAAAAAGATATCAGCAATTCTGGAGATCCTACCAACAATAATAGCAAAAGTTGTTGAGAGTCCCATGGCAAAAGCCTTATTTGGCTCGGAGTCGGAAGAAACAGTGCCTTTGGTGCTAATGCTACCTCTCTTTGGTGTCCATCACAAGAGGCTCCAGAGGTGTAATAGTTTTAGACTCAGTAATAATTTTTTATTATATTATGTCCCACCTTGTCATCATATTACATTATATTCCACCTTTTATTATATCCCATCACAAAACTTATGCAGGGCTTCTAGGTGGTCTCCTACATAGGCTCTGGTCAGATCCAGACCTTTAGCAAAGCACTTCCTGCATCCCAGGCTTCAACCCAGGCTTTGGTTTTAGAAGAGGACACAATAGTTTGTCAATACATTAAATATGAATGCATTTAGTATCCTATAATGAGATGCTGCTCATAATTAAAAGTTTTTGAAAACATTTATTTAAGCAAATGTCTGTGTGAAGTATAATTTTGCTTATCAGGAGGGATAACGATCTGTGTTAAACTACTCTTATTTCCAGCGCAAGACAATAGCAAATGTTAGGAAGTTTAGCAGATGGATTCCTAACTAAGGAGCTGTCTGTAAGACATATGTCAGCGACAAGTGTATTGCTTCAGCCTGCTGTCACCTCCATTTTCTAGGTCTCTAGGACACTGTTTTAGAAACCTTTAGGGATTAAACTAACCAATATCAGCAGGGAATGTCTTAAGAAATCTGGTGTCACAGACTGACTGTGGCAGACCAGATTGCTTCTATTGTTGCCCCACGGAGGTGCCTGTCGCGTGGTGCCAATAGCTTTAACAAGGAAAAACACTGCAATGTGTCATGCCACCTCCTCCTCTAAATGA
Organism: Cryptoblepharus egeriae; assembly: GCA_030015325.1. Classification (NCBI taxonomy): domain Eukaryota; kingdom Metazoa; phylum Chordata; class Lepidosauria; order Squamata; family Scincidae; genus Cryptoblepharus; species Cryptoblepharus egeriae. The sequence continues at coordinate 48,121,792 of JAREYC010000006.1, forward strand.
TTCATGCAAGTCTTGTTAAGGTGATGAGGGCCTCATTCTCAGATATCTGTGGTTTCCATTAGGAATTCCTTGAAAATTGACTCCCCAGGACACCTTTAGAGGTAACTTCAAAGGGTCTCATTAACGAATATCATGCCATTTATACAAGAGTTCTAACAATGGCACTAGAAAAACCTGCATTTCCCTTAGTTTGCAGTTAGGTCAGTATATTAGCTCCATAGCAGACAGAAAATACAAAACAGAAATCTGCTTTGACAAATGTTGACTTGGATCAGTTATCGGTAGTTCTGACATTCTTCAGTAGTAAAGCTTTACCTCTCAAACAGCACAATTAACCAGCAACTAACTGATAAAGTTCACCTTAGTATAATGCTTTCATTTTGCATGTAGGAATGATAGTCTGAACGCTTTCCAAAGTGGTTTGTGGGTTTATATCATTTCTGAAATTATGTGATTTGCTAGAAGCAAGAAACACAAAGGGTGACATACAACACAAGAATTTAAACTGCAATAATAATAATGTATTAACAAGAGAATTTTCTGAATGCAAACCAGGAAAACAAAGTTTTTTTTAAAGTCTTCACTAGAAAAAAAAAATGTACTGTACTTCTTATGTATAGTTTGGAGACCAGTCTATCTGTGTAGTTAGGGACAAACTATGTAAGATATAAGAATTCCATGATTAACGCTTTAATCCTAAAATATCCACTTAGGCCAGCCTAAGCCCCAGAAGTGGGGAGGGGGACAGAAAGTGGGAGGGGGAGGCTGAGATGGACCTGAACTTGGGGAGGGGTGCTGGCAGGGGGATATGCAGGGGCAATGGGGGCAGCCTTGGTGCCAGCCCTGGTGCCATATAGTCTGACGATGCCACTGTTCTGACAAGGTGATGTCTGAGAAGAAAAATGAGCCCTATGGAAACTGAAAAAGAAAAGCATGTGTGTGTGTCTACTTAAGAGAAAGCAACCACTTTGGGTCTGACAAAGGTCCACTTTGAAAGGTAAGGTGAGAGGAATGCAGCACCCTCAGAATGGTCCCGATTAGATGAGTGTGGGCATCAACAAACTTCCAGGAAAGAATATACCCCCCAAGCTGACAGATAAAATGAATTCAACCCTATGGAGAGAGAAAATGAACTTCTGTATGAAAAGTGAACCAAATTGAACATAATAATTTGAAGAAGTAAACATAATAATATGAAGAAGTAAATATTCTGGAAATGAGAAAATGTACTAACCTGCAATCTAGAAGGAAAAACTGTTCTTGTACATTCCTCCCCTCAACTTGTACACTTTCATATTTAGGAAATATGTTGAAATTGTTGCATGTTGTCAGTTATGTGAGTTTGAGGATCAGCTTTGTGATCTTCCATGTACCTGGATTATTTTCTTAATATGGGGAGCAGAAGGATGATATTCAAGATGGCAGAAGTACAACCTTGATTGTGTTAAAAAGTGTTTTTTTCCTTCTTCATTGATAAATAAAACCACAGAACATCACTTTCAACCATATAAAAAAGCCATCTGCTGAAGAATTTATACAATGCTCAGGGCAAATTACAGCTGGCTTAAAGAGCAAAATCTTTTCTAGTTAAATGACTTATAAAACCATTACATCAGTGAGCTTTTCAGCAAACTTATTCAATTAAAGAGGATTTGTGTCATTTCCACAGCTATTGGATTACAGCACACAAATTCTTGCAATTTCAAAATTTAAAGAAAATTGAAAATGTAGATTTATCGGCATCGTTTCTTTTTTCCCAAGTTGAATAGCAGGAGCGACTAAGCATCTACCTGAGATGGCTGCCACACTAGTGTAACGCTGATGCCCTTCCAGCAGCATTATTAAAATACCAGTAGAAAACAGCAATCCTACCAGCAATCCTAAAATAACCACTTTCATGGAGTCTCTCCCAATACGAGTTCCTAAACAATGTGTTGTGAATCTGCCCAGTGGCTGGCTGTTACTCTCCCTTGTATGTTTTGTTGATGGTGCAAAGTGCCTCTTCACCAAAACCCACAATTTTCTGCTCATTGTACTTAGGTGTTGAATTTAAGAGCAACGCTATTTTATCCAATTGGCAAAATGCAAGGATAGGGATGTCTGTAAGTGCTTCAAAACTAACACATTTCTGTACCAATGCCAATTATAAATTTTTGGGGGGGAGTAGATAAGATATTATACTCTGCCCTGTCCAGACATATGATTCACTTCTTCCTCTGATTTGTAAAAACAGCTGTGCATTGGAGAGATTTGCAAGGAGAACCGAAATGCCTGAAAGCCATTTCTATCTTTGATTGGAAAACAGACACCATAGAGACACTCATCAACCTGTCTGAGATAATGCTCTCTCTTCACTGGTCTTTTTAAATACATAAGAACTTACTCTGTGCGAAGGCAAACATGTTGATCTTAATCTTTCAAGTCTGCATTATGTCAAAAACAGTTGCATTAAATTCCAGACCAGACTTTGCCAGGTAGGGTTGATGCTAACATAAAGGGGGATGGATTTCAAAGAACTTGGCTACACAGGCATCAAGGATTGTCTGTCAGATTTCTCTTCAGCAATGTCCCCTAACAGAAAACCCAAACTGCTTTTGAAACTTCCCTTGTTCTCTTTATAAAGAGAAAATGGAGAGGAAATTTAGATATGGAAACAACAGAGATCTTTTTAATTTAGGGACTGTTATTTGTGGTTTATTCTTTGATTTTTAGCAAGATCCACAGAGATCTCAGAAAATGTGCATGACAAGGTATGACCACCCCTGTGTAATTCAAAGTGTTTTACTGGTTGCCTGTACTAATCAAAATGTTATCTTTTCTGTTTCATATCTAGAAATAATGTCATACAAAGAAAGCCTTTAATCTGGAATATCACTTTTGCTGATTGATTTGCAGGTGGAGGAGTCCTTGAAGAACGTAAAGATTTCTTATAGACCTACCTGGATCAGTCATATAGTGGCCACCCAGATACCTATGGGAAACTCACTGAAATTGAGCTGACTGAAACGCTTCCTCTCTTGCCATTTGTAATCCAAACATTAACCAGCTTCTGCTGGTGTTGTTTTTTGCATTTTAGATTGTGAGCCCTTTTGGGACAGGGACCCATTAGCTTTTAATTAGCTATTATTATTTTTCCATTTTCTTTGTAAACCGCTTTGTGAACTTGTTAGTTGAAAAGCAGTATATAAATACTGTAGATAGATAGAACTTCCAGATTTAGTGGCTGAAATGTGCTCTTCTAACTGCCCTTGAGTGGTAAAAATACTTCATCTAGCACATACGTTTGTGGACCAATGACTAATAAGGAGCAGCAGGAAGAAGCATATCATATTTATTTTAGCACAACAATGTTGATTTATTTCTCAGCCCAGTGCAAGATCTTGTGATTACCTTTGAGTATTTGTCTCCCACTTTTCATAACCCTGATGGGTAACTCAAGGTGCATAAGATAATTTTTAAATTAATTTACATTCAACGTATATAACAACATATAGTATTTTAAAAACAAAATACAGGTCATGCCTTGTCATCCACTGATTCAACATCCACTGATTTAAACACACTATTGATAGCTGGTCCACCTTTAAATGCCTTGCAACAAGGAGAAAAGGTGCCAAATTCTATTTCCTACTCTTGTACTGTTGACTACACTGGTCGCAAACATCTTGGGGTTAAAGACCACTTCTTTCTTGCTCCTCCATTGTTGCCTCAGAATGCATCCATATATAGATACGATACCAAATTCAGCCATAATGTGATAGGGCAATTGGCAGCCACATTCAGTAGGGCAGTTGGAAGATTTGAACTCTCTACTTGTAAATGGTCAAATAACGCATAGTGTGTCTTGACAATTCCAGCACCTTGTCAGTGTGCCATGAAAAGAAAAAGACTGAAAATCATTAGCCTAATCTTGGAGCCTACATATTCTCTGTCAGGTGTACTTTGGAAAACACATTCCTCTTCACCCTCTTCTCTACATAAATATGTTCTATTTCATTGGCCTTTTTCATAAGTATGGATAGTGAGTACATGGAGCACCCATACTTTAGAAAAATTTAACACAGGAGATGCAGCATAAATGCTACTCCCTTTTGTGGTTTCCCAGTTCTCCAGGATTGTAGTGGAGTATTCAGGAATCAGCATCCATTTCCAAGTGAGAACTGGAAGCAGTTCTGGTGATCTTCTTGTTTATACTTTTGCTGTCTAATTGAATTTTTTATGTTGCTTGTTTTCAGTATCTGAAATGTAAATGCTTTGTAAGTTAGCTTGTTGTTCATTCAGACCCCTTTTCTGATTTTTTTTTCCCCTAAGGATACTCTGTCTAAAATGGGGATTACTTTACCTTAACAACAGCTTGTACTGAAAAGCTATTCTTGCCTTCATGCAGTATATTAAACATATCAGGAATATGGATTTGGAAATACTCTAATCATCTAATGCTAGCTATCTAAAATATACAGGATGTGTTTATTTGTTAAAGTGATACCTTTAATTACATTTTTAATAATCTTGATACACTGCACACTACTATTTCAGACATCATGCTGAACTCATGATTTTTAATACAAATGTTTTTATCTTAACAGTGCTCTAAGAACTGATTCTGGAAATACAATTCAATCATAATGGTAACAAAACATTTGGTAAAGTATGTAGAAATATCCAATATAGAAGTGTTAAATTGGCACTTAAGAATGTAATCACACAGTTGTAGGGATGGTTTTCAGAATTGTGTCTTCTTTGAGAGTATGTGGTTCAGTAGTTCCAAGAAATATATTGAACAATCTCTTGCTCTAACTCAGTTACAGAGCTGGATGTAATATCATAGTTTAAGCAGTACCATTCCTGGAACTTTTGAAATCATACCTTACTCTTGGGGAATAGCAAGCTGAAAAATATGAACTTATGGTAAGAATGTTTAAAGAAGAGAACCAGGATCGTATAAGTTTTTTTATCAATATAGTATGCAGTGGGACATTTGAGAACCAAAAATCAAATATTGGCGATCCAGATAATTAAAAACAAAGTGAACATCTGCTGAGACGCTGCCTTAGATATTCATTTGGTGTTCCACCCACTGCCACTATTCCAGACTGAAAGGTAATGGAACCAGCTGAGGGTTCCCATTTGATCTCTAACATACATTGTTTTGTATGGAACTTATCATATGCAGTTGAATCAATGCAGCTGTTGAAGGAAAAACTAGGAGAAATGAAGCATGCTCTTTAATGAGAGTCAGTGGAACAAGATCTGCTCTCTCCCCTTAAAAATACTCTTGCACTAATTATACAATACTTTTGACACTTATGTTAGTTGTAAATGTGCAGTTGATCTTACAGCATCAAAATTTTAACAAGTAGACTTGCTGTTACAAAGTTATAATGCCTCAAATTTATGGTGGTAGGTGCTCAATTTGATATCTTGTAAATGTGTCCTTGATTATATTGGCTGAGCAGTTGAAACAGTATTGAAATTAAGCCCCAGCATCAACGCCCTCAAAAAGTACGAGGTACAAAGAAACAGGAGATGTTCCATTCTTGTCCATCAAGGCTCAGGTTGTCAGGTCTCTATTGAAACAAGAAGGTGGAATAATCTGCTTTCCAGGCTGTTTTTAGAAGTGAGAAACAAATGGCAGAAGAATGAATGCAGATGAAATACTAGTGTACATTTCTCAGGCAGTTGCTCCTGATGTACAGTAAAATCTGAATTACCTAGGCAGAATGATAGAAGACCAAAGTAATCTAGGACGTAAGAATCACCACTTGTACTACCTTGAATTAGTGATACATTTAATTAGATTTTTAAAGATTTGTTTTTCACATCCTTTATATTTAAGCATCCTGAAAGCAACTCACAGCACAATCATAAGCATGTCTACTGAGCATCTCAACTCCCAATAAGGTGTGTATAGACTGCGGCCATACAGTGCAATCCTAGGCATATCTACTTAGAAGAAATCCCCTCTGAGTATAATGGTACTTATTCCCAGGTAACAGTGTACAGGATTTCAGCCTTAGATAGTCAAAAGGAGTGAAGCTTACCTTGGAGGATATGCAAAGGATACCCAAAGGGATCCAATGGTGGTTGAAAGCTGTATTTCCCCTTTCTCCTCTTAAGCCTTCCAATCAGCCCCTTCTCATCACATCCTATAATACATCCAGTCTATAATACATATGATGGTGGTAGAAAGCACAGGATTAGGTCCTCAGTTTAATTCTGAAAAGACATTTTCTTAATCATTGTCAAGTTTCATCACACACCTTACCACAACTTGTTGGCAGAAAGCTGCCTGTTGAGAGAAGGCTCAGTCATGGTTCCCCCACAGCCAGTCAAAGAATAATAAGAATTTCATTCCAACCTGTCCGCTGATTGCTGATGGCTCACACTTTTATTTTTACCAATATATCTCACTAATTGGAAAAATTAAAAATATGTCTTAGTAACATTCCAAGAATCTTTCCTAAGCTTGCTGCACTAAAGATGATAATCTACATCTTTTCCTCAACCTAAAATCTGGCCTATTACTGACCTTTTTGCTTATCATATATCCCAGACACTGTCTGCAAGCTAAGCTATTGTTCAGAACATCTTCAATATCTAATTATCCTTCTTCATTACTTTTGCATTTTAAAATCCTGTTTAATTACATGAAAGTTAGACACAGGGAAACAAATATACATTTTCCTAGTGAATGACCCTTGAGTTTGTTTTGTTTGCAGGGAGACAACTATATGGTGAATCCAATTCCAACAGGCTGATGTTGAATCAAAAGCAACGGGTGAATCAAACTCCTTTATTTCCCCTCAAATAAATAAAAGCACTTCAATTCTGGTCCTTTGGCTGAAGATAGATTCCAGAAAGGCTAGAATCACAGGAAACTAACCCTACAATCCAGAGTAACTACAGGAGCACGTAAGAGACATTATGTGTACCTGTAGTTATGGCATCACCTAGTGAAAACCTATGGGAAATTCATATTGCAATCCAGAGCAAATTGTTCTTACACTGGAGCAAGGACGCCACTCTGGGTTACACCCTAAATTTCATTTTGAGGAGTTGGAAAAAATATGATTTTTTTTGTTCAGCTAAAGCATATATTTGAATTGTTGTCAACTAAATTAGGCAATTAACAGCTCAATCTGATGCCGCCCATGGAAACATGGCTCCTGCAACTTCACAAAAGCTACCACGGGATCCCTGTGCACAATAGTCAGCTATGGTTGTTGCCTGCTATTTACTTGGGGAATGATACTGACATTTTAGGGTGATTTCCATACATTCTGTGTTTGTAACCATACTGAGAGACAAATATCAAGAGGAAGTTAAATAGGAACTTACACCTAAGATTTTTGATTCTTGCCCCAAGAAAGTCATCTGAGGTGATCCTAGGTAAAGGGGAAGGTCTGTTGTTGTGGCCAAGGTGATTTTGTTTTTCACAATTAAGTGCACCCCATATTTCTCCTTTGCCCAGCTTTATTCATGCAAGACTTCCTTCAGGGGCTGGCACAAGTACTATATACTTATGTGATATTTCAACTTGCCTGTACAGAAGTGTAAGGTTGAAGAGCTATGCCTAAAGGTTAATTCTGATCTAAATGAAATTATGCCAGACTCACCTGAAATCTGAGTTCATCATGTGCAACTGATGCACATTAGGAGCAACGTTATTTTCAATGACTTCATATTGCTGAGGACTCTCCAAAATAAACGTTTGCAAATGTAGTTCCTTTACATGGAGCCTATGAAAAAGATGTCCAACTTGTCTTGGTTGCGTGAGGTGCCTGCTCATAGCTGCCAGATTTTATTTGTGTGTGCTCTAAGAATTAAGATCGTATGCATCGGTGTTGAAAAACCCACATCAAGGTGTCACTGCTTGGCAGCCGGATGAAAATTTCATGAAGTATAATTTGGGAAACCCTGTTCTTACTGCAGTGATATGCAGGATCTGGCTTGTAGTCTATTTGTCCTTGAGGCATCTGGTTTATACCAATGTATTCAGGTGAATTCTTTGGACATTTCCACCTGTATCTTTTTTTGTTGGAGCCTGCTTCTTTGCAGAATCTAGTACTTTATTCCAGGGACTCACCTTCCATATAAGGACATATGGATTGGCATCCTTTCATATTCTGCAACATTTTTGTGATTCAGCCAAACATGAATGTGGATTGTAAGATTCAATCTAGGAAGCAGTTTCAGGGGAAAAAAAACCTACACAAACATTTGCAGAAACTTTTTTTTTAAGTAATGAGGATAAAAATGAATGGAGGAATAGCTTCAACAGAGGAAGGGGTGACACATTGTGAACCTTGCAATTGGCTCCTTCTCTGGAGCTAAGCTATCCCACCAGGCTTTTGCTTCTATGCTATTCCACCAGCCTCGAATATATGGAGCATTGGAACAGAATGGCTCTTTCCTACCCATGCCTTTGTCCTGTCCATCTTGCTGAAGATGCTGAAGAGGACGCATGATCCCTCAAACGCATCTTCCTTCCTCTGGTTATCTCAGAGTCTGACAACATTGATCAAGCTCACCAAATGACAGAGAGCATGGATCAAGGTCAGACTTAGGGCACAATCCAGAGTAACTATGGGGAGTCCTTGCTCCGGTGTAAGAACAATTTGCTCAGGATTGCAATATGAATTTCCCATAGGTTTTTACTAGGTGGTGCAGTAACTATGGGTACACGTAATGTCTCTTACGTGCTCCCGTAGTTACTCTGGATTGTAGGGTCTGGCACCCTGTTCATTGGTTTGGGATTTGGAGGAAGGGCTGGGTTTCTTTCATCCAAATCAAAGGGAGCTTGAGAAAAATCCCTCACTTCTGCCCTATGTTGGTGAAACAAACACTTCTGCTTTGACTACAAGAAAGAGACAGACAGATGGCAAAGATAGAAAAAGGAGGCAGATATGTGGATCTGCCCAGAAAGGTGGAAGGCAAGCTAGCTAAGCAAAAATACCTTTCCTTACACCTGCTGATTGGCACATGACCAAGGATGCTGAGCAAGCATCTGTTGAGTGAGCTGGGCCTTAGGGGTTGAGATCTCAGAGTAATTTAATCTCGTGGGAAGGACACTGAATATCTCTGCTTTTCTTAAAGGGCAACAGCACAATTCAGCTTTATAGCAACGAGATGAGATGTTGGAGTTTTGCTAGAGAAATTCAATGAAGAACAACAGGAATGACACACAAGTATGAGGAGAATCACTCAACAAGATAAAACAAAAATTCAAAATAAGGCTTCCAAATCAGGGCAGTTAAAGGCTTTTGAAAATGTAAGTCCAACGGGGTGCGTCCAGATTGGCCTAAGAGGTCTTGATCAACCTTTCAGAGCACAAAATTTTATCCAGTCAATCATTTGCATTTTGCAAACCTCTCCAACCCCTAAATGGATCAATCTCTTGACCTTACTTCGATGAAAATAAAGGGGTAGGTTGGGGACAGATACATGGCAATATTGAGTCTCAAATTGATCAGGTAATCTCTGGAGCCACCATCCTTTATTATTTATCCTGAATTATTTCTTTTATTAACCATAATTTTTAAAAAAGAAAAAAAACATTGAAATTTATTTAGCAAGCACAGAGTTGTCTCACAAATTCTCACATCAGTATTTAAAATCTTGCCCAATGTTATCATAATAACATTAACCTGTTCTTCCATTTCATATTTTAACAATAGCTTATACATCTTGGTAATAGCGTGTTCTTTCTCAAAGCATAATTTTTTTTCTCCAACAGAGGCACCGAATCTTTAAAATCATACATTTATACCTTATGCATTTTGAATCTCTCCAAAAGTTGGTTATATGGAAAACACTGCCAAATATCTTTCCTCTAACAACTACTCTCTTGTCTTCAACCAATATTCTGCTTGTGTGAAAACTATTCAGTTAAAGGAGTCCCCTGCAGGTTGTACTGTTAGTCATGACTGACTGTGCATGCGGTACTCATACCTGTTTCAAAGCCTTTAGAGCCAACGTTGCCCAAGAATGCTTCTGTGGTCATAGGGCTGGCATGACTGATGCATGGAATGCTGTGTTTAGCTTCCCACCGAAGTGGTACCTATTTATCTACTTCCATGCTATCTATTTCCATGCTTTTGAACTGCTAGGTCGGCAGGAGCTGAGCTAAAGATGAGAGCTCACTCCCATGAACACCAATGTAGGACCCAGGTCTAAAACCCCAGCCTGCTGGTTAATAAGCACAGTGTCTTAACCACTTGTGCCACTATAGCCCCCCTGTGAAAGCTATTGTATTTACTTGAATCTAATGTGCCATCAAATCTAATATGCATCCCTATTTTAAATGGCTTGAAATTTTATAAAAGGTTTGCTGGTGATTGTAACGCACAGCTCTAAAGCAGGTACAAAATTTGATTTTACTGCATATAATAATGAGTTATATGATTATAATAAAATGGCAATGGATTTATGTTATGATTTTTACCTAATTGCAATACTTTATACAACAGTGGGTTTATGTTACATTTTAATCACAACATAGTAAACTGTTAAACTAAATACTGACCTCTACTTATAATAAAAATACCTGTATTTTCTTGAATCTTATGCGCACCTCAATTTTGGAGACCAATATTTGGTTGAAAAAGTTGAGCACTATATTTGAGTAAATTACATTTCTGTATAACAATCATGTTTCTGTATGGCCTATAGGAAGGCCTATATATGGCCTTCTTGAGGTGAGATCCATAATGGCATTTTCATTTTAAAAAAACACCTGTTTTTGTATTTGTTAGGTACTCTTAATAGAGTATGCCTAAGGTAATGATTTTTAAATTCTAAATTTGCTCTTTTTTAAATCAAACCTGAATTTTAAATCAAAATTCTAAATTTGCTCTTTTTTAAATGATAGGATGTTCTAATAGTTATGCCAGGGCACTGACATAAGCTACAATCACCTTTGGAAAAGTACACTCTTTATGTGGCATTTCGTGGGGAAGGGGAGATTGGAAGAAAGATGAAAAGGAAAAACTACTGGTAACTTCTTAAGAGCATTGGTGTTATGCTCTCTGGGTATTAACCAGCTAAAACCATGGCTCATTGAGAATATGGGATTTCTACATTTGATGATAGCAGACTAATTTTTTCATTATAGGTCACTGGAATCACATATAAAGTGGAGGCTGGGATTCTATTAGAAAAACAATGCACAAGTTGGAATTGCTTGAACATCTTTCTCATCTTTCCCCATCTCCAGGGCTAACCCATCATCAGTTGACTGCCTCAGAGAATAGATTTGTGTGTCTGTGGAGAGAGGAAGATTTCCATCCATCTGCTAGGTTCTGCTGCTACATTTCCTCCTTTTTGCACTCCCATGTTTGGAAAAGGAAGTCAAGAGATGGCATGGAAGAGGAAGGAGGAGATGTATGGAGTGCTGTGGTGGGTTAAATCTTCTGTTCTAATCCAGGTAGCAGGAGGAGCAAAGGATGGCAGATCTCCAAATAAAGGGAGAAGTAGCATTTGGCACTCCTCATTGTGTACAAGGACATCATGGGCCATGCCAATTCATTGCCCTCTCCAAAGCCAATATCTTTCTTTAAAACAAATTTAAAAACCCAAACCTTTCAACTATTTCATAGGCTTAGGGAAAAGCCAACTGGGTGGCAAAGAAGACAGATGAAGGAGCTACTTAACAAGTCACATATACAGAACCACAAGAAAAAATAGCATCACATGGTGATTCCATTCTTTTATCTCTAAATGTGAAGCAGATCCAAGTTTAAAGAATCAGCTGCAGGCAGGCATAGTTTGGGCCTGAAATGGGATGTGTTGATTGCTATCAAAATACCAGGCTCACCTTTTCTGGTGACAAGTTGTAGTTTTCTGTTTTTTTCCATTTACAGTCGGTTTTTTAACTTTCTTTTTTCAATCAGGTAGGGATGCAAAATTTCCATGCAGGAGTTCCTTTTCCAGTGCTCTGAATGGGTTGGTAGGACACAGCAAATGATTAAAATCCTTCAGTCCCCATGGCTTCATTAGCAGCTCAGCATGTGATATGATGAAAGTGGTGCCAACTGACAAACCTGCTTCTTAATCATATTTAGACATTCTTAAACATGGCAGAGAGAATATTCAGTTCTGTTCTACAAAATCTTCCTGCCCCCCGCGCCCATGAAAGTCAAAAGCTAATGGGCTGGACGGATCTTTATTAGTGTCTTGGTTCAAAATGTTGAGTTGATTACAGCTGTGGTAAATATTAGTCTTTAGCCTTATGGATAAGTTATCTTCTGTGTAGAGAAAACTATGTGTTGGGGGCAGTCAAGAGTACTCCTGGGCAAGCTCACACTCTTGAGCAAGTGTGTTAAGCACTTGCTCAATGCTGTGCTTCTTGGATTTGTGCCACCAGTGTGTGCCGGTCTAGGGTGGCACAGATCTGAGTAGCCTTGAAGTAGATCTGAGGTGAAGGTGTCCCCCGATAGTTGCCCTACTAGTCTTGACCAACACTAGGGAGTGGTGCTCATCCCCATTTCTTAAGCCTTACAGCCAGCATTGTCCAAAGACACCTCCATGGTCATGTGGCCTGTAGGCACATGGAATGCTGTTACCCTCCCACCAAGGTTGTACCTATTTATCTATTTGCATTTTCATGCTTTTGAAATGCTAGTTTGGCAAGATCTGGGCATGGGACCAGAGCTCACGCCATCTTGAAGCATCCAGGTCTCGAACGCTGGCCTGCCAGTTGAAAAGCACATCTTAACCACTGAGCCACTGCAGCTCATTAGATTTGAAGTAAATTAATTTGCCTTAGCTCTAGCTGAGCTCCACCATCCCTACCCTGTGATGGATACAGCCGACCTACCTGTTCCAACACAGGTTAGGATTGGGCTGTAATTCTGCTTGCAGAGCCGATCATTAAAAAATGAATTACTTGATATATTTATGCAAAATTAGTTGCATAATATTTGCTACAGTCTTGGAGTGTACAAAGCTGAGGGTCTGTTAGTTTGTAGCATTGTGTTGAAATAGAGCTCTTGTGATCACCTGCCATTTGGCAGTAAAGGCACTTTCTGCTGGAGTGAAGTGCTTCTCACATTTCATCTGGCAATAAATATTGAATTTCAGAGTGTGATCAAGGCTTTGGTTGCAGGTAAATGCAAAAAGTTTGCTCCCAGTGGCACGTGCCAAACCTGTAGTACTCTTTTGATGCCGTTCAGCCTGTTTACAAATGTTGCTGCTCTTTCCTGATCCCATTGGGGTTTGATATACTGCAGGATTTTCCAGGTTCAGGACATGTTAATAATGATTGGTTGCTGTTCAAACAGAACTAAATGCCTTGACAAGGAAAGTGACAAGAGACAATTTTTCATTCCCTGCATTCTGGTACATCAGGAAGTTTGCTGAAATCTCAAATCCTGCTACATAATAGACTCAGGATGACCAGATGCCATACTCAAAATTCCTGAACTCCCAGGCTGAAATTCCTACCCCCACAAGCCAAAATTCCTACCTGCTTAAAAATTGTAGGACACCCCAAAAATGTAGGACACATGTAGGACATGTTAAAATAAAGCAAAAATACACTCATATTGCTTTCCTGTACTTAATTTCAACACTTTTAAAATTGAAAACCTTGTAAAATGCATGATTCAGACCCAGACATTAAAGAGACAGTTTGTAGTAGCTTAACACAAGCTGGTGACTCCAATATATGTGATTCAGACCCAGACAAACACACAAACACAAGCACACACTCATACACACACACACACACACACACACACACACACAAAGAAAAGCACACACTCTCACACACGCATAAAGAAAAGCACACACTCACACACACATGAACAAGCACACACATACAGACACATAAACACAAGCACACACTCATACACAAACACAAGCAAGATATCAAGCAGGGAGGGGGATAGAAAGGAGGACATCTCTGCATCAGGGAGGTGGGATCTGGAATCACCAAGAGAAATCTGCAGAGCCCCTGAGGGTGTGCAGAGTGCAAAAGCAGACTGTGGGGAGCCAGAAGGATGAGGTTGTAAAGGACTGGGAAGGAGGAAGCAGAGTAAAACCAGGATCCCCAGACAGGATTTACCTTGCAGGTCTGGAAGTGGAGCAGAGCCTGAATTGTTGACTGAGGCAGGCAGAGCTGCTGCTCCTCCCTTGCAATTTTGCCCAAATTGAGGCACTGAAAGGGTTAAGAGCTGGAGGTTTAGGGATGGGGAAATGTGAGCTGTGTGCATGGCTCGTAAATTGTCGAGGCACTCTTGGGTTTTCTTACTCCCCCGGACAAGGTAATAAAGCCTGGAGAAGTCCGGAGAAAGCCAGACATCTGGACACCCTGAATAGACTGAGGTAGCAATCCTATCCATACATTCCTGGGAATAAGCCTCACCGACTTTAATGGGACTTACTTCTGAGTAGTCCCATTTTGAGCAGATTTTTGAGCTATAAAATTTCAAATTGCCCAATGGCCAGGCTACTGAACACTCTTTTCAGATTCTGATCCTAAGAAGCCTTCCAAAAACAGTAGTGCCTTTCAAAGGCCTTTTGGAGATGCAACCAGAATACAGCTCCAGTCATTTTTTAGAGGTCTTGTATGCCCTGTCCCAAAGATTTGTACATGGATTTTGGGGACGCCACGGCACACAACAGTATATATGTTGAAATACATCTGCCATTTTGCTGCCCAGTTTGGAGAGATCCTTCTGGAGCCTTTTACAATCCCTTCTGGTCTTCAAGTCCCAGAAACATTTAGAGTTGTTCTCTAAATGTGGCTACCTATACTTATCCCTATCACTCACTCAAATGCAACCATTAATGAGTATTTCATTTTCTTGCAAAGCTCTGTAGCTGATCATCTCAGCAAATTAACTGAAAGTGAATGTGCCTTTTCTTTTTATCTCTTTCTTGTTCATAAATTCTCTCCTTTTGAAAAGCTCAGTTCCTGTGGTTACTGGTAGCCTACAGAATCATGGAAGGAACCTAATAGGTCTAGTCCAACCCCCTGCAGCAGGAAATTGACCTAGAATAGTGTTGCCATATGTCTCAAAAAACAGGGACAAACCCAGTTTTGGGGGGATTGTGTTCACATACTGGCAAATGAGACAGAGGGCGCAATCCAGAGTAACTACATGGAGTCCTTGCTCCAGTGTAAGAACAATTTGCTCTGGATTGCAATATGAATTTTCCATAGGTTTTCACTAGGTAGTGCAGCAACTATGGGTACACATAAAGTCTCTTGCGTGCTCCCGTAGTTACTCTGGATTGTAGGGAGAGGGTCCTGTCCCAGTTTTGTGGAAGACAATTATGGCAACACTAATCTAGAGCATCTCTCAGGTGATGGTTGAGCCTCGGCTTGCAGATGCCCAGTGAGGGATGATCCATCACTTTCCTTGGCAATCCATTCCACTGCCTAGTTAAATTTTGAGGCATTTTTATATTTGTTTGCACTGTTCGCATATGTCAACAAACACTTGTCAAACACTGCTGAATGTGACTTTTCTCTCTATAAGTATTGCTAATTCCCCCATATGGGTTTTTCCATATTGCTTTGCCCAAAGGCTACTCTGCACTGCATGGGAACCGTGGTTGGAATTCGGCATATCAGACTTTTTCTCAATAGTGATAACTTCTTTTCCTTCAAGTAAGGGAAATCCTATCCAATTTTCCAGCACTGGTGCAATTGTATTAGTAGGGTGTGACCTCCATCTTGTGGTGGACGGGCAGTCAGTGGAGTCTTCTGAAGGTATGGAAACATGTGTTCGTTTATCATGGGGCTGGACTGTGGAATTGGATAGGATTGGGCCTCTAGTCTACAGTACCTTTTGATTTTGTTGTTGCAGTGAGTTTTAATTAGCCAGTCATGCTCATCTGGAGATGAGTGGAACCAAACACAATCTTTGTGTTTGATTCCCTAGCGGTTATTAAAATGATTGGCAAAACTTCATGAGAATGTTCAGCTTAAATGCTGCGCCCTAATAGATAACATAGAAGCCAGACACTGGTCTCACTTAAGAGGATACTTTAGAAGTGGAACAGTTTCTTTGTCAGATCAGGATCAGAGAAAGATTCTACAGGTGCTTTGAAATCACTAGTTTCATCTAAACTGAATTCACATACATTGGTTTCTTACGTGAAAATCTGGTTATCATATGTGACCCTGTTATCAAATGTTACTTTGCTATCATATCTACAGTCATCATATTGCACTCAACACCCTGAAATGTACTGAAACCCACATAACATTATCAAGTGTTTCTGTGCTTGAGTTATGTATCTGGAATGTTCCCCCACAAAAGTTTCCATCTATTTTCTGATGAATATGGTACACCATCAGACCAAAATGGAAATACAAAATGCTTTTTCATCCTTGGGCAGCAAATCCACTTTGGGTTGTTATCAAACTATTCCGTTGCATGCCTTTTCAAACTGATCTTCCCAGTTGAACGAAGCAACTGGATTTGTGAATGTATCTCATCAACAACAATGGCTACTGAAAGTGTTGCAAAGGACAGTCAAAAGAGTCATGTAGAGGTTGAAATGGAAAGTCATGATCTTTATGGTAGTTGGGTTTGCTGACACTGACTGCTGCTATACCTAGAAATATTTTTTCCCTGACATGATGTACATGAAATTTCTAGAGACTGTATTAAATTCTGGACACCCCAAGCTCTTCCTGGAGGGGTGACTAATAGCCATAGCCTGCAATCCTAAACACACTTTCCTGGGAGTAAGACACATTGAACATAATGGGGCTTACTTCTGAGTAGACATGGTTAGGATTGTGCTGTAACAGTAAATTTGAAACAGATATTGTACAGCACAACCAATACGTTTCTCTCAAATTATCCCTAGTCCTAAAAGATGGAAATTTCTAGAAGTTGATTTGATATCATGATGCAGAAATGCTGGAGAAGCAAATTCATGTTGGTGTGTATATGATGAATGAATGTGTATTCTTAATCATTTTAAAATCCTTTTTAAGTTTGGTATGCATCAAGTAAGTACTAATTAGTAAGTATTAAGATGTTTCAGCTTTCCTCATGCTTCAAAAAGCGTGGGAAATTGGAAATAATTTCTATTCTGTGTGTATACTAAAGTAGTGGTTACTTTTAAACTTTTAAAACAGGACCCACGTTTTAGAATAAGAATCTTTTAGGATCCCACCAAAAGCTTTTATCCCCAGTAGTGAAGGGGTCTGCTTGTTGTGGATTGAAGTCATCTAGCAATCACCAAACACTGAAGTCATCAAGAAGGTAAATTATTAACAATTCTAGGCTGCCATCCTACCTACACTGACCCGGGCGTAAGTCCCACAATTTCACAATTACTATAATTGTGAAAAGCATATACATTGTAACTTGTTAAAATTACAGATCTGTAACATTTTCCCAATGCTATCTCCCTGATAGCAACAAGACTATTTCATTAAACATAAAATACTGAAATAAATGGGGACCCACCTGAAGTTAGCTTGCAACCCACCTAGTGGGTCTTGACTCAGTTTGAGAAAACATTGTACTAAAGAGTTGGTACATTCTTGTATATTTGGTGGGCTTTACATATTTGGCTTCAAACATTCACTTTTTAAAAAAATCTTTCATCCTGACATGGGACTGGAAACGGATATGTTCAGGAACAAATGCAAACAGGTAAAGCTTCTCCAATTTCTTGTTAGAGAAACTGAACCCTGCTAGAGACCTGATGAATGTCGGCCTGATGTATTATTACAAGTACTGATTACTGTATAGGGGGAAATGGTGGCCAACTGAAACAAGATATCTGAGGTCCAGCCTTCCAAAGGATGATACGCTCTCCAATCCGTCTGTTTAACACTTATGTGGAGCCAACACTGTGCCACCTGGAGCTGTTTCAGCCACAGTTATACTGTTCTTTAAAATTATTATAAATGCAGAATATTCAGAATAGAAATATTGAGATATGACAGCCCGTTCCTCTGCCCTGCCCCTCATAAATAAATAAATAAATAAATACACACACACACACACACACACACACACACACACACACACACACACATAAAACAAAGTAGCACTATTAGAATCAATAGTACTATTTCAGAGTTGCACCTGTTGGTAGCCAATGCTCTCATGTTTTTGCTCTATAAGACTGTGCAGATGGGCTAATTGAAGCTTTACACAATCTACATAATTGGACGAATGGCCATCAGAAGCTGAGAATAAATGGTATGATCACAGTGAGGTAATTAATAACGCCATTCCGTTCTAGTAGACATATCATTAGCCATTATTTTGTGAATCCTGACATTGATGTTTTTATTCCAAGAGGTAATTGCAGGTTTCTGGGAAGGGTCCTGGTTTACCCATAAATTCCCTATAAGTTACATCATCTCTGAAAATTCTGTTATTTTTGAATTCATAATTAGGATAGATTTTGAATAGTAAATATGCTCTTGGCTGAAAGACTGTGTGTGTGTGTGTGTGTGTGTGTGTGTGTGTGTGTGTGTGTGTGTGTGTGTGTGTGTGTGTGTGTGTTCTGCACAGAGAATAACTGGAGCTTTTGAACATTTTGAAACCTAGGGAGAGATTTTGAATGGCTTAAGTCCAAATTTTTTTCCCAGTTTTACCATGTTGCTGACTTTTTTCTGTAACCAGCACAACAGGTTGTAGCAGGTTTCTATAAAATTACTTTAATTGCTTTAAAAAAGCAAACAAATCAGAGAAACAAACACAAAAGGAGGCCAGTATAAAAAGTCCACAAAAAGAACCCACATTTACCCATTGACAGAATGTACAGTCTAAAGCACAATCATGATTTTTTTTAAAATATGGTTTTCCTCATCAATTTTATAATTGCTCCAGATAACGCACTGGACCTTGCATTTCACACAGAGAACTCAATAAACCCAGTTTATTGGGATCTGAGAACTGATACCAAAGTATAAGACCATTCTAAACAGCTTCAGAATACACTTAAGAGATGTCATTAAGATTGACAGAGAACTGGTTCGAAACCACTTAACTGGCCTAAATGAATTCAAGTCATTTGGACCAGATGAGCTGCATCCTCGAGTTCTTAAGGAACTTGCAGATGTCCTTGCAGAGCCTCTGTTGATCATCTTGGAGAAATCCTTGAGGAGTGGAGAAGTGCCACTGGACTGGAAGAGGGCAAATGTAGTCCCAATCTTTAAGAAGGGGAAAAAAGAAGACCCAGGAAATTATAGACCAGTCAGTTTGACTTCAGTCCCAGGCAAGATTTTAGAGCAAATCATAAAACACACAATTTGTGCACATCTAGACAAGTACTCGGTGATCAGAACAACCCAGCATGGATTTACCAAGAATAAATCTTGCCAGACAAATCTGATCTCCTTTTTTGATCGGGTTACGAGCTTACTGGACAGTGGCAATGCTGTGGATGTCATTTATCTCGACTTCAGCAAAGCATTTGACAAAGTCCCACATGACATTTTAATTAGGAAGTTGGAAAAATATGGGCTAGACAGGGCAATCGTTAGGTGGATCCGCAACTGGCTTGATGACCGCACCCAAAGGGTTTTAGTAAATGGTTCTGTGTCAACCTGGAGGTCGGTTTCAAGTGGGGTACCCCAAGGCTCTGTCTTGGGCCCAGTTCTCTTTAACATTTTCATTAATGACTTAGAGGAAGGGATACAGGGGAGCCTGATCAAATTTGCGGATGACACCAAGCTGGGAGGAGTAGCAAACACATCAGAAGACAGGAGAAACCTCCAGGAGGATCTGGATAAACTAGAATCCTGGGCTGTAACCAATAGAATGAATTTCAATAGGGAGAAGTGCAAAGTTCTGCACTTAGGCAATAAAAACCAAAAACACAGGTATAAAATGGGGGATACTTGGCTTGGCAGCACAACATGTGAGCGGGGTCTTGGAGTCGCCGTGGATCACAAGCTGAACATGAGTCAGCAGTGTGATGTGTCTGCAAAGAAGGCAAATGCCATTTTAGGTTGCATTAAGAGGACTGTAGCTTCCAAGTCACGAGAAGTTCTAGTTCCTCTTTATTCAGCATTGGTGAGACCTCACCTTGAGTACTGTGTTCAGTTCTGGGCACCTCACTTTAAGAAAGATGCAGCCAAACTGGAGCAAGTCCAGAGGAGAGCGACAAGAATGATCAGTGGGATGGAAGGGAAGCCCTACGAGGAAAGGTTGGGGGAACTTGGGATGTTCAGCCTGGAGAAGAGGAGGCTGAGAGGAGACATGATTGCCCTCTTCAGATACATGAAGGGCTGTCATAGGGAGGAAGGGGCTCATTTGTTCATAGCTGCTACTGAAAGCAGGACTAGAACCAATGGGTACAAACTGCAAGAGAGGAGATTCCGGTTGGATATCCGGAAAAAATTCCTGACAGTTTGGGCGGTTCGGCAGTGGAACAGATTGCCAAGGGAGGTGGTGGACTCTCCCTCACTGGGGATCTTCAAGCAGAGGCTCGACGAGCACCTGTCGGGGATGCTCTAGGGGGATTTCCTGCTGCAGGCAGGGGGTTGGACTAGATGACCTACTAGGTCCCTTCCAACTCTATGATTCTGTGATTCTATGTATGAATTGAAACACCCCCATGCATTTCAAAGCTCCTCCAATGTTCAGAAGCTAGCAAGTCAGGAGAAATTGCCCATCACAAACCCATAACTTTTAATTAGAATCTTGGTATTCACAAATTAATTATTTTAATATAAATATCATGTACTTTTGGCGGCCAAACATTTTTGACAATCTGGAGACAAGAAAAGCAAACATATCTGAAAAACAAACACAAAAGATGATCAGTACAAAAAGTTCACAATTAGAGGTACAGTGCAAAATGCCAGAGAATGGGGGAAAATACTATCTCCTGGGGGGGAAATTCCAGGAGAGGATTTGATCTGTGGTTTCTTTCCTTGGAAGCCAGTGCAAATCTCTTGTACCAGCACTGGAGTGTTGTGAATGTGCCATGTCTGTGACACCATAGAAGACGGGAGCCAGCAAAGCGAGTCGCGCTAGCCTCCCCTTGCTGCTGTGAACTCTGGATGCTGGTATGTCGTGAATGAGCTGGTAAGTTATGCTGGCTGGACTTGGCCAATGCAGGAGTCTGGAGAGGTGAGGGAGGAAGAGAGGACGTGGGAGGGAGGTGTTTGGAGGAGGGAGGGCATGTGGCAGCCAGGACTGTAGGCGGATGGTGGGAGCTGGAGTTGGGGCTATGACCCAGCATTTGTGCCTGATCCAAGCCCCATCCCAGGGCAGTGCAGGCTGCTCAATTCTGCTTAGATTGGTGCCAATGATTTTGGTGGTGCAGATCTGAGTATATATATTTGGAGTTATTGCTGCAATATCCAGGGTTTAAAAAAAGTTTCCTTTTGCCCAGCAGTATCAGAATGGGAGAAATTCATTCATCACACAATAGGTGTGCTGGACATGCACACTAGTGTTCCAAATTCATAGCATTCACATGCCACCATGGAACTAATACAGTGCATAACCATGCCTTATCACATTTTCATTGCCATCAAGCACTTTATTTTTGCCTCTGGGGTGAAGGGAGCCCATGATCAATATAGTGCACATTTAGCACTATATACCTTCCACACACTACATGGCACCTCTTCTTCTGTGTAATAGTTTTGATGTGTTTGGACACAGATGTATGTTATAATCAAACCCAAGCAATGATCTGGACCAAAATATAATTCGACCTCCAGGACAAAACACTGGAAATTAGAAAGATGTAAGATCAGTTCTCCAACCAGCTGTGTGAACGTTTCTGGCATTTCTAATTTCTCTAGTAAAGTGAGCTGCATCTGATGATGCCATGCCCATGTAGACGTGATGGGCAAACTATGAAACATTCCCTGCAAGGGACCCCTGTTGTGAACAGAAGAAGACCAGCATGACCTGGCAGCATCTTCAAAGAGAGAATGGGGGAAAATACTATCTCCTGGGGGGGAAATTCCAGGAGAGGATTTGATCTGTGGTTTCTTTCCTTGGAAGTTAGCAATGGATCACTCAATATCATGAAAAGTCGAGTACAGAAGTCCTCAGGCAGGATATGAAACAAGCCCAAGGGTAGTACATTAGGAATCAAGAATCAGCAGATGAATTCGGTATAGCATTTATACATTAGATTATCTCCAAAACAGAAGCCATCGTATCAGTTGCTGCAGATACACCATGAACTGCATGCAGCAATATAGATGTCAGTCATGAAGGAGAGGACATTTGAATTATTCTTATATAGGCATAAATTCTAGGAAGGTTGCACGTGCTGCCATCCAGTTTAAGTGAATCATTTCATTTGACAGGATGGCCTCTGCCAACCAGCTGCCATGTGGAACATGCTGTTCAAGGAAGTTTGGTTCTTCCAGGTACAATGATGAGAATTTTGGGTTGCACCCTTTAGCAACAAGGGAGCGTAACATCCTTGACAGTCTTAAAAACAGAAGATGTGGTCAGGCACAATGTAATTCTTTAAAAATGATTATTAAAAGATGGTGATGCTTCATTGAAATTAGGCCCAATATACTTGAAAAGAAGGAAAACTGGTGGCTCCAATGAAAACAAAAGCAAAAGCAAAAAATAAATCATCTTCCATGATTTATAGCGCAATTTTATGCATATAAATTCTTATGCATATCCAATCCATATGATTAGCTATCCAGTCCATATCCATATGATTTATAGTGCAATCTTATGCCTATCCAATCTTATGCCTATCCAATCTTATCCAAGTCCCATTGATGTCACTGATAGTTATGCCCATGTATGTGCACATCAGCTTGCAGCCCCAGTATTGCAGATTAAGAGCCCAATCCTTAGGGTTCTTAAGGCACGTAAGGCACCACCACCACTCAACCACTAGAGGTAGCACAGCACTAAAAGGTGCCTATTTCACCTCTGGTGGTCACTCATTTGAAGAACTTGTGAAGACTATCCTAGTGTCAGAGCAGAGTGTGACAGCTGGCATTCCCCTGACATCTGTATCCCAGTGATTAATATTATCTTCAGCAACAGTCAGGTTTTCTTGACGTGAAGTTGTGATGTAGAATGAGCGTCAAGTGTCATTATACAGAATATTGATGAAGCACACAGACTTTGATAAAATACCAGATGCAACTTTTAAAAAGGGATTTAACTTGTATATTATAAGAATAACAAACGTACTTCTATTCCATGAATAAAAGTCTGTTTATTTAGGTTATTCTTAGGGTTTAATTATCTACGTATTTCAAAGTATCACATATAAAATGGGTCAGGAAGAACAGTATAAGAATTACATGGTTCGTTGGATGGTAAGCATATTTTTCATCCATAAATAGTTACAGATAATTTAAAAGAGAGAGAGAGAGAGAGAGAGAGAGAGAGAGAGAGAGAGAGAGAGATTCAGGGGTAATAGCTCCTAACTATTGTTATAGTGAGTCTAAGCAATTAGATTTATGGATGTTTCTCTTTCCCTCCCCCCATGCACAAAAAATTGTTGAAGATGTAGTAGTCCAATATGAATTTTGATATGTACGTACCTTTGATAACTGCTGGTGAGAGCATATTTTTTAACACTTTCCTTATTTTGTTGGGGGAAAAGATTTGTGTTAGTATTATTTCTTTGATGTTTAGTATTATTTCAGCTATTTTGTGAGCCTATTGTGTGGGCTGTGGGTGGCGCAAGCAGTTAACCTGCTGTGCCTATTAACCAGCAGGCCAGGGTTCGAGACCCGGGTCAGCCCCACAAAGGGTGAGCTCCTGTCCTTAGCCCGGCTCTGCACCTCTCCAGGAAACTGGATTTATTCCTAGTTTGCTAACAGTGGGCTGTTGGTGGTGCAAGCGGTTAAGGTGCTGTGCCTGTTAACTAGCAGGCCAGGGTTCGAGACCCGGGTTGGCCCCACAAGACAGGGTGAGCTCCTGTCCTTAGCCCAGCTCTGCAATGCCAGCTGGATCCAATCGTATTGGCTCTGCCTTTCCGTTGGACTAATTCAGTGGCGTGGAGAGGGGGGATTTGCTTCTCGGATAACAGCCTATCCTCTGTAACAATCCAACCCAGGCTTTCGTGCTTTACATGCAGCGTATGCAGTGCAGAGCATGATACCATAGTCTTTCAAATCTGATGGAGGCCTGCTTTTTTGTGAGCCTATTGTGTTAATGAGCATTTAATATAACCTGCAGTCCAAAGTGGTATATTCCATAATTCTATCCCTTCAGTCCTGTGCAGAAGGTATTTATTTATGTGTATAACAGATACATGATTGTGGATGTGAAGAGCACACTGTAAAGCCCTGCTCACTGTGTGAACATGCTTCAAAGGCAGCCCTTTCCTCCAGCATTCAGGGTTTGTTGCTGCAGACAAATTCTGCACACAGAAGCAGGGATTCCGGATTAAAATGCTCTCCCCACTTCTCCCAACATTGTACGTATAAACAACATTTATTTACTTTATTTTAGGGATTTATACCCTGCCTTTCCCTTCCCATGTCAATGCAGATGCCCAAGGTGGCTTAGAAGGTTTTTTAATGAATTACTGAGTAAAACAATGATAAAAAACACATCAACAGGGCACTACAGCAGTGGTCTCCTAACCCTAGCTTTCATGGAGCCTCCATCCAGCCCTACATCCAGCCCACCATCTAACCCAGGACGAAGTCCCCTCCATCCAGCCCTTGGGCAAGCCCTGTAATCCTCCAGAGGCAAGGGGAGCTCAGCTCTCCGTACCTCAAGAAGGTATTGAGGGCTGGGGAGGCTGCTCACACTTCATGTGAAGTCTGTGAAGAGCTCCAGTGATCCTATCTCTGTATTGGAAGAATGGGCAACAAAATGGTAAATGTGTTTTAATGTAAGTAAATGTAAATTTATGCACACTGGGGCAAAGAATCCTAAGTTTACATATAGATTAATGGGCTCTGAGCTATCAGTGACAGCAGGAGAGAGATCTAGGGATATCTCAATGAAGGTGTAGACCCAATATGTGACAGCAGTGAAGAAGGCAAATTCCATGCTTGGGGTCATTAGAAAAGGGATTGAAAATGCCATTGTACAAATTAATGGTGAGGCCACATTTGGAGTACTCTGTTCATTTCTGGTCACCACATCTCAAAAAGAATATATTATGATATATGTATATGTAAATGAGAGCTGTTTCATATTAACATCTTATTAGTTCCATTAGATACAGTATCAGAATTAAATCTCATTGGCTCTCAGAGAAATCCGTATCATGGAAATGTTTGATTTTTTAAAAATCCACTTTATAAAATCCATAGGCTTTTGTAGATTAATTTGCTGATGAATTGGTCATAACCTTTGGTAGAATATAGTTATTCTAATGCAGTTTGTTTCATTGCAATGAATTCCAATGATATATAACGTGAGGGTATTATCTTCCATACATACCCCATTTTTCACAATTTTAACCATTAGAGTCAAGCTCAGCTTGTAGCCCCCCTAAAGGTTGTAGCCCTGTACAACTGCACCCCCTGCATTCCACTCACTATGCCACTGATCTAGCCTCAATGTCTTTAAGAAGAGATTGGACAAACTCCTAGAGGGAAGGACCATCATGAGTTTCAAGCCATGAGGGGTGTGTGTAGAGATGGACAACCTCAAAATGCCAGATGCAGGGGAAGGCACCTGGATGCAGGTCTCTTATGTGCTCCCTAAAGCATCTGGTGGGCTGCTGTTTGATGAAGGAAGCAGGACTAGATGGGCCTGTGGCCGGATTCAGTGGAGGATCTTCTTATGTTCTTATGTTTTCTTCTCTCTGTGTATGAAAGTGCTTATGAACTGGTTTGAATAATTCATTCATTCATTCATTCATTCATTCATTCATTCATTCATTCATTCATTCACAATTTCCATCACAAATATATTCATTTATGTAAATTTACTCAAATTTGAAATGTAAATCAATTCTTTTTTTTCCTTCTGGCTCCATGATGTGGCCCTCCTACCAAAAAAATTTAGACACCCCTGCACTAGAACAAGGGGGTCTTCAAACTTTCATTCTTCAGGGCTCATGGGTAGAGGAGGAAATTTCAGCAGGTAAAGCTTCTCATTTCAAAGATCACAAACTACTTGTGCTGAAATTCCCTCCGCTACACCAATGGTCTTCAAAATGGGGGTCAGGACCCCTGGGAGTCGTGAAAAACTGGAATCAACCATCTTGCAATCTGACCATGGACACCTTTAATGATACTTCCAGCCATGACATCACTTCCGGATGGTCCCAGACAGATTGTCATTATCAGAAGCGGGTCCCAGCCTGAAATGCTCGAATATCACTGAGCTACAAAATTTTTAAAGAACCCCAAGGCCAAAATTCCTACCCCCCCCCAAGCCAAAATTCTTACCCTCTTAAGAAAATTGCCCCCAAAATGTAATTTTTTGATTTTATATTTTTATTTTTCATTTTTTTGGCCATAACGTTTGATAGGAAGGAGATATCTCAAAACTGATTTTTGTATTGGTTTCTGCTCTTCAATACTAATCCAACAACAAATGACATGATGTGGTACTGTGCACCATCACAGAGTTAAAAAATGAAGCCCAGATGTAGGACAATGAACCCAAAATGTAGGACATCCGGACAGGAGGCTAAAAATCCGGACAAATCTGGGTTTTTCTAGTCATATGGTCACCCAGATTGAGACAATTGTGGGGGACATATTTGTGAACCTGTTGGTTCACAAAAACGTTTTGAACTTATGAAGTACAAAAAATTTGCCTTATTTCCATAACATACCGATTCTTCTACTTTGTATTAAATTTACAATTTTAAGACTCATCTTCCTGTTTTGAAATCTAATTGCTCTCTTTGCTGACATTCTGATCCATTTCACCTGCACGAAGATATCCTGATATTGGCTGGTAGGCTAAAAGAGTTATGCTGGCTTGATCAAAGCAAAGCATTTTGCAAGAACAAATTAAAATAATCCTTATAAAAACCTGAGCTGCCAAATGAAAGTTAAACTCCTTGCAAAACCTCAGGTCACTTGGAAGTTAGTTAATTAGATGCATGAAAAGTCATTTAGGTAGCTCAGCTGTAAAATTCTGCAAGCAGACTGTGCAAAGTATTAAAGATGTGGGTTTACTGTTTAGTTGTAAAACAGCAATATCTTAGTATTTTTACTTTCAGTGTTCCATTAATAACACTATAAGAATAAATGCCAGAATTCAAACTCTCATTCTGGTATTTAGTACTTTGGCTTC
Source organism: Cryptoblepharus egeriae (assembly GCA_030015325.1). Lineage (NCBI taxonomy): Eukaryota > Metazoa > Chordata > Lepidosauria > Squamata > Scincidae > Cryptoblepharus > Cryptoblepharus egeriae. The sequence goes on from JAREYC010000006.1 coordinate 48,148,947, forward strand.
ATCGTGGGTAGAGTAAATGGACAAAAGTGTAATAGACTATGGTCAGAGAGACAAGGTTGTGTGTTCCTCTATGGATTTTCAAAACGTTGGTGGGTTTTATTACTTCCTATGCAGAAATGCATTTTCTACAAGCATGTTGTGATCTCAGCAACAGCTAAAATGAATCTTTTCTATTTCCAAAGCACCAATGTACCTTTAAATGACACAAGACCTAATAGGTCATTCTTCTTTGTCTCTTTGTATGACATCCTGCAAAGTTTGCCATGTTGTATTTAACTTAAACAAGCCAATAATTGCTGAAAAAGCTTTGCAAATCGAGACAGGTTTTGTCTTTTCTTTCTGGCCTTAGACTAGCTGATAAAAATCAGAAACTTGTCGACCCTGAGGATTCTTAAGTAAGGGGGGGAGACTAAATATAGCTGTTGTTGCCTCTCACTGGGACCACTGACCCTGAACCAAGTGATTGTAGACTGCATTAACAAGAGACCCATTGTCCCCTTTCATTAATTGAACCCACTGAGCCAGGTAAATCTTTAAGAAAGATGAATGGGCAGCATTTTTAAAAAGTAAAATAATTCACTAGAATTTTGGGTGTGTTTCTCTTTAATTAGACGAGTGCAAAGTCAGAGGCCCTGTCAAACACCCAACATTACCCTTATGATACCAGTGGAGGGAATGAAACAAGTTCCATAGATAGGCAGGTTAAACTAGCCAAATAAAAGACGCTTTTCTGTGGCAGGGTTTTCTTTAGATGAAAAATGTCATTACCACAATGATACTCCTAATTATACTGTCATTTGGTTACCACTGCAGCTCACTGCAGTTTACATAGCTTGCCTCTGCTTTAGACAACATGGCAGAACATAACATGGAGAAGGATCTGCAAGTTTAACCATTTGATGGTAAACAATCCAATTGAAGACCCATCATACTGTGTCCCAGTAACAACATTATGATTTGTTCCCCCAAAATACTTATCTATACAAAATTAATATTGTGTAGTATCTTTGTGGAGATATGTTACTGTGTTCCCAATGGGGCTGGCATTTATTTTCAATGGGGCTGGCATTTATTTTCAATAACTGCAGAAAGACTACTCGATGTGAATCAAGTGCTTCTTTTTCCAAATATTGTACATAATTCCAAATTCATAGCTGGAGACTGGGGAGGCAAGAATTTTGGACCAAGGACCACAGTTTTAATGTATTAAACACAAAGGATCTGCAATGTATTAAAAGTATTTTGTTTTTATTAACCTCCCACCCCACACGTCTCCATTTATACATTGTACAGAGAGAGGGATTAGAGATGATTGGTACAACAGTCTCTTCAAGGTCACTTAGAGGACAATCCTAACCATGTCTACTCAAAAGTAAGCCCCATTGTGTTCAATGGGACTTACTCCCAGGAAAGTGTCTTTAGGATTGTAACCTAAGGCTGCAATCTTATCCCTTCTAGAATGCAAGGGATACTTAGGGCAAAAGATTTCGAAAGAGGGCCTAATCCTATTGGGCCACTGGGCTGCTGCTCCAAATGATGAGTGGCTGAAACAACTTATCAGCAGACCCAGAAAAATCTGTGGAGCAGATGGGTTGGAGGGAGAAGAATGTGGTGGAGACCACTCCAGTATATATTTGGAGACCACACCAGCTCCCTCTTGCAGGAGAGGAAAGGTGGGATATAAATTAAATAAATAATAATAAATAATATATACAATATATACAGAGTAGGCCAAAAGTAGGCTTACACGGGTAGTAGGTATGCACTTTACATTTTTTTAAAAAAAAATTTTTTTACATCTATATGTTCCTTAGTTGCCATCATATTTGTTCAATACTGTTTATGTACATTTCCAAAATGTAGATAAGGGATATAGAATACTGGTTTGGAATTAATGTTTGGAAAAATTAGATCTAAAACTTGAGACCAATAGTGAGACAATTGTAAACCTACTTTTGGACTACTCTGAATAGAAGCATGCTACTTTTCAACAATAAAAGTGTACAGGATAGTTTACCTAAATGAATAAATTAATGAATAAATAAAAGAACCTATTTAAATTTTTTTTTTAAAAAACTAATCATTCCCTTGTAGGGTTTACTACTATGACAACAACAATAATGTTCTTTAAAAATAATGTTCCTAATTTTCCACTTTTGTCCACATAGAATATATAACAAAGGAGCAGATTTTCTAAAAGTACCATTTTTCACTACTTAAAGTAATAAAAACAGGACACCATTGTCTGGTAACTCTGTTCTATTGCACTGGTTATGAAATTAAGGGAGTGGCACACCTTGACATTTACCTTCACTATAACCTGAGAGCTCAAATGTATGGCTACTTACCAAAACCCCTCTATCTTGGAGCTCTTTTGCAATACAAGTTAATTAACTGGATTTAGATATTTGCAAGATGATATATTTAATGGGATTACGGCTCATATAATGTTCTCTGTGACTGATTTGGAATCTAAACCCAAGGAACAGAATACTGAATTTCCAGCTCTTTGAGAGTTAATGTTGTGTCGAAGAAAAGTACAATTTGAACCTCATTGTTCATGAATAGCTAAGTTATTTGAGTGAAATAGAGCTGGGCTCCTACAAGGCCTATGCCAGGCAGATGCATGAGCACAAGGACTGAGATTCCTGCAGTCACTTAGACTACAGATAGACCCACACCTGATCTTGGCAAATTCAAGGCAATTGTGTATCTCATCAAAATATAATGGCCTGACTCCTAAGTGAAGTTCAGTATAGTATTATGGACTACAGATTGAAAAACATTGTTTGTTTAGTATTGTTATATTCTGTGCATAAATTATGACAGTTCACTACAGTTTCATAAGGCTTTAAGTTTAGAGTCTATAGCAGTGGTCAGGGGTAAATTACCCCAAATGGGGTAAAAATGAAATTCCTGGGGGTAATGGACGGTCGCGCTGCCAAGACACACTGCCTCCTGCCATAATTGTCCAAATTATTCTGGGAAAATCACAAATTTCCCAGACTTGTACTTCAGTGGATCCTATTATAAGTGCCCTGTCATGAGTTACACACACAACTATTATGGTCAGTGATGGGATTCAAAGAAATTAACAACCAGTTCTATTCCCATCTGGCAGCCACTTTTAAATGGCTATTTTTAAACTTTATATGTCCTATCTCTCATTAACAACTGGTTCTATAGAGTAGGTGCGAACCTGCTGGAGCCCGCCTCTGATTATGGTTAAGCAAAAGGAAATATTGCCTCTTCTGATGTCTTTTGGGGGGATTAGCATTAGAATACCTAGGGGAACATGGTAAAAACTAAAGGTGTCACAATGCCTACAGCATGCAGTGTAAGCAGTCCCTCCTACTGACCATTGGAACCTTTCTGGGTAATGCTAACAAAGCATGGGAGATGCGTTTGGTTCAGTGAGTACCCATGCATTGTGCTTACTGCCCACAGGGTGACCATATGATTGGAAATTTCTGGATTTGTCCTTTTTTTAGCCTCCTGTCTGGGTGTCCTCCAAAAGGGCTTCACTGTCCTCCATTTTTGCTTCATTTTGGAACTTTGCAATGGTGTGCAGTACCCCATCATGTCACTGGATTCATACTGAAGAGAAGAAGAATCCAATGCAAAAACTGGTTTTGAAGTATCTCCTTCCTATCAAAAGTTATGGCCCCAAAACTAAAAATAAAAAATATGCATTGAGCTCTATGGGAATGTGAAAGTGTCCAGTATCTCAGCTTTACTCATGAGTAGGCAAACATGCCATTGTCCACCAGAAAGGCCAAGATGAGAGGAATCAAATACCTTGCCCTGCTTTTGAGGATTGGGCATCTGATCACCCTGACTGCCCAGAATAGTTCCAGTTGTGGGAAGGGCCACTTATATGGCACATTGCAGCACTTGCAGTGCTTTGTTTTGCCTTCCCTAACTGTTGACAACATGTCACTTTGGTATCCTGGGACATGGTTTCTTAAGCTTGTCCATTGCCTTCAAGATTGCCTTTCCAGCTCGAAGGCTTTTAAACATCCAGTTGCAGACTTAGCATAGAAGTTCCTTGGAAAGCATGAAGCCAAACAGGTCAGGCAGCCTTGAGTGACAAGGTGTGGTTTCATGATACCAAAGAAAGATAAGCTTAAACAAAAGTTATAAAAAATTGAACAGTAAAAGAAACAAAATGACAGATCCACCTTTATAGATGAACTCCAGCTTTCTTGGATGAAATGTGGCAAATCAAGACCTTTGCCCTGAAATAACAGTTTCTATTAAGAGTTTAAAATCTTGTTTTGTCAAAGGAGAAAAGCCACAATGGCACTAAACTTTGGTTTACTGTATTCACAACCATGCTCTATGTATGCATCTGTAAGAAGGGTACATGCTGAAATGCTTATACATCATTCAATTTGTAGTGTACATATGCAGAGGAATGTGAAGTATGAAAGTATGTATGAGTGTACACTTTTTCCTCCTTCGCTCATGTGGGTGACATGCCACGTGTGAAGTGGTGCTCACACTGATGGCTCAATCCTATCCTTATTCCGAGTTGCTGGAACTCATGTTGCTAGGCTGTTGCTGCAACTCATTGGCCATTGCTGCAAATACAGGTCGCCCCCACTTTCTGATAGTTCATTTTCTAACGATCCACTCTTTTCAACACCTTTCAGTTATACGTAGAACTTGTTCATTCGACACATGTTCTGCTCTTTCAACCTGTCTGTTGTTCTAAAGGCCAAAATTGCCCTTCCCAATGTTGTAGCAAATGGTCTAATTCCAATCCATTTGAAGGAAACTTTGTGTATCAGCAGGAACTTTCAAGATAAAGGGGGTACAGTAATTTGCCAGCTAAAAAAGCATTGGAAACAACATTTGTAAACTAAAAAAGATTGGGCAGCACTTTTCAACAATTTTCACTTTTGGACAGTGCTCTGGTCTAGGGTTGCCATTTCCCTGGTTTTACTGGGTAGTTCCCAGATTCCAGGGTTATGACCCAGCCAAAACCTGGGAACTGGCAACCTTTGGGCAGCGACAAGTGCTGTCCTACAATTCCCCAGCTCCATACTGGGCTAGTCACCCCGACGCAGAGCTGGGGAACCTCTGTGCAAGCAGGTCAGTGCTGAACAGAGGGACAGCATCCTGTGCTTGCCTGATGGGTGCATCTCCGGTCATTTGCTGGCTGGCATGCGAAGGGAGCAGTTGGTCCCCTTGGCCAGAGGCTATGGGGACCAACCATTCCCTGCATGCACCAGCAGGCGAATGACCAGAGAGAGGTCCTTGTCAGGAGAGGAGCCTCTGTGATGCCTCACCAGCACATGCAGGGGACATTGCCTCCCCTCAGTGTCAGGCTGGCACTCAGTGGAGGCACTCAGCAGTCGCCTATGGGCAGCACAAGGGGTAGGGGATAACCCAGTTATGGGTTCCTACTTCCTAACCCATCCCTAACCCGTCTTATAAGTAGGTACTGTAGTGGTACTGTGCATAGCATGAGCTCCTCTGGCTCTCTCTGCAGTGAAAGGTTGGTGTCATGTAGGAGGTAGGCATGGGTGGGAAAAGTGAAGATCAGGACCACAGAGAAATATGGTATTCAGGGAGTAATAATTGGAAGTGACAGAGCCACCACTTTTTTATCTCTTCTGCCCACTCTCACAGTGCCCTATTGTGTCCATTCAGACTTGTGCCAGGTAACGTGCTGGTGCTGATCCAGGTGGACCCATTGGGGACCATGGTGTGGCAGAGTATATTTAATTTATCCCTTCATCATGCCATTGTCTCCAGCTTACTTGCAGGATGCAGTGGAGGCTGTGTGCGCACTGCTGCACTATGCAGGCTGACCAGGGAAAGGCTTGACTGTTGCAAGAAGGGATGAATCACTTACCGGTGGTATTAACCCATATTGTCTGAGCAGAATCCATTGAAGTCCTATGCAGAGGTTATCATCCCAATGGGGATGACAGATGCCCCTTCAGGATCCAGAGCATTCAATGCCTAACAAGACCCATGTACAGTGTATTCAGCGGATCATTGGATACAGTGTGTACAGCGTATAGCCCTAATAAATTGTATGTACAGTATATATGATGGTCTAGTCAGGCATTTAAAGAATGACTGGGAAGATGCCTTTTTTCTACTCACAAATCTATTGAACGTGCAGATAAGATGGTATGTACAGGGCTTGAAAAAGTAGGGTTTGTACTGACATTGAGAGATAACAGAAGTTCTATCTGTGATGTTAGATCTCTGATGGCTCATTAACACATGCAAATCGCTTGGCTTTGCAGGCATCAAGTGATTTAACACGCATGTATGACTCTGCCTGTAAACAGGGTTATTTTCTGAAGTCATGTTTTGCCTTCATACCATGCCAGGTGGTTCCACATTATTTATAAGCAAGGATATTTCATATTGCAGGAAACATGCAGAGTTTTGTTTTTTTTTTTTGGTCCTCCCCCGCAAATGGGAGATTTGAACTAAATGTTGACCCAGGGAATTCTAGCCACATCTGTAATTAGCACATGCAAATCTATGAGAGAACCTCTCCAAACAAACAAGACAACAGATTTAATAACTAAAAAGGCACTGGACATTTGTTTGTATTTCAGGAATGAAGTCCCAAGAAACTTTTTGAAAAGGCGGGATTGTGTGCGTGAGAGGGATTTATGTACAAGGGACTTCTTTGTACTGGTTTGTTGCATTGCGTATTGCAGCACTATAATTTGACTGCTGCTTCATCTGGGATAATTTTAAATACAACTTTCAGAACTAAAGCTGTCTGATAGAGACTCTACAGGTAATAGAGTACATAGACAAAATCCACAGAATATATGGATTCAAGTTTGGCAAGTCACAATGCAGATTTCTTGGGTGGAGGTGCTGATTTATTTTCCATACTTGGAGTATTTACTGTAGGATTGCAGATACAGAACATACAATGAACTAGAATACACATCACTCACATTTTACATATTACTCATTTTGTTGATATAGATCAGGGGTCTCCAAACTTTCAACTTCAGGGCTCCAGGACCTTTGACAACTGCAGAGGAAGAAATTTCAGCAGATGCAGCTTTTCCTCTCAAAGATCACAAGCCGAACCTGCTGAAATTTCCTCCTTTCCATCATTGTTAAAGGTCCATGAGCCCTGAAGTTGTAAGACTGGAGACCCTTGATATAGATGAATAAACAAGTTCCAAGGCATCTTGACTTGGAAAGGTAGGTCAAGGTAGGCCAATATCCTTCCTTAAAGGCTTTGAAAACTTTTTGTTCATCACTGCCATAAGACAAAATTATTTAATTAATTATTATTAGTATTAATTAGTATGATTAATTAGATATTAATATTTTCATATTAAAAATCACCTTATCAATTAAGCCTCTCTTTTATTCTTTTGGGGGGAGGGGATTGGCTGCTTTTTGGAGCACTTGTTGAACTCCACTTTCACTGGATTGGGACCATTCTGGTGACCTTGCATTTGTCTGTGCCTGACCTGAACAAAGTCTAGGCACGCTTGTTTACTTGCAAATAAACATGGCTGTATACTTGGTATTGCTTTCCATAGGGCTCTGTGCAACAACTGACTTATTTCTTTGTTGATTTATGGGGGCTGCATTCATTGGATCAAGACTATTCTAGGGGCACTGGATTCCTCTCGGTATGCCTTTTCCATTTGCCTACTTGTGGGTAAAGGTGCAATATGGCTCAGTTTCATTTTCTATAGGGTATGGTGCATTTTTATTTTTAGATTTTTGGCCATAACATTTGATAGGAAGGAGATATTTCAAAGCTGTGTTTGGCATTGGATTCTGCTGGAAAATACACATCCAATGGCCAATGACTCGATGGGGTTATTCAAAAAAAAAGTGTTAGTGATTTTAGCTATTTTGTTCACCCCTATTTTGTATCACCTGCTGAGGGTGATACCTGGGGCATAGGGTCCCACAGCTCTCCCTAGGGATGCCACTGACCCACCTGCCTGCTTGTACCATTGCTGAGCACCCAGTTGGGTGTAACTGCATGCTGTGAAGGGAGTAAAAGATGGTATTCGGATCTATTGGTGGGTAAATCCAATATCTGATAGTAAATTAACACTTATTTGTCATTTTTGACTTCTGCTTAGATAGGAAAAATATAACCTTCTAAGAGCATAATCCTAACCAGGTCTGCTCAAAAGTAAGCCTCAATGTGTTCAATGGATCTTACTCCCAGGAAAGTGTCTTTAGGATTGCAGCCATAGGCTACAATCCAGAGTAACTATGGGACCTTTTACACTGACTTAGTTATGGTGCCACCGATGGGAAATACATAGAGCAATCCAAAATGAGTGCCTCTTACATCTTGTCCAACTCTGGATTGTAGGGATAGTGTAGTCCTTTGAATTTGCTGTAAGACAGATTTTTTGAAAGCTCTAAATTCAACATACATCTGTGTGGGATGTTTGTTGCCTATTAAAAAGAGCTACTTCCAAAATAAGGATCCCAGCAAAGTTTTGGCATCATTCTAAGCTGTCCAACCGGTCAATTTCATAGCGAGGATACTTTGCAAATAATGAGGCTCAAAGTCAGCTCCTAGCCCAGGTGAGCACGCACACGTTGTCCCATTCAAAGAGGGGCTGAAAAGCTCACATTCAGGATACATTAATCTGAAAACAAGTGTACTTTTGTGTCTGGGGAGTATTATTTTCATTGCCATCAATTTAGTACACAGATAGACTGTGATTCTAGACTCGCTATCAGGTTGCCCTGAAGACTGAGACCCCTCACCAGGCCACTCTATTTAATTTAGACTAATCTACAGCTAAGTGAAACTTTGTAACCTCTCTGATTTCCTCCTATCATCATGAACACTCTTATTTCCCCTTCCCCTGGATGACCTACTCTGAACAGAGCTGGGGTCTGAACGGATGGCAGGGGGAAGAGGAGAGTGACAGCCAGCCAGCCAGGTGATATCAGTGCATATTTGTGTCTACTGACAGCAGTTTAACTGAAGACAAATATATTAACTAGTTCAATTCTGATTGTTCTACGGTGGTTAATCTGATTTTTCTTTATGCTTCTAGTGAACGATTGCTAAGAAAAACACTTTGATAAATTATAGGCATTTGCCTGCTTTTCCTCTGTTCCAGTTTGAGTCAATAAATGCAGTTGTAGCTATGCTGGTCTGCTTCTTGCCTACTGGAGCCCACTACACAATAAGGATTGCATCCTCAATGACGTTTTCAGGTATTGGAGAAGCTATGTCGATAACACTACTTTTAACACCATTTATGGCCTCAGCAGCAACTCAACACCTCGTAGGCCATGGCTTTGATGCTGTCAGTACTAGTTAGGATTCTTTTCTTGGCAAGTTAAGGTCAGTTAACAGGACAGCAGTTTTACTTGGCAGTCCCATTTGCCTCTCATTGGTTATGGCCTTTGGTAATAGCCAAATTTTTTTATTTGCACTCCTTTGTGGTAAGAAAGCAGTTAAAATATTTAAATGGTGGGGGAAATGACTTGAAATCTGCTTGGATAGCCTTGCCTCTGTGTTGTCTAACAGTTAGGAATGTGATTTCCCCCCAAATCCAGAGTAACTACGGGAGCACATAAGAGATTTTACTTGCACCCGTGGTTACTGCACCACCTAGTGAAAACCTATGGGAAAATCATATTGCAATCCAGAGTAAGTTGTTCTTACACTGGAGCAAGGACTCCCCATAGTCACTCTGGATTTTGCCCTTTGTTGCATTCTACCAGATGGTTGGGGAAATAAGTTAGTGACAGATCTTTAAAGAAGACTTGTTCAACAGATTGAAAGCTGAGTCACAATAGTAGCTAGTGCTGGCAGCTGAGCATATGCAGTAAGGCTTTAGCTACTATTATCTTTGCACCACAATTAGGATTGTGTTAGATAAATATTGTATGGTTGCTATCATCACTCTTCTAATGGAGGATGAGGATGGAGGTATAGAGGGAATATGTGATTTCAAATATTCTTTCAAATATTCTTATCTCTAAGCTTAATTTTATAGCCTGATGGAATGAAAATTAAATTTTACCTAAGCACAGTGGGTAATGTAGACAACCCAAACCAAAGGATTAGTTTTAAAGTATTTAAAAATATTATATGAAAGTTTTAATTACACGGGGGGAAAAATCATAAAACTGCCCAGTAATTACAGCATATTGATTCTGGATTTTTTTTCCCCTTGAAATGCTAAGACCATTTCAACACATGCAGAATCAATAAACATAATTAAAATATGAGCTCATCAAAACAGCAATTAAATGTACTTAACAGCTTTTGTGGCTTTTTCTCCATATGGTTACTGTGGGAGTGTGAATCTGGCGTGCTAGATAAATGTAACAAACTGAAGTGAAAGCCTCGGAAAAGATTACCGTGGTATCATAAGCAAAGACAATAAACTTTCACTCTGTAATAAGTTCCAATGAATCAAAAGTTGACAAAAGAAGCAATGTATACAATTATAAGAATTGAAATTTTGTTTTGTATTTTGATGGGATTAACACCATCATGGGCTTTAAAAAAGACAAATCAAATCTCTCCAATCTTGAAAAGCTAGTTATGACAGCACACTGTACAGACTGATCCACCTCCTTTCTAATCATGTCTATGGAACATGATTGGGACATGATTAGACATCTGCCTAATATGGTCTTAGGACCACATCCTATCCAACTTTAAAGTGCTAATGCCATTGGGCATGGCCTAGAACCGCAGTTAGGCCATATCCAGACTCTGTTTCCAGAGTAGACATGCCTTCCCCCAGCTCCTCTGACTTAGGCCACTCAGAGGAGCAGGCACAAATATGAGTAGACCCATCAAGACCCACAATAAGCCAAAGTAAAAATGAAAGTGAAAGGAAAATTCTTGTCTGTTAAACTCAGGATATGGCCCAACAACCACAGTCCACTCCAGCAGCCAGTCCCCTTGCACCCACCTGATGCTAGAGAGTCTGTCATGTTTCCAGGAGCCACATGACAACACTGGATGTGGGTGTTCCTAGCTTTTCTTTGGTCCTGTCCCCCAAAGAACAGGGGGTCCCCTACATTTGGGGGTGGTGGTGCTTGCCCTCTTCCTTTTGTAGTTCTGACATGTGGTCCCCAGTGCCTTGCCTTTTCCATCATGCTGCAGCTGTGACTGGTTGCCAAGGCCTGATGGCATCCTCATATGGCAGGCAGGGTGCAGACACCACAGCTGTTCCTTGTTTATTGTGATCTGAGGCAGGTCTCCTTGGGAGCAAGCCCTCCCAGGTGCCACTGTCTTTATCCCCAGTGAGCATGCTTGGAATAGCAGACTTGTGATGCTGCTACCACAGCAGCAGTTAGGTCAACCTAAAGGTCTCCTTCCCCTGTGGATTTGGCCTAAGTAGCAGCTCAGGATATGGTCTAGTTTAGGCTGCTGTAGCTAGCCTATTCTCTTGCCTAAGTTAGGATTGCTTTGTAAGTGTGCATAAATAGCAAACACATAATTAGTGCAAGATAAATGTGAATCTTGATATCCTGAGTAGTTAACACTATCATAAACCTCTCTGTGACTCTAGGAGCACAATCCTAACCATGTCAAAAGTAAGCCCCATTATGTTCAATGGGTCTTACTCCCAGGAAAGTGTCTTTAGGATTGCAGCATAGATAAAAGTTCCCTTAGCCTGCAGTCCTATCACCCATAATGAGACCTTCATCTTCTGACCAGGGCTACATGTGTTGGTTTTTAGAAGGTTAGACTATCCTCCTGTTAAAACCAAAGAACAAGGAGGAAAAGAATGTTTTATTCCAGCTCCATCTTGTATAGAGTTGGTACAAGAAGGTGGGCAGAGGGAGGATAAAGTTTAGGGATGCATTTAAACATTAAAAAAAATCTATATCCTTCGTCCTAGCTCCTTTTGATGGCAGAAGACTTGCTCTCAGTGCTAATTTCTTTGCCTCCTCCATATTCTCTGCATGGGATAGGAACATCAAGTGGCAGTTGATCAAGTGGATAGGAACATCAAGTGGCAGAACATCAAATGAGTTTCCCACTTTGATGACCTGCACAACCATTTTGCTCCAAGCCAAACAGCAAAGACAACTTTCAGTCTACTTCATGATATGTTGCAGATACTCTGAGAATAAGCTTTTCCTTTTTACAGCTTTTTGCAGCTTTTTTTTCCTTTTTTGCAGTTTTTTTTTTCCTTTTTGAGCCAGAGTTCTTCAATTTAGATAAAGAAAAGGAAACTTTCAGAGCACAATCATGCTGCAGGCTCCCCCAGCTGGCCTAGCTGAACTAGGTTGCTGAACTGCTCTCCAACCCTTCTTTCTGTTGCTTATTATGATCACGCTGTCATGATGGAATATAATAAATTCTAAATGCAACATTCTACAGTGGCCACATTTTTTTCTATCTGTCTTACAGGAGGCAAAATGTCTGGCAATTACATCTGCTTTTTAAAGCAGAAAGTTGATTTTGTGAATGTCAAAATTCAAAACAGATGATGTAGAACAAAAATATCTCTAGCACTGTAATAATAAACCTTTTAATTTTATTTTGATTAATCTGGAATTAGAATTGGATAGAGTTCTGCAGAGGTTCTTTGTTGTTTTAAAATGTACACACAGAAGCTTACACACACATGCATATTCACATTAATGAATTGTCCGTTGAAATTCATAGGAGGAAATCTACTGATACACATGCTGATAAGAGACTGATTTATAGCTGCTCAGTGTGGTGCTCAGTGTCTCAAGTAGGAGACATTTGCTTCCCCAGTGCCACACCACTAATACTATGCTTTCCAACTAACCCTCAAATCCAGAGTAACTACGGGAGCATGTAAGAGACTTTATGTGCACCCGTAGTTACTGCACCACGTACTGAAAACCTGTGGGAAATTCATATTAGAATCCAGAGTAAGTTGTTCTTACACCGGAGCAAGGACTACCCCTAGTTACTATGGATTTAGCCCTAGGTTAGGGAATTCAGTAGCCTTTCAGCATCAACTGAGCAGAAATCCAGTGATTCACAGGCCTGTCTAAACAAGGTTTCATAGGATTGTCTAGTGTTACTCAAAGTAAGAGGTTAGGATGACCTCAGATCAGGGAGGGGGGGTCACAAGATGGTGAGATCTGCCATCTTGGAATCTGGCATTGGTTCTTTCCTGGGAGTAAGTCTCATTGAACACAATGGTACTTACTTCCAAATAGACATGGAGGAGCTCTAGCAGCACAGTGATGTCACATCCCAGTAAGTTTGACAGGGGGTCCCAGACATATTTTTGAGTTTGAAATGGAATCTGGTCCTGAAATGTCCAAGTACAACAGGCTTAGTCCAAGACATATCGTTTCTGACATGACTCTGTGCTCCACTAGGCTTACTTCCAGGAAAGTATGTATAGGATTGCAGTGTGCATTTATCAGGTGAAATAAAGTTGAAAGGGGAAACAGTGTCTCTTTTGTGACTGAAGCAGCATGCATTTATTATGTACTCCCTTTTTCACTAATCTAGATTCAATGAGCCTGCAATTCCAATTGTGTTCTGCAAGTCTGTCAATGTATTCAGACATTCAGAAAAGTGTGTGTCCTGTAATTCTTTCTCTTTTCTATTTCTATTCTCTTTTCTATACTTTTCTATTCTTTTTCTTTTCTATTCTATTCAGGGTTTTGAACCAGAACTTGGCTTCAGATTTTGGCTACAGTTCATGGCTTCAGATCCACTGGAAAAACCATGGTTTAAAGTCCAATGATTTTCAGTTTTTTTTTCAACTCATAGCACACTGAAATGATGCTAAAATTGTCAAGACACACCATCAGTTTTTTGACAATTGACAAGGCACATCATGATGCTGGTAGGGCTTATGCCACTATTGGCTCTACTATTAAATGAACTTTTCCTTCAACTGTCTGCAGCACATCTGCAGATCATTTGCAGCACACCAGTGTGTAATGGCACACTGGTTGAAAATAACCCAGATATAAGCATCACAGTTCTGTGCCTAATCTGAGGAAATACAAGGGAGATCAAAAGTTTTGTGAAAAAGTTTTGTGACCCAAGTCAATCCAGCTCCCAGTGCAGAGTCAAATGTCACTATCTTTTATGCTGCACACTGGCAGCATGTGTGTGCCTACCTTACCATTGCCACTGCCATCTCTTCTTCTCTGTGACCAACACTGCTTGTAGACAGTCAACATCCTGAAAGTACATAGAACCTCTCGGCTCCCAGCATCCTTCAAGCCAGCCGTGAACAAGAAGAGGCAGCGATGGATGAGGCAGAGGTAGAAACAGTCCAGAGGTGTCGGAGGCAGCAGGTGGTGGTGACCTCCTCCTTGAATTCCACTGTTGGCATCCTCAGCAATACCACTGGAGGAAGGGAGGAGTAGGAGGTTAGCTGAATTCCCATCCTTTTACTCACTTGTATGAGAGCATGAGAGAGAGGATGGGGCAGGAATTGGGAGAGGCAGCTAGGCAGGCGGTGGGCCAGAGAAAATGATAGGGACAGAGTTAGGGGCACCCATCCAAGTTTGCTGGCTTCTCTGCTCAAAGCAGATGTGGCTCTTATGTGAACCAATCCACGATCATAGCACAGTTAAAGACCACACACTTCTGTACCCTGTGGTGGTTGCTGAACAAAATACCCCATGATTGCTTTTTTGATTGCAGGTTTTTTTTAAAGTCTCATGTGATAGCTGTCATCATATATCAAGTCAGTTATTTATAGGCCTAAGGGGAAAAATGATAGAGAGGCAATATATAGAGAAATGGATGAGTTAAAACAAGAAAGACTAGCAGTTAAGGTCAAACTGAGAAATTAATCAACAATGTTGCAAAAGAGCTGCCGTATCAATTTCCGTAAGTAAAGCCCTAATCTGTTGGAAGTAATGGGAATCTGTTTGAGACCTAACTATAGGACAAAAAAGAAACCAGAAATGAAAGGATTGAGTCAACCATCAGACAGAAACAATTGGTTGAAATGCAGCCAAACTCAAACTATTGGCTTAATCAATGACATCCGTACCAACCAGACACTTCATTTTAAGGGCTGTAAGAGCCTGACATATCAGCCAAAGAATGAATCCTTTCAGTAATAAGCCAAAATGCTAATTAGTCTAAGAAACCTGGCAGTTTATGAAGATTATTACTCATAGATATTATCTTTTTTTTATTTCTGTCCCACTGTCTTCAGTACTCAGAGGGTCTGAAGCAAAAGTTTATTTTCTTTCAGCCGTTTCCTTCCCTCCCTTTTTTCCTTCTCCCACCAACCTCAAAAGACTAATTATCAAAGTATTAAGCATGTTTCTAAAATACGACTGAACCCATCATCATAGGGAAATGTGCTGAAGAATGTACCCTATTATTCGATATGACAGGATGTATATAAAGCCCATATGTTTTCAAAAGGGTTTCTGTCAGTATTAATCAAAACGTTGGCAAATTTATGAACACACTGAACAGCACGCCTGCCATATGGGTAATCTCTCTCCTTTAATATTGGGAATTTGAATTAACAATAAACACTGTAGAGCAACCTCAAATGAGACAGAACCAATAACTTGAAAGCCAGGAAAAATGAAGTAACTTATGAACTTGATTCTATACCGTTCACTTTTAGTTGTTCCTCCAGTGAGCTCTCTCGGTGCCCAAAGGGTTATCTTGAGGCAGAGGTCATGAGTGTCTTGAGACGGAGGTGACTTTTAATTTTTACTACAAAATGCAATGAAACTAGCTGGCCAACAGGATTGAATGGGATGCAGTTCTTCATTAAAGGATTCTCAGACCTTTGGGACTTCACGTCTCTCAGTTCTTTCTTAATCAGCTTTCCTTTTGGCAAAATCAAACAGGCAAACATCTCCTAATTCTTGATTTTAACAAGATATTATTATTCTGAGTACAGACAAAAAATAGCAACAAAATGTGTTATTGGAACAGGGAGCCATTATTTTTTCCATTTTATCTGTACATTGCTTTGTGAACTTTTCACTGAAAAGCAGTATATAAAATTGACTGACTGTCTGACTGATTGATTGATGTCATCCAAAATATTCAGACACTAGTGGGGTAGTGGGGATTGAACAGGGCAAGAGTGGGGAAAATGGGAGGTAATGGAACGAGGAGAAGGATGTATTTGGCCCAGGGAGGGTCTAGGTACAGCAGCAGTGGTACTCGCCAAATTCTAACCCTCTGGGGCTTCCCTGCCCACATAATGCTTTTTTAAAGGATTTAAAAATGTTATTTTTGGTTTTATTAAAAAGGAAGTGACTTTTTCAGCTTAAAGGGTAATTCTGAGCCCCAAAGAGGCCACAGGTCCAAGTGCAGCTCTTCTTGCTTCCAGAAGATGGGAAGCATCCTTGGTATGCATGATGTCAGCTATCCACAGAGGGGTTCCATAATGGAACCCTTAAAGATGTCAGAGCATATTGTCGTCATCCCCGAATGTATGTACGAGATATGCATAAACAGCTGAACATACTTTACAGACAAATATAAAGGGAAAAACCTATATTTCTGGCTCTACTAATCCACAGCTATAAATTAAAATGGAAGCCTCTCCCATGCCTTTGTTGTGGAGACATATCTATATTTATACTCACTGTTCACTAAAAGTTAAATTTATGAGGGCCTCAAACATATGCTGATGCCAAGGAGACAGGGTAATTTATGAAATATTTAAGCTCATGGTTATCTGTGGACAACAAAGCTGCATTTATGACTGAATCTGCGCAAGTCAATGCAAAAATCTTGATGGGATCATGCATGTGACTGGTAAGGCAGACATCACAGTGAAACTCTGAAGAGAGCATCCTATGGATTTTCCAGGCATGTCATCCATTTATTCATGGTAGTTGTTCAGGCATCAATTTAATCTGGCGATGATTTCACAGTATTTTGTCCCTAAGTACTTAAAGCATGGTTAGAAACCCACACAGTTAGCCAAGTCTCTTGTTATATAAACTGCATTGTGGAGGAAGCAAGAAAACATCCATGGGCTTTATCAGGCATGAGTGGCATGAGGTGACATGGTCAGAAAATATTGATAATTCAGAGATCCTTCAAGCATTTCGGGGAACAAGCTGCAATATTTGCTATAGGGAATGTTACTACATAGTGATGGGAACACAGTTTAGACTATGAGTTCTCCATCAATGAAAGTTCAGGGGCTTCTCTCAGGGATGGGAAGATCCATCACAGATTGTCTTAAGTCAGGTCTAGAGTCAAGAATTCTAGAACTCCTTCCCAGCTTTCCAGTGATCCATGCATAGATAGCAGCAGACCTTGGATCATAGTATAGAATAGCATCATAGAGTTGGAAGGGACCCATTGGATCATCTAGTCCAACCCCCTGCCTGTAGCAGGAAATCCTCACCTTGTGGGGACCCGGGTCTTGAACCCTAGCAGGTACAGTGTCTTAACCACTTGCGTCACCAGAGGATCAAGTACTATGAGTACAAAACAAGATGGTGTGAGGTTTGAAAACTTGGATCTACATGTACAATGATCCATGTTGACATACCTGAAACCCAAAAATACAGTTGGTGTGATTCCAAGAACAGGAATCAATAACTGTCACTAGAGCTCTAGGACTTGCACAGTAGTGTGAGTAGTGGCTAAGTAATGGAATGGTTGAATGGCTGTATCACTTCAGATGTGGGAACATAAAAATGGGCAATCTGCTAATTCCACGCATATAAGACCACTAAGAAGATTCTCGCTCAGCCATATTCAGCAGTCCTGCTTCTAGATCCTAATGAATTATATAATGAATAATATGCCTGTTGGTTGTATTTGATTAAAAAGGGCTGGACAGTAACAAATGAGTACTGGAAAGCAAATGATCTCACTTAACACAGGGGCTTTCTCGGCCTCCTTTTCTTAAAACACAAAGAAGCTCTGCAGCTATAATTTGAGAGTCTACTAGGTATGGTGGACTTTGTCAGTAATACTTTTCCATCTGTCACCAGATTTGTTTGGGAAAAAACATGTTTCCCTTCTCTCTAGAGTTTTAGTTGTTGCAGGAAAATGTAATTTTTTCATTCTGCTTTTTTGAATGCAACTTCCAGTATCCTTTTTATTGTTCTTGGCTATTTATTACTATAAGAGCTATTTATTACAGTCATCATATTGTGACTAATGGTGACTCCCCTTGCACCTGTTCTTTGCTTTGTTTCAGATCTTAAAACAAAGACGTTTGGAAAGGGATCGAGTTTTAATCAGGTTCCATCAGCGTAACCCATTGCAATTTCCTGACAATATTGCTTCTGCCATAAAACAACCTGCTATATTCATATGGTTTTCAGCTGATGTCTTTTATTTGCAAGTGGAAATTGATCTTAAGGTCACTGATGGAAAGTGTATATAAATAGAACTAAACAGGCTGTTTTTATCTTTGTCATGACCTCTGCTTGTATGTGCTTGAGAAAGGATAGGAAAAGAGCACAGGTCAGTAGCAGAACACATGCTTTTTATGTAGAGGGCTCAGTCCCTGGCATCTACTATACAGAGGTTCTGCCAACCAGGGTAGACAAGACAGACCAATGTTCTGGCTCACCGTAAGGCAGCTACATATGTTGGCATTTAAATGGCAATAACAAGTATCTGGAAGTAGAAGTCAGCATAGGTAGCTTGGCTGCTCTATAGTAGAGAACTTCACCCTTCCCTCTTTTGCAAATTCCAAGTAGGCATCTTTTGCAGGTACCACTTGTGAAAAGCACCAAAGATGGCGACTGTACAGAGGAGCAGGCAGTTTGCTCCACAGATGAGATTTGTCCTGCACCTTTTTTCTAAACTGTGCCTCTTTTGAAAGGCCAGGAAAATAGAATCACAGAACCAAAGAGTAATAGGTATAAACACAGATATAAAATGGGGGGATACTTGGCTTGGCAGCACAACATGTGAGCGGGATCTTGGAGTCGCCGTGAACCACAAGCTGAACATGAGTCAGCAGTGTGATGTGTCTGCAAAGAGGGCAAATGCCATTTTAGGTTGCATTAAGAGGACTGTAGCTTCCAAATCGCAAGAAGTTCTAGTTCCTCTTTATTCAGCATTGGTCAGACCTCACCTTGAATACTGTGTTCAGTTCTTGGCACCTCACTTGAAGAAAGATGCAGCCAAACTGGGGCAAGTCCAGAGGAGAGCGACAACAATGATCAGAGGGATGGAAGGGAAGCCCTACGAGGAAAGGTTGGGGGAATTTGGGATGTTCAGCCTGGAGAAGAGGAGGCTGAGGGGAGACATGATTGCCCTCTTCAGATACCTGAAGGGCTGTCATAGGGAGGAAGGGACTCATTTGTTCATAGCTGCTTCTGAAAGCAGAACTAGAACCAATGGGTACAAACTGCAAGAAAGGTGATTCTGGTTGGATATCTGGAAAAAAATTCCTGACAGTGTGGGTGGTTCGGCAATGGAACAGATTGCCAAGGGAGGTGGTAGACTCTCCCTCACTGGGCATCTTCAAGCAGAGGCTCGACGAGCACATGTCAGGGATGCTCTAGGGGGATTTCCTGCTGCAGGCAGGGGGTTGGACTAGATGACCTACCAGGTCCCTTCCAACTCTATGATTCTATGATAGGTCATTTAGTCCAACCCCCTGCCTGTAGAGCCCCACTGATGCACTACCCACTGGTGCACTACCACCAGCTAACTCCTCCGTTTTCAGTGGGTTGGATCAGGTGAGGCAACATACAAATATTTTTAATAGTAGAAAATTACTATTAAAATATAAACCCCTTTTATATATCATATACCATTTTATATTAAAATATATTTCTATATTAATACTCAAAAAAGACAGCTTGAAGGCTTGTTGACAATTTGGATCCAGCAATCATTTCACAGTTGATCTTTGGAGGCATCTCTAGTGGCTTCAGTCACCATGACGTACTAAAGAGGTAGGCACATGGCATTTCAATAGCACAGCAGTGGATACATCATATGTCCACTACAGCAGGAATCTTGATGTGGCTGCCACTTGGTGCCATATACCTGCCCAATTTCACATATGGGGCTCAAAAAAGAATCCTATACAGTATTACGAGTAATATGTTCAGTCACCTTATATTCCATGCAGAATTTTGAATTTTTTTCAAAAATTAAAGCAGGGATAAATTTATCTTTATGACTGAATATTGCCTATTTGCCACTGCACTTTGGACAGCACTTGGACAACTGCATCTTGCACTCATTCTTTCTTGACCTATAAATGTGGTGTGAGGCAGCACTTGTGATAAAGTCAGCACAACACTAAAATTGTAATGAGAGAGTTATAAGTCAGTGAGGAAAAGAGAAATAGTAACAAGTGTTCCTCAGTGCAGTGGAGAAAAATCAGTGTGTAACTATTTCCCCATTACATGCCTGCCAAAATTCCTTGTAAAGGAACATTGCCTTTTTCATCAAAGTTGCTGTTATGTGAGTTTTTTTAATTTACAAATTCAAATGTACTGTATATACCTTTGATTGGCAAAAAAAGAGCTTAAAAACAAATAACATTAAAACATCAGCTATTTGGAATTAATAATATCACTGGAATGTATCCTTTTCTTTATAACTCTTTTCAAGAAGTTTGCCACTTTCTCAGTTGATCGAATTTTTAACCCTGAAAGTAAAAATCTAATTTTTTTTCTTGATACACCCGGCCCTCCTTGTTTTGAAGATGATCCTTTAAAAAGGCTGAGCCTATCTTCATAAAAGGGACAACGCAAAATCATATGGTTTATGGATTTGACTATTTAGGTATACTGAAGACTGAACCTGGTAAGACATATGAGTACCCAACTTTGTACCCATAGCAAGCTTGGAAAGAGATTTGAGACTTGACGTTTCTTAAGGCTTACAATGAACACCTGTGAGTCCAGCTCTCCCCCACAACAATTAATAAATCAACCAAGCCCTCTCCTTATAAAGGCCTATCCTTTGATGTGTATGTCTTCTATGGCTAATGATGGTGCCTTTCATCTTGATTCAGCTGTTGTATAATAGATGACCTATCAGAAAAGATAATGCTGGTTGTGTGGAACATGGTATGTGAACTTAACGCTGTCAGAATGCCAACCAGACTAGCCATGTTAACAATGAAAGCTAGAATCCTTCTGGAGAAATATGATGTTGATTTTGACCTTAGAGGAAATCAGGCCTGCTCAAATGCAGTGATGATGGCAAATATATGGAATTGATTAAATGAATAAATAACCTTATTGTTTAGTTTTGCATGAAAATATGTGGCACCCAGGTCAGAGCTAATCCTTAATTTTTTTCCTATGCATAATAGATTCCCAAGTGTAAACATACCCACTAGCATGAACCAAACTAGATGCTCTGAGTCAACAGTCAAAGGTGTGATTGTGAACTCAGAAATATTGATAATGTTTGTGAATATCTTCAGACAACATTATGCTAGACTTTTAAAGTTGATAAGCGCTTTCTGTAAAACAGTCAAGTCTGTTACTCTAAGGAACTGAGGTATAAGAATGGCCATAATATTTTTTCCTTGAATTGTTTATGTCCTTGTTTTCCATGACTTATACAATCTCAGATTTTTTTTTCATATGGAGTAACTTATAATGAATTAATTTCTACTTTGTCTATTTTTCCCTGTATACTCCCCATCTTTTTTTGAATATCAGAAACATCAGGAACTGGGGAAGAAGGGTGTGGGACTGATGAAACCCAGTGAAGCCCCACTGTATCTTATCCCCTTTGTCTGGCTGCAGAAACCAAAATGGAGATTCTAAAGTCTGCACTGAAAAAAATAGCCAGCATAGACTTAAGAAGCTGAATTGTGGGGACTTGTGGCTTTTCCTCTGGGAAAAGGGGATGAAAGTCCCCTTACCCCAAAGAGTCCTCTGGTAGCCTTGTGGTGCTGCTCGATACATTTTGGTGCCACATGGCTACTGCTGTATCCTGTAGTACTACAGGGTTGCCCATCTGTTTTATATGATATATAGCTTATCAGTAAATCCACAGTACTGACTGAAACTGGCAATTGTAGCTCTGGTCTGGGCAAGAGATACTCAACAAAAAGTGCATTGTATCTCCTCAAACTGTTATTCTCAGGACGCAAAGGTGAAGCAGTGTAAGATGGGTGGACATCTTTGGTCCAAAAGACATGTGCTTTCTCCTGAATTAATCTGTTTTGGGTGCAGGATTTGAGTTATCTTGGCAAAGGAATTGGTTTGTTGAGCATAAAGCATCTGTAGCAATATTCACACTTGGCTTCCAGCATCAAGAACTTTAGCCTTATCAAGAACACTGGCTTTTGCCATCAAGCCAGTAGCATTAGTCCCATCCATTCATGGTTTTTCTAATTCTTCATTTGGGAATGATAGTGCTATTCTTCTATGATATAGGACCCCAGTTGAAAGATTCTTGCATATGGTAAAGGCTGTGGGTCAGTTTGTCTTGAACTGAAGCTTTTGAAATTGATTCTGAACTTTGCCATTCTAAAATTGCTGTCATCACTATGGTAGGTCCTGCCACATATTGTGGCATAAACTAGATCAGGTCTGATTTAAGTCATAGGTCTCCATGACAGGGTCCCTGAATCAGTTTTCAAATATGAAATTGTAATAATGATTGCTTTTGAAAATATGTGGAATTCTTTTTTCCCCCTTCAATGCAAACATACTTCACACAGCTGGAATTAGGCCTCAAGGATCCTAAACCAAAGGACATGATTTCCTGGCACAACATTCATTTAGACATTTTTTAAGGTATTAAGTGCTGAAACAGATGACTTTCAAGCCCAGTTGTGTGATTTGAGTTCCCTGATGTATAATTCATGACTCTTCTGTCTAGATTTTTGGCAGATGTTTACAGCTATTCTAATCATAGACAAAAATATCTATTCTTTCTCCAATTATATAGAGCAAACTGTTAATTTCTTGGACAAGATGCAGTCAAAGTTAAGCATTTTAAGTTCTTCTGAATTCAATGGCAGGAAATTAACCATGTGTATTCTTTTGTAACAAATTGTCATGCCAGTGTTTTCTTGTTCCATATTAAACTGGCATATAATATGGAACTCCATTCTCAGTCCTATTTGGTGACCTTTAGCTCCACTGATGAATGTAGGCAGATCTTTACATATGGAACAAAAAAGGTGTTGGAAAAGGTGCTGCAAGTGATTCTGATGTTTGCAGAACTGGATGCTTCCTGCCCTTTCACATGCCTTAGCAAATGCAAGACCTAGTAATGAAAGTAAATGTACTGTTTTCCAAAACCTACAAAGTCAACTGTTTCATACATATTTTAACAGTATAATAATGCCATTTAAGTCACATCATTTATTTTAAATGATGCACAGGTCATTTTTAGTCAAACAGGTTTGAATTTTTACAGTCAGAAATTCCTATCACAATCTGTCATTAGAATGCAAGAACTGCCTTGCTAGATAAGATGGTGAAAGGTAAGATGGTGAAAGAGCCATACAACCCAATCCAGAGTAGCACTTGGGTTGCCCTATCTATCACTACAAGATGCTCCACCCTAGTTACTCTGGAAAAGGCTTATGGGCAGCCTAAGGCAACATTGCCTGCTCCAAGACAGTTGGGACAGCCTAGGCAGTTCAAGAGAGGCATGTTGAGGGCATGTTTAGCATTGCCTAGGGTAGAGCAGTTACTCTGTATCCAGAGCCTGTTTCCAGGGCAGAAGTGCCCTCTTCCAGCTCCTCAGAGGTATACCACCTCAGGAGCAGGTACAGTAATGAGTAGACCCATAGGGGTCCATGATGAGGTCTGAGTAAGAATGGCAGTGTTGACAAAAAAATCTGAGTTCTTGGCCAGCCCAGCTGCAACCCCTGCCTCTCAACTTCAGGATAGGGAACAACTGTGGTGGTCCACTAACCTCAGGATACAGCAGGCTACTCCAAGCATCCACCCTCCATCCTTGCTGTATTAGAAGTATTGCTGTATTGCATTCTCATGCTGCAACTGTTACTG
Organism: Cryptoblepharus egeriae; assembly: GCA_030015325.1. Classification (NCBI taxonomy): domain Eukaryota; kingdom Metazoa; phylum Chordata; class Lepidosauria; order Squamata; family Scincidae; genus Cryptoblepharus; species Cryptoblepharus egeriae. The sequence continues at coordinate 48,172,827 of JAREYC010000006.1, forward strand.
GTTATCCGGAGCTTCTGGGCTTGTTTATAAGGCAGGCACCACAGCTGTTCCTTGTTCAATGTGATTTGAGGGGGCGTCTCCTTGGGAGCAAGCCCTCCCCAGATGTCACTGACTTGGTGCCTACTGAGCATGCTCTGGAGCTCTGGAGGCTTCCTGACTCTCTGGATACAGCATAACTTTCTGTTCTGCGTTCAGAATAGTAGGGGCAGCCCAGCTACGACTCTTCTCACTGCCCTTACTCTGGATTGTGCCCATATATGTAATAGGATTATTTGTCTTCATTGGAGGAAAATCCCTAAGAGAGCTGACAAGCAGAGCATATTAATGATGTAGCAAATTGCTAACACAGAACTAGGTCAATGGTGTGGCTTGGAGGAGGGCAGATCAAGCCCAGGAAAGGGTGGGTTCAGCAGTGATGGCATTTTGCTGAATCCTTGCCCCCTACCTGAGTCTGGCCTGCTCTCCTGGCCTGCTCTCCTGGGTTAATTTAGGTCATCTTACCTCGAGGAAGCCTCCCTAGTCTGAAACCCCCCTTGGGATTGAGCAGAGACTGCACAAGTACTGCAGCATCACCAAAAATCTGGCTAGCTTTCAGCTGGGTATACAAGATGTAATCTTTAAGAGTTTGATTTACAGTGCAGAACAATCCTACATGTGCAGTAACAGGGAGGCCGATAAGTCCACACTGTATCCAATATAATTTGGGGGTTGGCTCTGGCTTGGCCTGAGGCAAGGGGGAAAATTCCCCTTATCCTGGGGAGAGCTTCAGCATCCCCATCAGGGCTACTCAGATCTATATCACCTAAAGAGGGGGTGCAGGTCCAAGCAGCCCAGAACTGCCCCAGGGTGCCCTAGTACCACTAGTACCTAAGTACCCTGTATCACAAGCACCAAATTCTGGCCCTGCCTCCCATTCCCAACCCATCCACACACAGCATGTCCTCTCCATGCTCCTACCAAATGCCACATTGGCCAAGCTTGGCTATGGTGGACTTATGGTCCCCATTAGTGTGAAGGCTGGATTGAACCTCTGCCAGCCAGTGCGCATCCCTAACCCAGTCCAGCCAACTTCAGAGGAGGTGTAAACGTGCTTTTCAAATTTATGACCCTTCCAGGTTGGTGTTAAGAACCTGTGCCAGCTGTGGGTCCAGATAGGATTGTGCTCATAAATCAAATATAGAAGTCTGCACTTTTGCAGTTGAATAAACCACATGACAAATGTTATGTGCAACTAATTTTTTTAGTAAATATTGAGGAGAGATAATGTAACCAAGATGGCTTTCTGTGAGGGGCCGCCATCAGTGACTTTCAGCAAGCCACACTCTCATCATCAGCATCTCAGTTGCCAATGTGTAGAGTTTTGCACCATCAACAAATGCTAGGCACCTGCACCTCAATAGTACAAGTTTGAGCCAAGTATCCCAATATAACATCTCTTTCAGTGACTTTTTGCCATGCTATGTTTCTTTTTTGAGGGGGTGGGGGGAAGGACCAGCAACTATCTTCTTATTCTTTTGCTATATAAACTGTTTTGAGAATGTTTTCATTGAAAGGCAGTAGGTAAACAGACATCTTCCCACTGCCTTCCTGACTGCATAATACCTTTTTCCTTGCACCACTCAAAACTTTTTTTTCCTTTGCCATTTTTCCTTAGCATCACCAGAGTTTGTGGAGTTGGAAACTTGGTTTAGGGAAGATCAGTTTCTGCAAAATGTGCAACAATAGTTCCATGAAAAGTAGATTTTTTTAAGAAGCTAAGAGGCATGGAAAGTTGGGGTTCAATGTTTTCCTGTATTGTAGCAGTGGTGGGCTCCAGCAGGTTCCCACCTACTCTATAGAACCGGTTGTTAATGAGAGACAGGACATATAAAGTTTAAAAATCTCCATTTAAAAGTGGCTGCCAAACGGGCATAGAACCGGTTGTTAATTTCTTTTAATTCCATCACTGATTGTATGTTTTTAGCTGTAAGAGACTCCCCTCTTGGCAACCAATTGCTTGCTCTTCGCATTAGATGTAACAATCAAAGCAAAGAGCATTGGGCACATTCTGGTAATCAGGGATGCAACATCCTCAAAGAAACCATACAAGGGTGTGGATCAAATCCTATAGCACTGTTTCTTAAGGTTTGTCCTCTACTGTGGTTTGTCCACTGCTGTGGAGTTTTGTCCTCCACCGTGACACTTCACATGGTCCACCTATTCACAATACTACTGGAAAGAGTGGAGATAACATAATTGTCAGTTATCTCTGGGTTAGGAAGCCAGATGCAATGCAACAAACACCAGTAGGAGGCTGACAGGAGGGCTTTTGCAAGTACAGAAAAGCATGCTTTGGAGCTCAGCCCACTATGCTGAACCTAGTACTACAGTTGCTGTATCGCATTCCTGGTCTTGCTGCCAGACAGCAGGAGTTCAGGAGTCCTTTAAGTATCATCAGGCACTACTTCAAGTGGCACTGGTGGTACCCATCTTACTGGTTACAGAAACACAGTCCTATAGGATTGTCTTTAGGATTGATAATTTTGAGAAATAACACAAGCCTTTTTCTATCATTTTTCTAAATTCCCATTAAAGGGAAACAACCATTCATGCATTTGATAAAATGCACTCTCATCCGTGAAAACATGCACCACAACAAATCTGTTTGTATTTCGGGGCCTCCAGGTCTGTTGTTCTATATGCATTTTTCCAGTATGTGATTCTTCCCTGATAGTACACACAGAGAGAGACATAAATACACCGAGGCTGGCTCATCTCCAGAACCAGCCTTTTCAATCAAAGTAGGATTAGACCTTCAGTGATGGTCCAGGAAAAATAACATTCTCTTGTCTGTGCCTTGAAATGCCTGGTTCCATTTATGATTCCTTTCTGTCAAATAATATATTGGAACTAATATTCAAGATTCCAGATGTGCCAATATAGAACCAATATAGCTCTTTAGTGCTTGCTTCGAATTCAACATTAGGACTCATTTTCACTCTCAACTCCAACTCTCCTTCCAGAGAACAGCCAAACTGAAATACATTACATGCAAGTCTAACTGATATTGTTCACATAATTGAGGGTTCTTTTCACTTCATGAAGGCTGCAATCCTAGACACTTTTCTGAGAGGAAGACCCACTGAATACAATGGGGCTTGTTTTTGAGTAGACAGGTTTAGGATTTTGCTCTCAGTCAATCTAGGTCCTCCTAGAATATTTTAAAGCAATTTTTAATACTGTAATTTGTTTGTGTCCTATGTACTAACCTAAAATGAGGCTGAATATTAGACTGCATACCTTACCAACAATAATGATAGCAAGAGATCTAGAAATAAATGATAGTGAGAAATGAGAACTCTCATTGGAAAACTTTTAGTTAAGTTCCTTTTCATTTGCCTAAAATCTATCCTATCCTGATTTCTGTCTTCTTTCTCACCAGGCATATTATGGTAATAGTTATCCACTTGGCAGGGCACTGTTACATTTATTTCTTAAATGCTTAAAATAACAAAGAGGTTTGTCACAACTTAAAGACACAACAGAATTATTGTGACGTAAAAAGTCCCCTTAACTACTCCTGCACCATCATTAGAATTTTTTACATATGTTTCTGATATGAGAGCAGCTCATGTCAAGGACCTATGTGCTCAAAGTGGGGAACCAAATTTTCTTTTTGGCCTGGCAGTAACTTTGATCAGAAGCTGAAGACCTGACTTTTTTTGAGAAAGGTGTGTGTGGTGAACCATGGACTACAATACAGCCCGGAATATCATGAGTGAACTCAAGGACTCTCAGTCCCTGGACACTCATGGATCCTTCTTGGATAGGAAGCACTCCTTCTTTGGGCTGCCCCACAATGCTCACTGACCCTGATGTATTCTTGCTTGTGATTTGATTCCTATTTCCTTATTCCTACCTTTATTGCTAACTCCTGTGTTGCTTCTTGCTTCTGGTTTGTCTTTGAAAGAACTGCAATCATTGGAAACTAGTGTCTCTTGGTTCTCTCTCTCTCTGCCCCCCCCCACCTCTGCTCTCCTTTATGAGTACAGCTGTCCCTCATTATCCACTAGTGTTCCGTTCGGGAACCTCCCATGGACCAAAAAGTCTGTGGATTAAAAATAAATTAAAAAATGATTTAAAGACCCACTTCTAGATTTCTTGTACCTTTGTTGCTCCTAATGGAATAAGGTTGCGCCTGACTCTTATCTGCAGGACTTTGATTCTGGGACTTCCTGCTGATGCAAAAAAATGTGTTAAATAAAAGCAGTTTAAAAAAATAAAAAGTGTGCTCCTTTACAGTTATTTAAAATCGCTTTTCTTACCGTTATAGAGAGGCAGTCAGTCAGCAATTAGAAATGCAAAGGACCCCTTCCCTTTGACTTGCTCAGTTTGAGAAGGGAATCTTGCTTGCATTACTCTACAACTATAGAAAAACAATTTTAAAAGTGTGATTAACTGAGGTAATTTGTGTTGAATCAAATCCGTGTACAACAAGGTTGGATCCATATATGCAGAAAAGCATTACAACCATCCAAAGTGATATGATTCTGCTTTGAGTTCCATGATTGTGGTAGAGGGTGAAAGTTAAAATACCTTTTCCTCTGCTATTTTCAATCGGCAATTGTAAGGCCCCTCAAGATAAGTAAGTTTCTGCAGCAGAAATGTTTCTATAAATTTCTTTGCTTCTGAAGAAGCATGAAATTTGGGGGGATGTACCTTCTGTGATGGAAGCACCCACTAAGAACTGGTTTTCGGAAATTCCAACCAGACAGGGGTGAAAAGGAGCGCAACGCATTTTCCTCCCTATACTTTACATTGAAGACTCATCAACATTCTGCACCACCCCCTGGACCTAGAAGTGTGAAATTTTGGGAGGGTGTTCCTTCTGTGACATCAACACCCACCAAGAACCAATGTTCAGAAATTTAACCTTTAAGGGGCTGAAAAGGGGTGCAACATGTTTTGTCCTATACTTAACATGGAAGACTGACCAACATCCAGGCAATTTGGTGCCTGGTGCACTGGGAGGGAGGGTGAACTTAGGGGGTGGTGCGCATGGGGAGATGTTGGGTGGAGGGTGATGTGCATGGGAGGGTGTTGCGCGTGGGGGATGATGCACATGGAGGATGATGCACAGTGGGATTGGCATGCATGGGAGGGTGATGCACAGGGGGATTGGTGCGCATGGGGGATGTTGTGCAATGGGGTGGATGATGCACAATGGGGGCTGATGCACAATGGAAGATTTTGCATATTGAGGGATGTTGTGCATTCAGGGTTGATGCACATGGGGGATGTTGCACAGGGAGGGGGGGTGATGTGCTATGGGGGATGGGACACAGGATGGATGGTGCACAGAGGGGTATTTTACTCCTGCAATGAAATGTGGGCACATTTCACATGTGTGTTTGTGTGTGTGTGTATAAACTAGGTGTGATCAATATACAAGAGTATATATATATATATATATATATATAGAGAGAGAGAGAGAGAGAGAGAGAGAGAGAGAGAGAGAGAGAGATTTAATGTATTCAATATAAAATATTAGAGCTCTGTTCAGATTATGTAAGGTAAGATATCTGATCATTTTATAGGATCACTTAACTTTATATTATGTGTTGTTGGAAATTCCCTCCACAGATTACATGTGGAAAACAACATTGAGATCTGAGGCTTCCCATTATTATGAGACTGTGAGCACAAAATTAGGCATTTCTACACAGAAGAAAGTTCCAAGATAGGCAATAGATCTTACACCTAGGGAAACGTTGATAGGGCTTCAGCCTTACAGTGAGATCCTATGCTTGTTTACTCAGAAGTCCTATTAAATCCAACTGGATTGTAAATATGTTTAGTATTGAAGCCTGAGGCAGCAGTTCTATACATACCTTCCTGGGAATAAGCTGAGTGAGCACTATGAGGCTTATTTCTTATTCATGCATAGGATCATGCTGTCAGTCACCTGTCTTGTGGTCTCTTTCCACTGATATACTCTATAATTTGCATGTTCAGAGATCTGCCGCTTCCACTCCCAGATTGGGATTGTAGTAGTACACACCTAAATAAGCAGTTTCTATTCAGGAGAGGGTAATCTAGTGTTCTCTTTAGGAAAGACTGTTCAGTGCATAAACTATGGCTTGGTATGTGATTTGATTAATGCAGCCTTAAACACTCTGTCACCAAATACTGAGCCAGCTGTTCCCACCATAAAAGTCATAACTGTGGTTGTCACCACAAGAAATATATGACTTATCCCTATGTGGCTTGTCCCTACATTTCAATGCTTTCTACAATTTTATCTAAGCAAAAGCACAAATGGACAACAAATAGGATCAACTTCTATCACATATTTGCCTGATGATGAAAGGTATCTAACTAATCATTTTTTCCTCATTGGTTTGTTTGCATTAGATATGCAAATCTCCTTTCTTGCCGAGCCATTCCTGAATACATTTGCAAGGCTATTGATGTCCTCTTCTTCCCTTAAATATAGATCAGAAATACTGACAAATATTTTCATTCAAAGAGTTTGATCATTTCTAGATTACTCTCCATACCAGTAATTAACTTCCGCCAATATCCTCCCGTCGTACTTCCAATTGCAATGCCTTGCCAACGTAAAGTTTCATAAATATGTACTAAGTAACCTTAAAGCCCTTTATGAATAATTATGAGTTTTTTAGTTTTTGTGAATCTGCATATTAATTCAGCACTATAAATAATACATGAAGCCAAATCCAGCTTCCTTGGTGTCTGGGGATAGAGGAAGCTAAGGGAGGGATAATTATCAGTTTAATGTGGGAACATACTTAACCTAAAAGATTATCTGGAAAACTGATGACTCCAGAAGTTTGTTCTCTGTACATCCATCCATATATTTGTATATATAAATAACAATTTAAAGAAAGAAAAAAGTTACTTAATATAAGGCTTACTTTCCTGGGAGCCATGAAGCTCTAAGTGATGAGGAAATTGGCTTTTTTCCCCCTGTGGTGGAGTGGAGCACAATGCAGTTCCATGCTTGTATCAATGTACATTTTCCCAAAGGCCAGCAATTAATGAGAGTCAGCTGAATGAAATGGCCTCACTATTGGCTTCTGTGGGACATTATGGATTTAAAAGATAAGAGAAAGTGCTGCAAGTCCAGAAAACAATTTCATTTCATTAATCCTTTGAGTGCCTCCAGGAGGAACCATCCCTGTCCAGAAAAGGTGGAGTTGTGCACCCTTTTGTACATTTACCATGCAAAATTTTTATAAAAATATGATGTACCGGCTTTAACCCCTGACATACCATGCTGCTCAGCTTGGATGTTCATGCTGAAAATGGAATGGGAATGATATATGACCGGAAGATCCTGCAGTGATCCTCTTTGAATGTAAGCTGACAATAATGGCAAGCTGAAGTGTTTTATAGAGCTAGCTCTAGGGCAACTGGAGAAGCAGGTTGTAAAAAGGCTGTACAACTCCTACCCAAAAATATACAACCTATTTTACCCTGAATATCTGAAAGCTTCTAACAGCAATATGTCAGTTATTTGAGAACTCATAGTTGTGAGTGGTGTTTGCTTGTGTGTTTGCATGCATGTGCATGTGTGTGTGTGTGTGTGTGCGTTTGTATAAAAAGACTTTTACCATTGCAGTGAATATGGAACTCTAATGCTTATGAAGCTGTCAGGTGACGTGAGGATTTTCATTCACCTCTGGGATGCAGGATAGAGCATGCTAGCTGTACACAGGTATAATTTAGGCTACAATTCTATACACACTTTCTTGGAAGTGAACACAATGGGACTTCTGAGTAGATATGCATAAACTGTGCTGTAGATCTGATAGGCATTGTGCATCTTTGCCTAATCATGAAGCAGAATCAGTGATGGAATTCAAAGAAATTAACAACCGGTTCTATGTCCATCTGGCAGCCACATTTAAATGGCTATTTTTAAACTTTATACTGAATGTCCTATCTCTTGTTAACAACCGGTTCTATAGAGTAGGTGCAAACCTGCTGGAGCCCACCACTGGCTGGAGGTGGTAAAAAACTGGTACAAGGTGCCCCAATCCCTTGTGTCTGTCCTTTGCCCATTTTGGCTTGGTACCCACCCAACTCTTTCACACTGCAGTTTCTTCTCAATCAAGGTAGTATCAATCCACCTTCCAGCACAGCTGATCCAAGCAATCAATGTATGGTGCTGAAGAAACAATAAAACAATCCAATTCTGATTGCTTCCTTTCTCTCTCTTTTCTTTCCAGAAAGGCTGCAAAGATCACAAAAGGAACAAAAAAGCATGCAACTCCCCCATATGAGCAGCCATTATGATTAGAGGGTAGTGGAGGGAGTATTCCTTCAGTGGTCGTCTTTCCTTGACTAGGGGCACAATCCAGAGTAACTACAGGGAGTCCTTGCTCCGGTGTAAGAACAATTTGCTCTGGATTGCAATATGAATTTCCCATACGTTTTTGCTAGGTGGTGCAGTAACTACGGGTACACGTTATGGAAACTATGGGTATGGGTACACATAATGGATTGTAGGGTATGTCTGTGTATTTTGGAAAATAAAGTGCTATTAGTTGGACTTTTCAACCCTACAGACAGGATGACTTAAAGTGGTATGTATCTAGTAAATATTCACTATGAGTGTTGCTTGAAAAGACCCAATTATTTAGGAATGGCATCCAGATGGAGTCTGATGTGGGAAAATAAGTAGTGTTAAATATCAAGATGGAAAAATGGATGATGTGCTAAATTTTTGGTTAGATGTTGGTTTGCCATTCCCACTCCTAGACTTTAGCTAATGTAATGTTCCAGAATCTAGCATGTTGCAACAGGCATTTGCTCTCAATTAAGAGTCCATCAGTAGTTATATAAGGCACACTCTTCATTAAACCAGATTTTGTAAGTTTCTCTATTCTTTATCTTTCCTGATCAGTCTCTGTCTTAGCTGCTGTACTAAGTAGGAGTCAAAGTGCTCAAGCAGCTTGGTAAAACAGCTCCTGTGTGGTGTGAATGGGCACAGATAGTACCATGCACCCAATGGCCACCTCCACCACTGCCTCATCTTAATCCCACAGCCATCCCAAGCTGATAGGGGAGTAGCAGATCTATGGTGCTCCTCACCCTATGACTGCATGCCTACATATAATTACTTACATGCTATTGATTCATCAAGCTCAAGACCGTCACAGCATTTGTAGTGCTTCTCCAAATTTATTTCAGGCATATTCTTTCCTACCTCTTTCTGGTATCTGGTTCTAACTAGGGACTGAATGTGGAAATATGCTTAGGTACAACCTCATTGCCTTTGGAAGTGAGACTCTTGCGAGCTTTGAAGTCATCTGTCGCAAATTATGGCCCAATAGCGGGAAGTATGGTTTCAACAATCCCATAATGGACATCCTTCTGTGACCTAACATCTGGTAGCAGGTACATCTCCCACAAACTGGAATTCAAATCTTTCTCTTTCCCTGTAAACCATACTACTCCCACTTTTTCCCCAAGGTTGACTTAGCAACTGAAAGGCAAGAATGAATAATTAGTTCAAAGATAAGACTTTGGAGGTACATGAGATACAGGAAGAATTCAAAGTTCAAGGTGAACCTTCATCTCAAATTAGTACATATTTAAGTACAATATCCTTTAAGACAACTGAAAAAATGGCTAAAATAGAACAAAGTGCCAGATAGAAATATTTTAATAAAGGGATATATTTTTATAAATTTTATAGGTAATTACTTTTACCGTAACACTGGACATTTGCTTTTTTCACATACAGCCCAATCCAGAGCAACTAATCTGTCCACATAAGAGCCCTTAGGTTGCCCTATCTAACACTAGGTTGGAGCAACTGCAAGATGCTCCAGCCCAGTTACTCTGAAGGAGGCTTAGGGCAGAGCAAGGCAAGATAGGGTGCCCTAAGAGAGGTGGACCTGCTCTGCCCTAACTGGGGCAGCCTAAGCAGCTCAGGAGAGGCAAGTTGAGGGCATGTTTAGCATTGCCTAGGGCAGAGCAGTTACTCTGAATCCAGAGCCTGTTTCCAAGGCAGAAATGCCCTCTTCCAGCCCTCAGAATTATACCACCTCAGGAGCAGGTATAATAATGAGTAGACCCATAGGGGTCCATGATAAGGCCCGAGTAAGAATGGCAGTGCTGACCAAAAATCTGAGTTCTTGGCCAGCCTAGCTGCAACCCCTTCCTCTCAACCTCAGGATATGGAACAAACTACGGCTGCCCACAAACCTCAGGATACAGCAGGCCACTCCAAGAAGCCCCTTGTATTCACTGTAGAATGTACTGGCATCTCATCAGGGACTCCTTATAAGGCAGGCACCCAGTGGCGTCACCACACTGATGCGGCTGGTGTGGGCTGCATTGGGGATGCGCTCCATATGGGGTGATGTGCTGGAGGAGTTTGACTGTCCTTTGGCAGGCCCCGGGCGTCAGCACCCCCATTCAGGCCTGCTCCAAGGCGGAGAATCAGCCAGAAGCTGCCACTTGTCTGAGGAGCTGGCCTGAACGGCCATCTGAGGTGCACTGTGCAGAAACACACTGAGCATGCCGAACAGCTTCAGAGGAGACTTCTTTAGAGCAGAGAAAGTCCGCGCCTCTGCACAGCCATTCGGCCTCACTCAGGAGGCGGAGCGGCAGCCAAATGGCTTCAGAAAGAGTACTGCACAGGCACCAACTCTGACGCCTGCACAGTCTCCCCCAAAGCCAAAAGGCTTCAGAAAAGTACTGCGCAGGTGTCAGAGATGGTGCCTGCGCAGTACTCTTTCTGAAGCCAGTTGGCTTCAGAAACAACTGCACAGGCGCCAACTTTGGTGACTGTGCAGTCCAGGTGGGAGGGCGCGCATCCCAGGGATGACGCACAGACTTCCGCACCAGGTGATGTGCAGAGTCATGTCACCACTGTAGGCACCACAGCTGTTCCTTGTTCAGTGTGATCTGAGGGGTGTCTCCTCAGGAGCAAGTCTTCCCCTTGTGTCAATTACTTAGCATGCTCTGGAGCAGTTAGGGCAGCCCAGGCTTCCTGACTCTCTGGATTCAGCATAACTTTCTGCTCTGGATACAGAATAGTTAGGAGAGTGCAGTTAGGTCAGAGCAGGCTGAATTTGCTCTGGATTGCAGCCATAGTGTCCTAGGGATCCCAGAACATGTAGCCATCCATGGTCATATCCTAAAAAATAAAAAATATAGGTACTTTGTATAATCCATCCACATTCTTCACCCCACATGTCCCTTTGGCCCAGAAACTTCCATCGTCCTCCCTTTCCCCTCCCATTCCACTCCTACCCACCTACTCCTTCTCAAGATGACTTACCTGACTCCAGTGTCCAATGGGTCTTACTCCCAGGAAAGTGTGCAGCACAATCCTAACTCCCAGTTAGACCAGCACAAGTCTCTTGTGCTGTCCCAGATATGCACTGGCCTCCCCACACCACTGCAGAAACAGGGAGACAGGTGAGTTGTGCTGGCCTAGATTGGTTAGGATTGCATCCTCAGTGCTTACCTAAGTCACAGTGCTTACCTAGTTTTGAGATTTACTTGCATTTCAGAACCATTTGTATCAGAAAACTGGTTTTATGTTTTGACAGCCAAATCATAGTAAATGCCAGTTACCCTTTAGCAATTCGTGTTAACAGGGATGAAGTGCTTTCATATCCCAAATAGCTTTCATATCCCATATTTCATAGCTGCGGGGTGCAGGGAGTGCAGATGTAGCAGACTACAAGCTTTAGGGGGGCTACAAGCTGAGCTTGAGAGTAGTGGCTAAAACTGTGAAAAACGTGGTCGGTATGAATGAAAATACCATCATGTTATATATTGTTGGAAAGGCAATTTACTGCAGAATGCAATTTAAAAAACTGCATTGGGATATCTATATTCTATCCAGAGTTATGGCCAATTAATCAGAAAATGAAAATACAAAAGCCTATGGAACAGAAAGTGGATTTTATCTCAAAACTTTCCCATGATAATGATTGCTCTGAGAGCCAATGAGATGTAATTCTGATACTGAATGGACTAATAAAGTCTTAATATGAATCAATGCTCATTTCCATAAACTTATATCATAATACAGGGGTGTCCAACATGAGGCCCCGGGGCCGCATGTGGCCCAGGACGAGGGTGGATGCGTCCCTCCTGCAAAGCTGGTCACCATTGGAAAAACCAGCTTTGGTTTTCAAATTTCACATGCTTCTCTGCGCACTGCCCTGGGCAGCCACCACAAAGCTGGTCTGGGCTACCTGCCTCCTCCCCTACCTGCCTCCTGGCACTCAGAGCACTTCAGGCCCCTGCAGACCTTGCAGCACTCACCCACCCGCATCCCCCAAAAGCATGCTCAGCCTCTATCCCAGCTGCTGCCTGCTGCCCTTGAGATCTACTCAGAAGTAAGGCCCGTTAAAGTAAATGAGGCTTACTCCCAAGTTGCATTCTAAAAGCCCAATGATGCATAGGATGGGCTGGGATCCTCTCCAAGCTTAACCTTGGAGATATGCTGCAACCCTAACCATGTCTACCCAGAAGGCCCATTGTACCCAGTGGGTCTTACTCCCAGGAAAGTGTGTTCAGTATTGCAGCATATCTCCAAGGTTAAGCTTGGAGAGGATCACAGCCCATCCTATGCATCATGCCTCCTCAGAAGTAAGCCCCACTAAAGTCAATGAGGCTTACTCCCAAGTTGCAGTCTAAGAGCCCAATCCTATGCATGGCTACTCAGCAGAAAACCACATGATAATCAATGAGACTTACTCCAAGGTTTAGCTCGGAGAGGAACACTGCCCATCCTATGCATCATGCCTACTCAGAAGTAAGCCCCATTAAAATAAATGGGGAGATTTATTAAAACATTAAAACGAGAGAGGAGATTCCGGCTGGAAATCCGGAAAAAATTCCTGACGGTGAGGGCGGTTCGGCAGTGGAACAGATTGCCAAGGGAGGTGGTGGACTCTCCCTCACTGGGGATCTTCAAGCAGAGGCTCGATGAGCACCTGTTGGAGATGCTCTAGGGGGAATTCCTGCTGCAGGCAGGGGGTTGGACTAGATGACCTACTAGGTCCCTTCCAACTCTATGATTCTATGATTCTATGATTCTATGAAATGAGACTTACTCCAAGGTTTAAAAATGTAGGACAAAATATAGGCCATCCTACATTTTGTCCTACATTTTTTTTTAAAAAAAGTTGTTAGTGTTTATGTGCAGCCCAAACCAACTCGTCTTCTTCCAATGCGGCCCAGGGAAGCTAAAAGGTTGGAGACCCCTGTCATAATACATATCCCATGGGTATAGGTGGTTAGGTATAGGGTATTTTCTTTTTAAAAATACCCGGGGATGACATCACTTCCATTTGTGACATCACTTCCGGCTCAACATTTTGAGCTTTGCGCCTGGCTAAAGGATTATTAGCTATGCCACTGTCCCAATGACATTTGATTGGTATTTGAGAATTACTGTCCACCTTTTAAAATCTCAAGAATTAGTGAAAACATTGACCTTTGTTGGGTTTGGAGTTTTACCATTATATATCAAACTAGCGAAAAGTGAACCCGTGTTGCGGGAGTAAAATTCCCCTGTACGCCATCCCCAACTGCGCATGAATTCTCCATGCACATCAACCCACATGCACATCCACCTCCATGTGCAACATCCCCCATGTTCATACGCATCACCTCCCCTACGTACATCATCCCCCATGCTCAGCATCCCCATGCGCAACATTCCCCATGTTCATCCTCCATGCGCATCAACCCCCGATGTGCATCAACTCCCCATGCGCATCAGTCCCCCATTTGCATCAACATTGCCCCATACGCAACATCGCCCATGCGCAACATCTCCCCTTGCACAACAACCCCCATGCGCATCATTCCCCGATCATCATGCGCAACATCACCCATATGCAACATCTCCCATTGTGCAACAACCCCATGCACATCATTTCCCATGCACATCATTCCCCGATCATCATTCCCCCATGAGCATCAACCCCCCATGTGCATCAACACCCCATGCGCATCAACCACCCATTCACAAATCCCCATGCATAACATTCCCCATGTTCATCTCCATGCGCATCAACCCTCCCATGCTCAATTCCCCATGCGCAACCTCCCCCATGTGCATCAACCCCGCATGCGCAACTTCTCCCCATGCGCAACATCACCCATGCACATCATGTTCCCATGCACATCATGTCCCCATGTGCAACTTCCCCCATGCACAACTTTCCCATGCACAATATCTCCCCTTGCGCATCATTCCCTCATGTGCATCATTCCTCCATGCACATCAATCCCCCTTGCGCAACAACCCCCATGCACATCATTTCCCCATGCGCATCATTCCCCGATCATCATGCGCAACATTGCCCATGCGCAACATCTCCCCTTGTGCAACAACCTCCATGCACATCATTTCCCATGCACAGCATTCCCCGATCATCATTCCCCCATGAGCATCAACCCCCATGCGCATCAACACTCCATGCGCATCAACCACCCATGCACAAATCCCCATGCATAACATTCCCCATGTTCATCTCCATGCACATCAACCCCCCCATGCTCAACTTCCCCCATGCGCATCAAACCCCCATGCGTATCAAACCCCCATGCGTATCAAACCCCCATGTGCATCAAACCCCCATGTGCATCAAACCCCCATGCGCAGCATCCTCCCCAGTGCAACCTCTTCCTCTGAACAATATCACCCCCAGTGCACCAGGCACGGAACACCAAATTGGCTGGAGGTTGGTCAGTCTTCTATGTTAAGTATAGGACAAAAATCTTGTTGCACCTCTTTTCAGTCCCTTAAGGGATAAATTTCTGCACATGGGTTCATGGTGGGTGTTCAGGTGACAGAAGGATCCCTCCCAGAATTCCAAGCTTCCAAGCCCAGCAGTTGGGGCGGAATGTTGATGAGTCATCAATTTTCCAATGCAAAGTATAGAGAGGAAAACGTTTTCACCCCCTTCCGGTTGGAATTTTTGAAACTGGTTCTTAGTGGATCCCTCCGTCATGGAAGGAACACCCTCATCAAATTTCATGATTTTAGGCCCGGGGGTTTTGGCAGGGCATTGCTGAGTCAGTGATGATGATGAAGATTAGTTTTATAAAACACATTGTGCTCCTTTTCAAAATTTTCCCTTCTGGTTGGAATTTCCGAAAACTGGTTCTTAGTGGATCCCTCCGTCATGGAAGGAACACCCTCATCAAATTTCACGCTTTTAGGCCCGGTGGTTTTGGCTGGGTGTTGATGAGCCAGTGATGATGATGGAAGATGCCTTTTATATATATATAGATTTGCCCAGTTTGGCTTTAATTAACATGTTTCAAAACGTGACAAATGCAGGTGGACAGGCAAAGATGTCTCTATTTTGTAATTATTTTCACTACTAAATAAAAACAAGTATTTCAGAAAGCATTTTTAAATCAAAGTCACTAGCTTTATCAGAACCTTGTAAGTTTTTGATTTGGTTTTTAAAGCAGGTACTCTAGTCTTGAGCTTGCATTTTGAGAAGTCATCTATCTCCATCAGAATGTAAAAACTGGTTCCCAGACTTGACAACGCAGGAGCCTAAATCATGGCTTAAAGTGTTTTCAAATCAAACCTTCTCTGAATTCAGAATGAAAAAGGAGTAGGCCAGCTGCCCAGACAGCAGCTAGAGACCCTCATTAGGTGTCATTTGCATCCCATTAACCACAGAGCTGTGGGTCATTCACTGCCTGTCAAGCAGACAAGTCATTCCTTTTGTGCTAATTAGTAGAGAAATAAGGAGTTAATGAAGATCTTATGATCTGTGATGATTCATCTTTGTTGTTTCAAATGAATCCCTGCTCTCTAAACACTCTGGCGGGCTCCTACATGTTGAATAATACAGAACCAGTTGGGAGAGAGCTCAGTGAGGCCTTTAGACTGGTGGTCTCCAGGGGCATTTTGCATGGTGGGCTTTGTTAGCTGAAGATTAGAAGGAGTTAATTGCTTCAAGATGGCTAGCAGATTAGGTTACAGGGTGTGTAGTATCTGTGTAAGCATATGTCAGGTCTCGTTAAAAGATAGGCTATGCTTATTTTAATAAAACTACAGAGGGAAGAATTAATTTGTCATTATGTTAGAAATCTTATTTATGAACCTAATTTGAAAATGTACAGATATCAAAAATGCTGGGTTTTCATCATTTGTGGATTCCTTTTAAAATCTGCCCACAACACATCTACACTGGGTAAGGCCAATAGATAGACTTTTGGGGGTACACATAAGCTACAGTGTTTCCCTTCCCACCTAACATATTGTTGAAGAGAGGAAGAGCACAATCCTAACCATGTCTACTCAGAAGTAAGCCACACTGTGTTCAATGGGCCTTACTCCCAGGAAAGTGTCTTTAGGATTGCAGCCATATTTTTTAAAAAGCTTAGTTTAAGTTTCAGCTTAAAAATTGCATTGATGGTGTTGCTTCAGATAACAAAACCTTTTAGTTATTCATTAAAAGTAGACAACATTCCATGTGAAACTTCTGGCTAACTCTCCTCAACCACCTTAACTAGAAGCTAACACCCACTGATACCTCTTTACTTATAAATGTGGAACTCAACATATAAGCCAGTGTTTCTCAGCCTCTGGAGTCAGGACCAGCCCAATGGGTTGTGACCCGATTTCTAGTGGTTGCCAAAGAGCCTCCAATAAAAACAGCTTTGAGGGAAAGTCTAACTGTAACTAATTGTCTCAATCTTGAAGCTATTCAAAATCAGACTCGGCTGCAACCTTGTTATACTTAGGTTGCAATCCTAAAGACACTTTTCTGGGAGTAAGACACAATGGGGCTTACTTTTGACTAGACATGGTTAGGACTATGCTCGTGGATTTTTTTTATACAGTACTTGGATGATTGCCAACATAAATGGTGGCCACTGCAAAACCCAGTTTTAAAAGCTGCCTTTCTTACTGTCGTAGAGAGGACTATCACTTCATTCTTCAGCTGAGTCAGGCAAATGCATTTCTAATTTCTGGCTGACTCTACAACAGTAAGAAAAGCTGATTTTAAACCATTGTAAAGGGATATATTTTTTATTTATTTTTTAACTATTTTATTTAGCACATTTCTTGATATCAGCAGGGAATTCCAGAATCAAACCCCTGCAACTATTGAGGCACAACTTTTTTCTATTAGGCGGAGTGGAGGAGCTAAAAAGCTGGAAGTAGGGTTTTTACTCTGTTTTTCAATAGAAAATCTATGTTTCCACTGTTTTTTAATCCACTGATCTTTTTATCCACAAGAGGTTCCAGAGGAGAACCATGGTGGATATTGATATACCTCAATATAGGTATTGATATATCTGTATTGATATACCTCAATACAGGTGTATTGAGGGATCCCTGTAGCTCCTAACTGCTTTGCAAACAGCTGAGTTCCTGCAGTCTGCAAAGAGCTGAGCTTCTACAATTTGCCAGATTATATAAACATACGGAGATATATGTTTGAGTCTTTTTCTGATGTAGCTTTTTGTCCATCAGTGACAGGTAGTGGGGGGAGGTGATGGCTGGGTCAAATAACTAAGGGCCCAGTCCTATGGGTTATAGTCAACATCTTTTTGAAGCCTAAGAAGATAATTCTGTGCACATTTAAGTTCCAATTTGTTAACTGAATGTGAAAGCCTAACCATTTTAGTTCAGCACAACTCACCCATCTCCCGCAGTAGCATGGGGAGGCAGGCACATGTCTGTGTACTGGCCTAATACCCCAGGAGTGGCATGGCAGTAACATTTACAACATCTCCAGGCCAGCATGGGACTTGTGCTGGCCTAACAAGGGGTTAGATTAATTTGTGACAATCCAAGTCTAACTATTGCTAGGGCTAGCACAAATGTCTGATAAGTCACATTTGTGATAACTCATGGGTAAGAAGTTTTTGTGGAAAGCCCTGCGTTAGCTGCTTCCAGACCCTGGCCAGCAGCAAATGTAGATGTAATGCTAAATGGCCCAGAAGGAGGCAGAATTGGCAAAAGACACCACTGCCATATCCTGTGGCAGCACAGGTTATGATTGGGCTGCTCACTAATTTTATAGACACACTAGTGAAAACATACCCATGTTGCGAGAGTAAAATTCCCCCATATGCCATACCCCACTGCACAACAACCCCATGTGCGTCAACACCCCATGCGGAACAACCCCCTATGAGCAACAACCCCTATGAGCAACAATCCCCCATGCGCATCTACCCCATGAGGATCTACCCCGCGTGCAACAACCCCGTGCACAACAACCCCTGTGCGCAACAACCCCTGTGCACAACAGTACCAATGCACAACAAGCCCCCATGTGCAACAACCCCCATGCACAACAACCCCCTGCCTACAACCCCCATGTGCAGCAACACCCCCCATACACATCCATCTGCATCATCCCCATTACCCCCTGTGCACCCTCCCTCCCAGTGCATCAGCTGGATGTTTATCAGTCTTCAGCGTTAAGTATTGGAGCAAAACACGCTAAAGTAGCAGTAGCAGTAAAATAAAGGGAGGAAAACATGTTCCACCCCATTTCACCCTCTTCCAGTTGGAATTTCCAAAAGCCAGTTCTTAATGGGTGCCTCCATCACGGGACACCCTCCCCAGATTTCATGCTTTTAGGCTCAGCGGTTTTAGCTGGGCGTTGATGAGTCAGTCAGTGAGTCAGTGACTTTTCAGTTTTATATACAGTGGTACCTTGTAAAATGAATGCCCTGTACAATGAATGCTTTGTAAAATGAACTAAAATTTCTATGGGATTTTGCTTTGTAAGATGAAAGTGTTTTGTCAGATGAATGCCCATTGGCTGGGCAGGCTGAGGTGGGACCTCTCATCCTGCATGCAGTACCCGCACCCGGCCAGCATAGGGACACATGGGCGGCAGCGTCCCCTGAGCTTCCCCAGCCAGCATGTCTGAGTCTCTGGCAGCCACCATCAGGTAGGAGGGAAACCCCCTCCTCGACCCCCTGAAGGAAACCCCCTTCCTGTCTGAACCCCACTATCCCTAACCACCCCTCTTCCCCACCACCACCTTCCCTGCTTGGGCTCCACTTTCCTGTGAGCAAGCCCCAATGGGACTTGATTCTGAGTAGATAGCATAAGATCTTACCCCTTTTACATCAGACAGAAGTCTTTGGTGCTGCTCCTGCTGCAAACATGGAAACACACACACACACACACACACACACACACACAGGTTCCTTGTTACCTTTAACTCTTTTAGTGAAAATTAGTCATCCTTGGCCATAAAGGATTTTCTTTTCTGGTTTTACTGTACAGTATATTACAGAGTTCTATTACAGTAATTGTATTCTGTATTATATTACAGTGTTTTGAATTTGAATACAGTGTTTTGTCATCATTTTACACACAGTTAATATTTTTATATGAATATTTTTGGGTTGTGGAACCAGTCGTCTGAGTTTCCATTATTTCCTATGGTAAAATGTAAGAAGAACGCTTTGTAAGACAAACATGGTTCTGGAACGAATTAAGTTTGTCTTTATAGGCACCACTGTAAATAGATAGATAGTACGGAAGTCCATTTTGTGCATGCTGACTAAGCTTGGGGATATGTTTCATTCATTGGATTAGGTGAGGCTTGCTTCTGGGTAAACATGCATAGAATATACCTTATTTGGAGTCAAATCTTAATCTTATCAAGATCAGTGTTGTTGACATGGTCTGGCCCCAGCTCTTCAGGGTGTTGGAGAGGAATTTGTCTATGCCCTACTTCAAGGATTAGACCTTTTGCATGCAAAGCATATGCTCTGCAACTTAGCCCTAGAGACTAATTCACATATGAGTTCATGTACTATTTTTCCTCTTTGGAAACTATTTATAAATATCAATGTTTGTCCCAAATACTGGCATAATCAGGGTTTCTTAAAAAGAAAAAAATAAATAGTAATTCTGTTTCCAGAAAGTCAGAGGAGCAAGACAGAGGCCAGACAAATCAAATAACGATGATCTGTTTCTGTATTCTGATGCAGAAATGCGAAGGATGCAATATCAATGCTAAAATAGGCTCTATCTTTTGAGAATAAACATAGTTATCCATGTGCTTGGCCTAAGGGTTAATGAGGGACATCTGAAATAAGGTAAGTGGAAACACTAATGTATCACCAGTTGTCAAGAATAGAAATGAAGTATTACTAAGCACCAGATATAAACCAATCACTTGTCACCAGTTTCTTAGGAAAGCTCCTCTTTTTGCACATGCTTGTGCTTTATTAGGTTACATAATACCTAACAGTTCCATTCTTTAGATCAGTTGTTCTCAAAGTGGGAGTCAAGGCCCCCTTGGAGGCCTTGCAACTTCATTTAAGGAGGGGTCAAGAAATGCTTTAGAATCTGGCACTGGGCACTGCCATTTTCAAACGGGGCACTCAGGCTACAATCCATACTTTCATGGGAGTACAGTGACGCCTCACGTAAAGAACGCCTTACGTAAAGTAAGTTTCAGGTAACAAAAAAAAAATTTCTCTAGGATTCTGCTTCACGTAAAGAAAGTGCTTCACATAAAGAAAACATTCGTTGGCAGTCAGGGCAGACGGGCTGGCCAGCAACCTGTTTAAAAGGTGTCAGGGCTGCCTAGCACACCTGCCCATAGTGAAAGCAACACTTCCATGCTGTTCCTCCTATGGCCAGACATCTGCTGGGCAGAGGGAGAGAAGAGCAGTGGAGAAGAGGGAAGCAGCTCAGGGCCAGGCAGAAGGGAGCAGAGAGAGAGAGAGAGAGAGGGAGAGAGAGAGAGAGGCTCAGGATGAAGAAAAGGAGAAAGTGGGGAGACACTTGGAAAGTGTCTTGGATTACAGAAGAAAGTGTCTTTGATTGCAGCCTCCTACCCATGTCTACCGAGAAGTCTACCTCATTGTGTTAAATGGGTCCTACTCCCAGGAAAGTGTCTTTAGGATTGTAGCCTAAGTAGACTTCATAGGATCATGCCCATTGAATGCATGTTTTGAATTCAATTACAGTGTTTTGTCATCATTTTTACATCCAGTTAATATTTTTATATAAATATTTTTGGGGTTGTGGAACCAATCATCTGCGTTTCCATTATTTCCTATGGGAAAATCCGCTTCACGTAAAGAAAGTTTCACGTAAAGGAACTGCCTCCGGAACGAATTAATTCTGTTACGTGAGGTACCACTGTAAGTCTCACTGAATACAATGGAACTTATTTCTCGAGTAGACATGGAGGAGGTCTGGCATCACACTGATGCCATTTCCTGTTTGGTGGAACTTCTGGCTATGACATCACTTTCAGGTTGATGACATCACTTCACTGTCATTCTCAGAAGGGGCTCTATGGCTGAAATAGGGCTGCAATATGTACCAAGGGTCATATGGTCCTTTCAGGCTGCCATGGCTTAAGATATGGGTGCCACGATGAGAGTGGGCACCAACACACTCACCTGCTCCCTTAACCTCTCCATCTGGGATAGTCCAGGGAGTATGCTGGCACCCTCTGTACCAAATGGGTTCCCCTACCCGGCCAAGTATGGAAGGTGCATGCGCTCTGGCTGGGACATACATGCACTTTCCACAGTCAGCTAGAAGCTTTGTGAGCAGTGCATACATGTCCCTGTGACAGTGGCACTCTGGAGCCAGTTCGGCAAAGTTACCTGGCCAGCTTCATAGTGAATCTGTACATGTCCATCAGCACTTCAAGTTTTCAGCCTGAATGAATAGGTAGGTTCTGATGAATGAATGAATGTATGAATGAATGAATGAATGAATGAATGAATGAATGAATGAATGAATGAAGTAAGTTCTGGTGCTGCCTTTTTGTGCTGTCACTAAAAGTATTTCCTGATAAGTTTATTTATTTACTATATTTCTGTTCCATCTTTTCCCCGAGAGGACGCTGAAGTGGGAATTCCATAGGGTTCATTTTCAAGAAGTTGTGCATAGAATTACACTTGGTTATAACACTTGGTTATCAACACTATTGGTGCATTTTCAGTCCATGGCACTAGAGTGTGGTTAGGTCACCTCTGAAGGAAACTGGATTCCACCAAGGAATCTGCCCTAAAGAATCACTTGCTATGAAGTAAAATCCTATCAGAATCTGACTATGCTGGGATATGTGGACAAATAATCTTCTGATTTAATCTCTCTTCACAAGTGTGGGTCTTTGGGTTCTTCTGATGTAGTCAGAAGAAACTTTGAATTTTGAAGCTTAAAATTTTTAACTTCAAATGTGCCTAGAGTCTGTTGTTTCAGACACTGTTCTGTTCAATTGCACTGTGAGCCCAATCCTATGCTTGTCTATTCAGAAGTACGTAAATCCCATTATAGTCAATTGAGCTTACTCCTAGGAAAATGTGGATAGGATTTCAGCCTGAATGAAGGAACAAATCACTGTGTAGAGATGCTGAAGACGTAAAAGAAAGTGAACTCAGGTAACGTTTTAAGTTGCTTCAGAAAGAGCTGGAAGAAATGGAAGTGTGCTTGGAGATGAGAAGGTAGGGCTGGGAGAAAATGTTGGGCACACTGTAGACACCACAAAGCCATCCTGTTCTTTAAAAAAAGGTTGAAGCTGCTATGGAAAGATTTCAGTCACCCAAACTTGCCTATCCCTATCCCAGATTTTCCCACTAGCACTAGCAACAGCAGTGTGAGAGAGTAGCATTTCCTGTAACATCAATAGAGGAAAAGCCTGGCTTTTGACAGTGGAGAAGGAGAGATAGAGAAAGAGAGGGGGAGGAATAAGCAGAAGTAATTTATTCGGGATCTTTGAGAGGATAATAGCCAATTATTTGTTTATAACACTGGTTAAATTTTCATTAGGCAGATTAATGGAATATCATGTACTGTCAACATTGGACTGAGGGGTGGTCTGTAAGAGATAAACGGGCAAACAGTCGATGTGTCTCCCTGAGTAAATTAGTTTTTGCTTTCCTGTTTTTCATATGAAAATGGAAAAGGTGGACAAGGTGGTGCATTTTAAAACAGGTCTCAAGATGGGCCAAATCAGTTAAATATGAAAGCAATGCTGGTAATAAATACATTATAATAACTTAGCATCCTGCCTATAATTTTGATTTCATGAAAGTCGGGGATAATGTCAGTTTTTAACCTGCTCTCTTAATACAGATTTCCTCTTCCTGAACCTAGGCGTCTCTTGCTGTGAGGTGAAAGCATATTACTTTTTCACCCCCTGATTTGTCTGTGTAATCTGTTCAGCATTACAGCTGGTAAGTGCTAGAGGCTCACAGCTCTTTCTTGTGAATTCAGGCATTATCATATACTGGATGGCATGAGCCATTTCCTCTAAGTAGTGTATTATCAGCATCGGAACCCCCCCGAGCAGTTCGAGTTGCCTATCACACCGTTTTGAAGTTGGAACGTATGGGGACTACTTAACATTTGTGGATGGGATTTTCAAAGCACCTTAAAGGGTTTATGCACCTAACTCCCATCGGCTTCTTGCAAAATCTCCATCCAATTTATACCATAATAAAAGGAGATTGCTGTTGTAACTGGTGCATGGAAACCTGTACATAGCTAGGACGACAAAATACGTCAATTCATGGAGACTGCATGATGCAGAATGTCTGGATTTTTTTTCCCCTGCAGCATTGCCCCTTGTTACTGGAAGGAATACCAAAAAACATGAATTGGGCCAAGCTGATTCAGAGATGTTGGCAAGAACATGAGAAGAGGTCTACTGGATCAGGCCAAAGGTCCATCTAGTCTAACTATCTGTGACACATGGTGGCTGACCAGGTATCTAAGGGACCACACAAGACAAAAGATCTGCACCTTTGTTCCCTCTCTTGCAAATGACATTCTCAGGTGGCCAACTCCTGAACCCAGGAAGATGAACACATGCAGGCCTCGGAACCTGTGATGAATTTTTCCTCCAGAAATTAATCCAATCCCCTTTTAAAGACCTCTAGACCAGATGCCATCATCACATCCTGCGGCAAGGAGTTCCACAGATTAATTATATGCTTAGTACATTTGTGAAAGTTGTATCCTGCTTTTCATAAAAGATTGACAAAGTGGCTTGAGAACATACATAACATTGCAAGAAGAGACTTTTTAAAATGAAAAATATATTTTTAAAAAATTGGAACAGATTTTTAATGCATTTAGATATTGGATCAGCCCTGAATGGTAGCACCTAACACTGCTAGTAAGTAGGCAGAAAGCGTACTGGGAAAACTGAAAATCTCTCAGCTTTAACTGCAAACAAACTGGGAATGCAGAGTAAATAAAAGCAGCCCAGATTGAACTGCTCCACTGGCAGAACACATGTTTCACCAACACTTGCTGTTGTAAAGCACGTTCCAGGGGCACATAGAGCAGCTGATGCTTCATCCCTGGGCCTGCACCTGCACAGCTCAACATAGTATTTTGCTTGGAGCATATATGAGTTGACACATGGTGGCTGTTAGTGTTTCACCTGGGGCAAGGAAACAAATGTCTCCTTACTCCAAGGAGGATTCTGGATCCCCAAACTCCCCTTCTGATACAGTGGCAATCATGTTGTTACTGCTGCATCATTGTATGGAGAATTAGGATTGGGCTTTATATATCTTCAAAACATTTCATCAGTGACACATGTCCTTGCATGCGCACACACCAGTGGTGGGCTCCAGCAGGTTCGCACCTACTCTATAGAACTGGTTGTTAACAAGAGATAGTACATATAAAGTTTAAAAATAGCCATTTAAAAGTGGCTGCCAGATGGACAGAGAACCGGTTCTTAATTTCTTTGATGCCCATCACTGGCACACACATACACTTGCACGCATGCATAGTTGCACACCTACAGAAACCTAGACATTCTAGGTCACATCTATTCATCTTGATTCTCCAGAAGTGGAAGAAGTGGGTCAGTTGGCTCTCACCTAAACAAATAGCAATTAATGTGACATTTTGTACCTGTTCAATGGCCCTTTCAAGGAAAAAAATGGGTGTACAGAAAATACTACCCTTTAGTACAATACTGAGTTTAATTTAACTTTCATTATAGGGACATAATTTCTTATGGAACCTAATAATTCACTCTCAAGTCCATTTATTCAATAAGCCTCCAATAAGTGCCTTGCAGTATTTGCTGGCTATTCATTTTTTCACAGGGTGTCTTATCCCTTCTGCCTGTGAATGAGCTTCTCATATATATTATATATGTCTGTACCCTGACATTGTGGAGCTGCAATTACAAGACTTCATAGAAAATGTTCAAGTGTGAATCTGACTTATTAAATAGGCGACAGTTTTGAAGGCTTATGAAAAGTCATCACTAGAGTTATAAAAAGGAGTCTTTCCATCGCTATATGACTTGGCAGAAATCTCAGTAATAAGTGACAGTAAATTAGAAAGAGGCTTCATATATAGGGATTTCTGACCATCCAAATTAAAAGATAATTTCAGTCAGTGCCAGTTGGAGGAGATGCTCCATCAGCATGCTAGTTAGTGCACTGCTGGGAGCAACCTGCGCCTTCCCATCCAGTCTGGTGCTTCTCTTGTTGATTGTGGATGAAGGTAAGTCAGTGGAAGAAGCAAGAGGGGGTTGTGGAAAATCAGAATGAAGCAAGGAAGGGGCAAAACGGACAGGCAGATTGGGCATGGATCGGTGCCAGATCAGTGCCATCAGTGCTGTTGATATCCTAACCTTCCCCCAGCCCAATCCTGCAGTGTGGGACCACATGAGCTATTTAGCTGTCACAAGTTCAGGTAGACTCTCCACACCACAGAGAATTACCCCAACCCCGAGTATGGGAACTTTTACCTAGAAGAGACTTCTAAACTGCCCACCCCTATATAATGAAGCAATCAGTCCACCATTTTGATTTTGCTGCAGCAACACTTAAGTGTGTGTGGGTGGATGGGTGGTGGGTAGTGGATAGGACTCAGTTGTAAAAATATCTGCAAATATCTTAGACTGCAATTTTATCCACATTTTCCTGAGAGTAAGCCCCAGCGAATACAATAAGACTTCTGAGTAGACATGCATATACTTTCACTATTCCTCAATCAAGGCCATAGGGTTGCACATAATCTTTAGGAATGAGCGCCTTCAAACTCTGTGGAACCTATTTCTGTATAAATCAGCCACAGCCCCCTGATACATTACGCAACACAATCAAATAAAACAGAATTAAACATATACAGTATCAGACAAAGAAGCAGTACTATAACAGGCAGGTTTTTTAAAAAATCACACCTGGGAGAATAAAAGGAAACACTTGACACTTGAAAGGAGAAAAAAAGGCTTGGTGCCAGACACATACCTTCAGGTGGCAACTCTACAGATGGATCAGACCTCAGGGCCAATACTATATGTCCTCTGGAGGTGTGCATCTAATTGGAAGCTTTGAAAAAAAAATTCTTGAATTTTCACCATATTTGCCAATTTTTCCATCTGGGATCTTTCTACCTGCCACCAGAAATTTCTGTGATATTCAGAAGCACTTGTGAAATCATCCTGTGTTTTTTAATTGCCATTATAGAAGCATCACATTATATCCTCGTCATGCATGTACTACATGGATTCATGATTTTCAAGCATGTGTTGGTGAAGGGGTAGAGTGACCACAATATTCCTCTCATCCAATCTCATTGAATCCAGTAAAACTTAACATCACAGTTCACTGCAACCTTGAAGTGAGATCATTTGTGATCTTACTCCTCGTCATCTCCTGATGCCCTCCTCCAGCTGCATCAGGAGACATTTACATTTGAAACATGGAAAGCCAACATGACCCAGGAACATGACATCTGGCCAGAACTCATTCCACCCAAATCGAACAACCATCCCTGCAAATTCGAAGAAACTCCCCCTGTTTCAAGTGGGGATTGATGGATATCTATCAAAGGTAAAGGTGCACCCCACAGGTATAACTTTTACTTTTTACTAGATTTCAGGTCAGTGAAGTCACTTAAGAGCCTTTTCAGGGTAGTAATGGTTAGCATTTGTAAACCACTTTTTGACTCGGCAAAACATTTCACATGCATTATCCAGTTATCTTTACAACCAGAGGTGTTGCTAAGAGGGTCCAGTGGATAGCAAATGCACCAAGCAACAAGCTTTAGGGAGCAAGAAGCTGAGATTGGCATTTGTGGCCAAAATTATGAAAACCTTAATATGTATAAATGATGCCATCATTTTATATACCAATAGAAAGATAATTTCATGCTCAATGCAATGAAACAAAGCACACTGGAATATCTATACAGTGGTACCTCTCATAACAAGCATCTCACATAACAAGCATTTCACATAACAAGTCTAAATTTCAAAGGAATCTTGTTTCACATGACAAGTTCCTCTTCACTTAACAAGCACTTATGCAGCCCTGATGCTCTGCGCAGAGGCTTTTAAAAGGGCTTCGGCCTGCGCTACTGCCTCTAACTGCCCCCAAATTGGGGGCGTTTGCCTGGTTGTGCCAGAGGCAGCCGCCCCTAACTGCCCCCAAGTGCCCCCATCGGCCACCTTGAACCTCCAGCATCAGCCCAGATAAGCCTCCCAGAAAAGTGTCTTTGTTTGCAGGCTCCTAACCATGACTACTCAGAAGTAAGCGCCATTGTGTTAAATGGTTCTTACTCTCAGGAAAGTGTCTTTGATTGCAGACTCCTAACCATGTCTACCCAGAAGTAAGCCCCATTGTGTTAAATGGGGCCCCATTGTGTTAAATGGGGCTTACTCCCAGGAAAGTGTATTTAGAATTGCAGCCTAAGAGCAAAATCCAGAGTAACTACGGGGAGTCCATGCTCTGGTGTAAGAACAACTTACTCTGGATTCCAATATGAATTTCCCATAGGTTTTCACTAGGTGATGCAGTAACTACAGGTGCACGTAAAGTCTCTTATGTGCTCCCGTATTTACTCTGGATTTGGGGGTAAGTAGACGTCATAGAATCATGCACATTGAATGCATGTTTTGAATTCAATTACAATGTTTTGTCATCATTTTCACATAGTTAATATTTTTAAATGAATATTTTTTGGGTTGTGGAACAGTCTTAGTTTCCATTGTTTTCTATGGGAAAATCAGCTTCACTTAAAGAGCGTTTCACTTAAAGAGCATGCGTCCAGGATGAATTAAGCTCTTTATGTGAGGCACCACTGTATTCTATTAAAGATTGTGGACAATTAACCAGAAAATCTTTGCATTGTGAAATCTTGGTACATATAAATGGTATCTTTGTATTTTATATCCTTGTAAAGGTAATTTAATGCTAAATGCAAGTAAACAAACCACTTTAGAATATTTGTTTATTCATTTATTTCTACACCTTCTTTCCCATCCCAACACAAATACCCAAGATGGTTCATGCTTTATTTCCTCCCCTCCTATTTTCCTCGCAATAACCCTGTGAGGTAGATGAGGCTGAGAGTGAGTGACTGGCCGAAGCTCACCCAGGAATCTTCATGTTCAAGGAGGGATCTGAACCTGGATCTTCCAGATCTCAATCCAGCTCTCTCAATCCAGATCTCAATCCAGCTCTCTAATCTACACCATCCTGGCTCATCCTGAATATCCTGAAATATCTGTGTTCTATCAAAGGTTATGGTCAATTAACCATTTCTTCTTATTTATTTTCTTAATAATTTGATTTTATTGGGGAGTGGGGAGACACAAACTATTCCTTGACCCAGGTAGCAGATGCCCTTCGATCCCTACAATCCAGAGTAACTAAAGGAGCATGTAAGAGACATTACCTGTAGTTACTGCAGCACCTAGTGAAAACCTATGGAAAATTCATGTTGCAATCCAGAGCAAATTGTTCTTACACCGGAGCAAGGACTCCCCATAGTTGCTCTGGATTGCGCCCTATGTCACGGCCCCATGTTTCACGTAGGTTATCACTTCTAGAATTAACATCACTTCCAGGGCATCATTTTGCACTTGGTACTGGGTTACACTATCATTAGCTACAACACTGTTTACAACAACCCTATAAGGTAAGTATGCATTATTATCTTTATCTTGCAGCTGGGGAGTGAAACAGCAAGGGAATGGCTTGCCTAAGGCCACCTGGTGAGTGATGAGTTTCAAGGCGGGGAAGCCCTAATTTTTAGCTGAGTCTTCACATCCTACTGCACTACATCAGTTCTTTGGGGCCAGGAATCTATCATCACCTTCTATTAAAGTGCACTTTTTTATCCCACCTCCTGCCTTTGGAAAAAGGGAAAGCCTTAAATCCTTAAAAAGAAAGGGGAAAAACGCTTTCAAAAAGATATGTGATGGATGCACACTCGAGTCATGAATTATGGAGCACTGTTAAATGTCCATAATGGCCCTGATCATTTTTGAAGCTTGGTTCCCTGAATAGGGATTTAAGGGCAGAGTTTGGTCCAGTGATTATATTAGCTGTGATTTTTTCCCCTTTAGGGCAAATTCCAATGAGCAGCAATGGTACCTTATACAAAAGACTCTCCTTTTCCTGCAGAAAAGGTGGAATTTTAAAGCATGGGGACTGCAGCTCACTGTCTGATACCCTGTTATGCCAAGTTGGAGCAGAGAGAAAATTTTTTACAGCTGAGTTATAAACCCCCTGAAAATAGGTTTTATTATGGAAATGCAAACACAGCCATAGCTATAGCAACATGAAAGGCTCTGCTTTAATAATGCAGAGATCCAACCTTTTGTGCACAATTGGCATGAGAAAAGTATGTGATTTTGTCTCCCTCTCCCCACCCGTACATGTCAATGTCAGTTTGCAGTTGGTCTCAGTTTATAGCAAAAAAGCATAAAAATATGGTTAGTAATCCTTGCTTATAGCTAAGAACTCAGAGGCGCCATCTCCAATATTACGCTACATATCATACATGGCTACAACATGGCTATTGACACTTGAAGTGTATCTTCCTGGAAAGAAAGATTTGTTGTTCTCTGTAAGCTAAACAACAAAAAGTCTGTCACGTTTTGTGTCTTGTTAATGCTTCACGCTCACTGCCTGAGCAACGGTTTTCATTTTGCTTTGGGTCACCAGCAACATAACAAAACCAACTTTACCCCAGGAGGTAAATAAAAGTGGGTCAAGGCCCAGTTCTGAACCAGTGTTATCATCTTCATCAGTTCTTTCATATGCATCCCTAAGTATACCTACAGATCTTGGATGTGAAACTACACAGCACAAATTTATCATGAGATCATCTCATTGTCGGAAAGATTGCTTGCTAGTCAGAGTCAGTTGGGTTTTAAAAACTCCATAATACAATGTGATATGTCTGTCCCTGATACCTATCTCTTGTTAACAATGCAGTCAAATCCTACAGAATTCCTCCTTTGCTAATGTCCTTTGTAAATGGGGCACGTAGTACCATCATGTGGGGGAGTTTTAGGCCCCAGAGGTCTCCTCCCAATAAGGGAATAATTGTTCTCTTGCCCAGGTGCAAGCCTGCTTGAATGGGTGTAATGGGTCTACTTGAATGTGTCCCAGCTTCTTTGCTGGTGCAAGACCAAGTGACCTGGGAAGGAAGATAACAGCTGAGAAGGGAGTAGGGCACTGATAATGCCACTGCTGCCAATCCTGCCACCTTCCTGGCCTTGATCCACCCCTTCCCTGCCCTCTTTCCTCCTCATTTTGCCTTGTCCTTTCCCTATTTCCCTAAGTAAGCCATCTGACTTACTTGTCTACATCCAGCAAATGTCCTCCTCCTCTGTTGCTCTTTGTAGCAATGCTCCTAAAATGGCCATTGGCAGCACATTATGCATGCTCCCAAAAGCCAATTTGTGACTGTGTTCTACTGTTATAAATGCCTCGGCACATTGGCCCATTCCCCAATGGGAATGTTTCTATAAGGAAGTAATATAGGAACATAACGTTAGGAACATTTATAATTTAAACAAAGCTCAGTGTTTCTTGATGTGTATAGCAGCACATATAGAGATTTTAACTCCCGGTTTGGTTGGTAGAACATCTGCCTCCTTGCAAAACTTTTTGCTCCCCTTTTGACACTTGGGAAAAAATAAGTAGTT
Organism: Cryptoblepharus egeriae; assembly: GCA_030015325.1. Classification (NCBI taxonomy): domain Eukaryota; kingdom Metazoa; phylum Chordata; class Lepidosauria; order Squamata; family Scincidae; genus Cryptoblepharus; species Cryptoblepharus egeriae. Next base: position 48,203,762 of record JAREYC010000006.1, read on the forward strand.
TAATTTAGCCTATGATACCCTAATCGGGGTATTCTCAGACTAGGAAAAAGAGATAACCCAAGCTCATTCAAATTGTATTTCTGATTGCTAACCTCCATACACTACATACACTCATAACATACCTCCAGTTGCACCAACACAGAGATATAGATTGATGCAGAATTTTTATATTTATATTATTTTTCAAAATATCAAGATCGAAAAAGACAATACAAGAAAGCAGACTAGCGTTAGGAAATAATATGAATTCTTTATCAGGTCATTGGAAAGAAGCATGCATAGCTTGATATTGTGAAGCTTTACAAAGGTTGTGACATCAACACCAAGAACAGAAAAAGACATATGGTGTTCAGACATGTCTAAGGTCCTTATTATCATGGGAAATAAGAGGAAGTCAGGTTTTGCCAAAATCAGCAGAGTCTGCTATACCATCTGAAATTTGAATTTGTTGCATAAGTTTCCCATTAGGGCCAGTTTCCAAATTTAAGCAATTATCTCATTGGTTCAGAAGATACTCTTATCTCCCAACTAGCCCTATGTGATAAAGAACATCCCATTCCCTTGCCTGCCTTTGGGAGATATCAAAGCACTTTTCATAAATGCTCAAGGGGGGAGTGTGGTTGAATCACCTCACTATCAGTGACTGTGGATGGGTTGGTCAGAAAAAAAAACACACTGTGATGGAAAGTGCCCGAAACGCTCCCACAAGGCAGGTTTTTCTTTCAATGAGAGAGTCAAGATGCCTTCTTCTGGTCCTAGATGCCTCTTCATTATGACATACAGGGTACAATCCTAACCAGTCTAGGTCAGATAACTCACCCATCTTCCCGTTCTATTGGTGGTGTGTGGAGGCTGGCACATGACTGCACCCTGGCCTAACCCTCTTCCCAAGGAATTACGCAAAAGTGTCTTATACAGGACTTGTGCCAGGGCTTCTGCTGGCCTAACCAGGGGTTAGGATTGCACTGACAGTTTGCTTCTGAGGTGGCATGTGAGCTCTCTGACTGATTTCTTATGGAACTGTTCATTCCTCCTTTGATGCCCACTGTCCATCTGGGATCTTGTACCATTTTCTTGTTCCCTCAGCTTGTTTGTCAATGCATTTGCTTTGGGGGAGGGTGAGCGGGGAGAACCCAACATGCCCACTATCAGAAAAAACAGTGAGGTAATCTGCTTACCAGAAAGAAGTCTCTTCAGATTATTAACAGATGAAATCTAGAAAGTGTAGCATTTCAAAGCTGCCAAGCCCTTGGTGGAATATTTAACATTTCAGTGGTTCATCTGTTTAACAGTCGACATTGTGCTATGCGTATTAACCTTGAATACAGATGCTTTTGGTTTGCGATCTTTATTAGCTTTGTTCTTTATTACCACACTCTCCTTACTACAGGCATATAGGAAATCATATCTGAAATGATAGGCCTACGCTACTTTATTGGGCAGCATGAATAGAAATAAATATGTCCTGCTTTTATCTGGAGAGCATATAAGGGTAAGAGTGCACTTGTAGGCCTAAATGTGGATTACATCCGGTTTTGTTCATTCTTGTCATTAATGCTCTGTTCCATATTGTTTATTTAATGGATATATTTACACATCATTTTTTGGAACAATATGTACAGAACTCAGGAGGGTGTACTAATTAATGATATACAAAACAAAACTACAGGAACTCCTTGTAATACACATTATCAGTAACTGAAATCAAGCAGCAGCAAATGAAATAATAAAATAGTGGAGATAAAATGTTAAAGTCATTTAAGGCTCAGTAGAAACCACTTTAAGACTATATGAGCATGATGGACTTCCTCAGGTATTGCATTTCAGACTTACAGGACTATGACTCTGCAGACTTGCCCCTATATTCTTGTAGGATTAGATCCAGGACTGAAGGATGTGTGGATATGGAGAACCTTGTCTCCATGGCCCCTGAACATATGTGCATTGTTATTTAAATGCTTACTTGACAAAAAATGATTGGGGTTACAATAAAGCAGTTAACTTAACTCTTCCTGTTAACCTGGATCTTGTTTTTGCAAGTGTTCAGGCTGCCACAGCGCAGCTGCTAGTTGCTATAAGCTTGTATGCTTATAGCATACCCGAAACCAGGGAGAACTGCACAAGCGCAGCTGTGCTTTGGGCTGTGCCTGCCCAGTTGGGACCAGGCCAGGGCTGAGCGCAGCCCTGGGTCTTATGCCCAGTCCAGTGGCTGAGGTGCTGTGGACCAGCATTGGGCCATGGAGGTGAAGTTGAGGACCACTGGCCTAAGACATCTCAATATATAGGTATCAACTGTGTATGAGCTTTTTGTACAGTGAAAGACAGGTTGGCATGAAAAAGCTTTAAAATGTATGAAAACAGATGTGTGTGTTTCTTATTGGCATTTTGTATATGCTCCTCTCAAGAGAAAGTCTTTACACACTTTTCAGAGCAGCTGCAGGTCTGTGAACTTCCCTCTTCTGCTCTCTTAAAAAAGTCCCCAAGGAAATTAACTATGAAAACCCATATTAATAGAACATTAGAGTTGTAATGTTAAACGCTAAAAATCAGGCAATTTCAAGTTGGGCTCCCATGACATTTCAAACACTGTCACCTTGTGGATGCACACTGTGCAAGGAGAATATAATTAGGTGTGCCCTGAGCCTTTTTTGGAGAGAGAGTTTTGTTGTTAGGTGTTTGGTGCAATACAGGTGTGTCCTGGTACCCAAGAAAAGCACATCTTCAGTGCGTTCACCAATTTAGATTTAGTGAAAAATCCTGTAGTGAAGGTGACATTCTTGCATTTCAATGCTTAGGCTGCAAACCTTTACAGCAGTGGTTATCAAACTGGGATGTTGCAATGTCAACCTGAGCAATGCAGTCTCTGCCATGTAAGGAGAGCAGGAAGAGGAAAAGCAATAATGCAATCCCAAGGATTGTAAAAATATTGTGATTCACATTCCTGTTGTAATCGTGAAACTGGAAGTGGATCACTATTGCTGTTTTCACTTCCTACAAGTTGCAGGGAGCCCGGCAGAGGATTCCATGTGTCTGCCTGCACCCCCATAACCCCAGAAGCAGGAAGGTTTGTTTTGAAAAAATTCCCCTGTCCTTGGAGTGGTGGATTCCTGTGGATCATGTTGGGCCTCTATACATATATAACTCTGGAGTTTATTCTCAAGAAGTTTCTACAGGCAGGGTGGGGGAAGGCAAAGACTGGATGAGTAATTGAGAGGAAAATAGGAGGAACGGGGTGGGGAAGAGGGGGTGGACCCAGTGCCAATGGCACATCTCATATCCTATCCCCTTTATTCCACTGCATCCTGACCTTTTCGCTCCTTGAATGTATGCTAACAAAAGTGGTGGCATATGTCCTAGGGGACCCTTAGAAATTTCCCTCCCTCCCTCGAAACTTTTTGACTTCGCCTAAAAATGTTTCTGTTTAGAACAGCCTTCTGAGCTTTTCTGCTGGTTTTTTAGCCTGGCCTCTTCTACTGCACAACTCTTTCATTATGGTTTTATTATGGTTTTAATGTGGATGTTTTATCATTATTGCTTTTAAGATGTCTGTTTTAACTGTTTTAATGGATTTTAATGTATTGGATTTTATTGTTGGTGTTTTTATGGATGTTTTGTAAGCTGCCTTGAGTTCCTCTGGGAGAAAGGCAGGATATAAATAAAGTTTATTATTTTTATTATTATTAGATGGCCCAAGGAAAGTAAGCATAAATATTTTTTTACTTATGTCCTGTTTGCCCTTGGGACATCTCCTTCAAATGCTGGATGCAGTGTATGCTTTTTTGTCATGACTTCATTGGCATGGCTGGTCAGGGCTAGCATTGCAGTTTGAGTTGCATTTGCAGAGGAGAGAGAGTATCACTGTCACTGGTATAGAAAGCAAAGGGCACAATCTCACTGCTGGTGCTCATGTCTAAGACACACATAGCACCTTACAGTTGGTATGCTCCATTCTGTTCTTCACCTTTCCTATGGAGGTTGGCTTCAGTGTGTTTGGTTCTCTGTGCTAGCTTTATAGAACCCTCTCTTTCCATGTCAACTTTCTTGATGTCTTTATTAGGGATCCCAAAGTTTCTGAAGGCTTAAATCCTTTCCCCTGTTTCAGACAATTGTGCCTGAATCCAGAGATCATGATCTTCAGACATATGCATCTACTTGTATCACATGTGCAAACATGCCTGCACAAGTGTGCCGTGCTTGAGGAAATGGACGCCAGAGATCTGGTACCACTTGACAGGATCATATAGATGTTTCTGGACAGGTTGGAGCATAAGGCAAAATACATTCCCCTGTTGAACTACAGGCAGCAGCCTTTGATCCTCTGCTGTCTTTGGATAAAGAGTTTAATTTCCCACTTCATACTTTCACTGGAGTAGTGATGCGCTTGTGTGGTGGAGGTGGCTGCTCATTCCCATTCCTTTCACCACAGCTTCCAAGTTCTGTGGATGAATGAGTGGGTATCAAGAGGCACTGACAGAAGCATGTGGCATCTGCTTAAGCTCTGTGATGAATTCAATGTTGCAAAGGAAGCAGCAGCTGCGTAAGCATGAATGATACTGAGTCCAAGTGCTGCCCACTTGGACTCCATTCTCCAACCTCAGTGTTGCTGTCACTCCTTCTGACACTCTCTAGTTAGGGATCTGGGATTGTTCTCCCCAATGTAGATACCCTCAGAGCATAATCCAGAGTGTCCCCTAGGCCAGTGGTAGTAATTTTGGACCCTGGATAATCCAGGATTAAGTCCAACTCCTGAACTATTACACCATCCTGGCTCTCTTTAGTCCATGGCCTCTCTAGGTATGCTTGGAAAGACTGTGGGCTGAAACATGTGAGACTCATTGCCAACCAGAGCTAAGTGAGTGGATCTCGACCTCGTGAAATGGTCTAAAGGTAAGACAGCTTCATATGAACAACTTAATATATATTTATCTAGGGTTTGTGCCAGACCCAGTAAATGTTTAAACCTGGCCTGGAATCCTAGAATTAATCATTTGTCTGTGTTAACCCTATGGAAGAGTTGTTTACCTTCATTAACTGCCCTCAGAATATCACTTGTGTGGAGATGCTGCATTATTTATTAATCACTTAAGCCACTAGTTACTAGCAAGAAGGTTAACAAACTGTCTTGGCTGATTAGTAGCCTTTTGGGAGCCTTGGATTTGTTTTTACAGAGGAATTAAATACAGGCTGTTTTCTTCGTGTAGCAACTGCTGAAGGTGGTTTCGTTCAGGCCACAGAGGAGTGGAGTAAATTAAAGAAAGGGAAGATTGGGACAGCTGTGCATGAGTGATGGCGGATACCTCATTCGGCGATTTTGTAAAAATAATAGTTGTAGAGATAGTATTTATGAGAGGGATTTATGGGACAATTTTGCAGCACACATGTGGTGAGAGTCACCAGAGCAATTCATTCCACGCAAAGGGGTCAGCTCATTTCAGCAAGCCAATTTTTTTTAATATAACAAATATCCTTTTTCTGATCTACAATAGGCATAGACTCTGACAATCGAAGCTCTGTGCCGAGCGAGCCGATGAGACGGATATCTTTCCAAGTTTTACCTCTCGGTGCTCTCTCTTCCCATCATAATTGCAAACAACAAGCCCCTAAATTCAATAGACTCGAGAACCCAACTGGCCATACAAATCAAAACAGCTCTTGGAGAAATTAGGTTATCATTCATTAGCTATCTATCATTGGGCCTCTAGTAGGCTGGCAGGATATGAGGGCCATTTAATTAGGCCCAGCACTACTCTTTGGTGTGAAAAGGCTCTCAAAAGCTTCAATTCCCCACAGCTTCACAGCGGGAAGTTGTTGGCGATAATTGACATAGGATTTCCTTGTTAACCAGCAGCAGACATGCTGGATTAAAGAGACAGAGATCTCGAGAAGAAAGTGAAAAAAGATAAGACTTCTGCTTATTTTGCACTTGAGGAGGATGAGCAAATAGCAATAACAAACTGGAGAGCTGCTCCCTGCTTGCAAGGCCTCCACTTATCAGACCCATTTCAGCTTGACTGATCAAAGATTGACTTCCCTTAAAATAACATAGGCCTGGGGTTTGTTAGTTTATTAAGCTGCAGGTTTTATGAATTATCACCGTTTTAAAGATGGATTGCAGCTTATGTGAAGAAGGAGAGGATTATCATGTTTTCATCTAAACAATTATAAAATATCACAGCTGAGAGCTTGCTTGCAAATGACATCATTTGCTCCTGCAAACTAAACAGATCATTGTGTGCCTTCATGTACCAGTTTCCAACCAGTGCGCCAATCCCATTAAAATTAACTCTGATTGGTGAGAAGATGATAGCGTTGTGAATATATACCTAACTTCAAGTGCTTATGCCGTATAAAAGGTGAGTTTAATTTCCAACCGAAACCATTCAAGCTGGGTTAAAAAGGGGAATGGAGATGAGGTCTATTGAGATGTTTCTTAAATTATGTTTCTGATAAATGATACTGAAGCAGATCCACATGAGTATAGTTAAATGAAAATGTCTCCTTTAGACCAGAGACAATTATTGTATATCACTTAATAACTTAACCTTAAAACAGCACATGTGGTAATAATAAAGAGTCCAAAGCAGTAAAACCTTGTTACAGTATTTCCTCCTCAGTATTTTTTTGGATATATGTGGATAAGGTTGCATGCTCAGATAGAATATAATGACTTAGAACATTGTATATTAGAAAGCCAAGATCCTTGAACAGACAAAACTGAAAATTGTAATTCAACTATGGCACATAAAGCTCATTCTAATGTGATTAATGAGCCCCGAAATGATGCAACTTAACAGGGCAACAGATGTAAATACAGAATAAATTGCATTTCAAGCTTTTCAAAATAACAATATAATCTGAGAGATGAACTGATTGGTCAGTTGAATTTCCCCTAAAAGTCTTAGAAATGTTTCTCATATTACCTTTTACCCAGATCTAGCCAAAGACCTTGTGATGCCTGAGGAGGGATGCCAAATCCTGTCTCCCCCCCCCCCCGCCCCGCACTCAGTGATGTGCCAACACTGTGCGGGCCACCTAGGTGGGCTGGCCTGTGCTTACCCATTCACATGATCAGCAGTGAATCTGACATGGGTATCCGCAGATACTTGCAGAAAGAGCTGATCTCCAAAAGACATTCTAATCTGGAACATCAGGGTAAAGACAGATATAAACTGAGGACTCTCTGAGGATTCTTCCCAGTGTTACAATAATAAAAATCATATGCCTACCAGCAGATACAATATTGGTTTGATTTGACTTAATCCTCTATTGGTATTTCTTGCACTTTTCTTGGGCTGCTGATAGGAGGCTAAGATATCTCTTGGCTAAGATAGGAGGCATGTACATGACTAGCTCCCTTCTTTTTTGGATCCCCAAATGGATTGCCAGACCCAATATACTATATAAGCAGGAAGGGCATGCAGGGCTCTTTAGGAAAAGAGAAATGGTCCAGTCTCCTTCCATCTCATGTTGTTGGGTATGGGGTAGTTTTAACTTATCCAGCTAGAGATTGTGTTGGTGGCAGCCAGGAGGAGGTGATGATTAGGTGCGGAGGGGCAAGTACTGGAACTACTGTATGTAGCAATCTTTTCCAGTAAAGACAGTGAACCTGAGTGGGGTCAAAGAACACACTGCACATCCTCTTTTTGTATTATTTTTATTTTCACTCTCCAACAACAGACTTGCTGTCACCAGGATCTGTGGGCCAAAGGCCCTGATGTCACGGCACTCATACAAATAGAAGATATCTAAACTAGATCTCAAGGACCTCTAATGAATTGTGTATTTACTCTTAAAAAAGCAGACCTCCGTCAGTCTTGAAAGAATATGGTATCGTGCTCAGTGCTGCATACGCTGTATGCGAAGCACGAAAGCCTGGGTTGGATTGTTATGAAGGATATGCTGTTACCCAAGCAGGAAATCCCCCCTCTCCACGCCACTGAATTAGTCCACTGGAAAGGCAGAGCCAATACAATTGGATCCAGCTGGCATTGCAGAGCTGGGCTAAGGGCAGGAGCTCACCCTGTCTTGTGGGGCCGACCTGGGTCTCGAACCCTGGCCTGCTGGTTAACAGGCACAGCATCTTAACCACTTGCGCCATCCTTAAAATACCCTAATAAATGAACGAAATGTTGGCCTTAGAAAGAAACCACATGTAAAAAGACACTTTTATATAATCCTATTATATAATCCACATGTAATCCACATGTATATTATATAATCCACATGTAAACAGACACTTTTATATAATCCTATTATTATTATCATCATCATCAACAACAACCACAAATACACAGCAAACAATTTCATACTGGTTTCATTCACATCACCAGTCGGACCCTTCCCAAGAGTCTAGGACTGTGTGATGTAGCGGCGTATAATTTGTGCTGATCCCAGAAGAGCGGCTTTCTGCAGTTGGCAGAGTGATATTTTGTCAATGCCAATAGTTTTCAGGTGTCTGCCAAGGTCTTTGGGCACTGCACCCAGTGTGCCCATTACCACTGGAACCACCTGCACTGGCTTACACCAGATACGCTGTAATTCGATTCTTAGGTCTTGGTACCGGGAAATCTTTTCCAGTTGTTTCTCCTCAATTCTGCTGTCACCTGGTATGGCAAAGTCAACAAGCCACACCTGACTGCTTTCTATGATGGTGATATCTGGAGTATTGTGTTCCAAGACCTTGTCCTTCTGTATCCTGAAGTCCCACAGAAGCTTGACCTGCTCATTTGCAACCACTTTTTCAGGCTTGTGGTCCCACCAGTTTTTTGCCACTGGCAGATGATACTTTTGGCATAGATTCAAGTGGAATTAATCCAGAGGATTATTATTATTATTATTATTATTATTATTATTATTATTATTATTATTATTATTATTATTATTATTATTATTATTGGGGAAACTACCGGTGTATATATACATATCTTATTAAATTTTAGAATTCCCTGAGCTTGCCATTTGAATCAGCCCCTTTACCTGGCCTCATTAGGATTGCCTGGTCTGACTAAAGGTCCTGGAGATAAGATATTGATTTTTACCAACATGAGGTAACATGATTTTTTCCATTATGGAGCCTATTTGAACTCCGGGATTGTTGTCAACAGTCGCCTTGATTAATGTTGGTTCCTGACTGCCCTGGATCTCATGATTATTTACAGAACTGTTAAAAAAATTACTCAGAAACTTAATACTCTGAAAATTCCAAAGATCTGGCTTGCCTGTCACTCTTTTTATTAACTTTGCAGGAAATCCTTGTAAACTGTAATGCCCAGGGATAGGACTGGCTTAGTACTGAGACCAACTGAAAGACCTGTTTTGAGCAATGAGTTGAGGATGGCCCATACAAATAAATGAGGGCTACCCTACAGGAGTGAGATTGCTGGCCCACATCTAAGGAGAGGAATGTCAGGAGGCTCCAGAGGGAATGGCATCCTGGCATATGCTGCTCACACTGGAATATGCACCTCCCATCCCAACACACTTCCTGATCTTCCCCAGCCTGCCCATAAATGTCCCTTCCTCACCCATTTGAATGTGTTCTTCCCATTGCTTGACAGGGCCCAGGTGATTTGTTGGTTGGTCTTGGGCAACTTCTGCTGCCAGCCCAAGGGTGACTGTGGATTGCACCCTGAATATTTTAAAAATTTAGTTGTGACAGTTTTAAATCTTCTAAACTGCTTTATATTCTGTAGAATAGTTTGATTCATGGAAAGTATGGTTGATGTTCTTTATTTTTTCTTCAGGAAAAAGATTGCAAAGGACTGTTTAATTCAAATACTATATATACATATGGTAGATATGATTCTTTCACTTACAAAGCATTTGATAAAATCACAACTTATAAACAATGCATCTGCTTTTAATGTCTTTAATCCTAATATTGGAGATGTGTCTTCCCATCTTTTTTTAGTTCAGTGTTTTCAGAAAATCTAAAAGCAATCCTGTACTAGAAAAACTACACTTGAAGACAAAAGGGGGAAGATTTAGTTATCAGTTTCCACGTGACTCTCCTGACAACCAATGAATGTATTATATTGATGAAGTGAACAAGTCTCTATCTGGTCATTTTCAACTTGAAACTAATAACCATCACGATATCAGGCATGCAATAAGCTAGGTTAAAACGGAGTTAACCAAATAAATCACTCAGGAATTTTTCTATTTCTTTCCCAAGACACGTTGCACATCTGCTTGGTGAAAGGAGGAAAGAAGCAATATTTCTTTGATCATCTTTTTTTAATATTCTTATACCTGTTCCGTGGGGTGCTTTTGCTGGACCCAATCCTAGATGTATTCTGGTGTGCCTACAGAGCTGGATCCTTTTCAAATGAATTGAGGTGCTATACAGGCTGCCTCTTGATTACAGAATTCAAACCCAAACATAAAGTATTTTCTCTGAACTGTGATATATAGCACCAAGCAATCAAAAGATAAGAAGCCAGTAAATATACTCTGTTAAATTGATCCAAATCCTGCTTTTGAGCCTTGTGCACACAAATTATTTTTAGACATCCAGATACCGCTCTCAAAAAAGACCCTGAAAACTGGATTTTAAAGTAAGTTTTAACCATTTTTGTGATGTGCTAGAAAAAAAGGAAAGCAGGACAGGGCAGGGAGATCTTGAAGTTGGGAATGACTAAATGCCCAACATGGTCATACTGGCACAGCCTCCCTCCAGGAAACTACTGGGTCCACTGTGGCCCAGCTGTGTTTCCAGATTCTGCAACTGAGAAGAAGGTGTCCTATGTTTCCCATATTCCCAAATTGATGTGAGTTGGTCTTGCTGTATGAGGCATATTGATCTTGAAATAGTCCTTTGCTGGGCTGGAGCTATGACTTCTTCTTTGAGATTAGTGGTAAGACCACTGGCAGAGGACTAAAGCCTTGATACACTGGTGCATGGTGTGCACTAGGGTGCCTGCCTGGGCTGGGGGATTTGCTGAGATCTGTCTCTGTGCCATTGACTGTAGGTACACTGGTGGAACTAGCATCTGCTGGGACCAGTTGACAGTTTGTCGGATTCATCGGCCTCCCCAGCCCACCAACACAGGCTTCGTGTCTTGATCTTGGGACCATCTCAGCTGCTGAACTTCCGGAGCAACGTTTTGAGCTTTGTAGCAGGTTACATGATTAATATCATTGCAAAAGCTGGATTGATGGGTCATTGGAGAAAGGCAGAGCATGATGTATACATTTATATCCTTCCTTTTTTCCTTCATGTGGTTCCCTTCATATGCGGTGATTAACAGCATTTGACACCTGTTCAGGGGCTGCTTTTGTGGCTGTATTTTTCTACAGCACCTGCTTTATATATATATATATATATATATATATATATATATATATATATATATATATATATATATATATATATATCTATATATATATATATATATATATCTATATCTATATCTATATATATATCTATATCTATATCTATATCTATATCTATATCTATATCTATATATATAAAATACACACACACACACAGTATAGTATAGCTGCCTCAGGCAACTTCAAATTGCACATTCAGCCATGCAGGAAGTTTTTTCATTGAAGAAAATGGTGTTCTTTTACTAGTTGTCCTTCTCCTTTACTCAAATGATAACGATCTTAATCTCTGATCTTTGAGGTTTTACTTTTCTTTTCTTTTTTATATGTGAATTTTCAGGCTACAGGCACATTGGGAGGGAACATAACATTTTTTGGCAGAAAAAGAGCTATTTGTCAAATGAACTTTGAAATTGGTGCCTCTTGACTTCACATCCTTTCCTCTATGCCCAGAGTGAATGAATGATTGCAAAAGCCAAAGTAAATTAATAATGTTCAGTAACAAGAAAGAATTTGAAAGGGTGCTGGATACACTGAGCACACTCTTGAGGGCTCGTGCTCTTTATCCAAGATCATCAACTCAAGGGTGTGTTTAAAAATTCATCACAGCAGCTTCTCGGGAGGCAATATGCCTCATCCAAAAGAAGATTCATTCTTAATTGATGCAGATCCAATCCATTGACATAGTATATTCAAACCTTTAGTACATCTTGGAACTATCCAATTTTTTTCTTCCTCCAAATTGTCTCTCTTGACTACAACTCTTCCAGTCAGCAAAACTGAGACAAATTCCAATATACTCCTCCATGCAAAAATGTGGGGAACTATTCAGACTTCCTGAATGCGGCCCGAAAACCCAAAAATAAGTTTCTCTTTTGAAAAAATATGGATAGTTTGCCAAAAACTTCTTTCCCAATGAAGCCTCTTCCTTAAGTCATCTGCCTTGACCTCTTGTCATCGCCAGTGCTACATGAAGCTCTCCAGAGTGCCAGCCAAGAGTTTTTCCTAGCTGATAGAAGGCAGGGATTTAATCTGGGACCTTTGGAAAAGCAAAGCAAGTGCTCTCCAGTTCAGCTGTGGTTTCATTCAGTGTTGATATGGTTTGCATGGGTTTGGAAGATCCAGAAATCCTGCTTCTTCTGTAGGCATCCCTGTTTTCAGGAAACATAAAGCAGGCCTCCATCAGTCTTGAAAGACTGTGGTATCGTGCTCAGCGCTGCATACACTGCATGCGAAGCATGAAAGCCTGGGTTAGATTGTTATGGAGCATAGGCTGTTACCCAAGCAGCAAATCCCCCCTCTCACGTCATTGAATTAGTCCAATGGAAAGGCAGAGCCGATACGATTGGATCCAGCTGGTGTCGCAGAGCTGGGCTGAGGACAGGAGCTCACCCTGTCTTGTGGGGCCGACCTGCGAATCGAACCCTGGCACAGGGTTAACAGGCACAGTGTCTTAGCCACTTACGCCACATAGAAAAATAATGTTGAGATTCAAGATGTCACCTTCCTGACAAAGATCCGTCTAGTTAAAGCGATGGTTCTCCCTGGGCTGTAAGAGCTGGACCATAAATAAGGCTGCCAAAGAATAGATGCCTTTGAATTATAGTGCTGGAGAAGACCCCTGGGAGTCCTTGGACAACAAGGAGGTCAAATCAATCAGTCGTCCAAGAATTCAACCCTGACTATTCTCTGGATGGATGGATAGATAGAAGGATAGATAGACAGAAGCTCAGAGATTTTGGCCACATCATAAGACTGGAGGACTCCTTAGAAAAGAGCCTGATATTGGGAAAACTGATGGTAAAAAGGGAAGGGGATGGCAGAGGCGGTTAGTGTCACCAAGCCAATGAACATGATTTTGGACAGACTTTGGAAGGTAGTGGAGGATAGCGTGGCCTGATGTGCTGCAGTCCATGAGTACAAAGAGTCGGACGCGACTGAACGAGTAAACAAAACAATGCATGTCTATTTAGAAATTAGTCCCATTGAGTTCAACGAGACTTGCCAATGTCCCATTGAGTTCAATAGAATACAAGCTGATGCATGTCAGAAATTCCATTGTGTCCATTGTGTCCTGGTTGACTCCCAGGAAAGTATGTATAGAATTACAGAGTTACACTTAGTGGGTGCAGGATCACAATCTAAATCCATCATAAACTCAAGTATCCAAAACAGAAGCAACTCAAGGGTGTCCAAGAGGACTTGAATGTGTCATACCTAGGTTAAATCTAACCCAAGAGTTTGTTCATAAGGTCTGAATTTAAGTGGAGAAAAAATAAAAATGAATGACATGATGTTTATATGCTCTGATAGCAGCAACCTTATCAGAGGAACATTAAAAAAGATAAATGCTCCAAGCTTATATCTCCATTATTAAAAACTAGTAGTTCTGCTAGTAGCTTGCTTTGTCTTTTAGCTCAGAAACATGAAAAGTCAATGTGAATCAGCCAATTTAAATTAAATATAAGAAAACAATTATATTTTGACAGTTTAATTGCATTCTTCCCCCAACATGGCATTCTGAACAAGATACCACATGTATTTAGCATGCTGATTATATTTGTAGATTGTTTTGCAAATTAAGAAAATATCCCTAAAAGAGATAAAATAATTGGTTGACTAAATTGTTGTTTCTTAAGGGAACAATATTAAGAAATGAATGTTGAATGGCTATATCCATAATAATTAGCTTTTAAATCACTGCTTAAAGGTTTTAGATTTTTAGCCTTCAAAATTATATTTGCCATTCAATTTGCTGTAAGCTATTCAAATTTACTTATTATGAATTCAGTGGTAAAAAACTTCATAAAGTGCAGAGTTAAGGCATAAGGTTTGGACAGTGGAAGCACCAACAAAACAAGGAACTGCAAAATGGAACAATGTATTTATTTTTAGAGTTAGGACCCATCACTTTGCATGTTGAAACAGACTTATGATTTAGAAAAAGAAACATTAACACAAAACAGCACAATAAAAGTTCAGGACTAAAAATGTGAATAATAAATTAAGAGTTGCCCAAGTAATTCATATCAGCACCAGCAGTACAGTAATAGATGCCTATCTATCTATAGGAAAGCCTGTGTGGGAGGCATCCACATCTTCTGTATCAAGCAGGCTGAGGGTTCTATTCCCATGATCCCCTAGGAAAGATAAGTTTCTATTCATTCCAACTGTCAACATTCCAACTGTCAACATTCCATTCCTATTTCAACTGTCATTTCCAACTATCTCTGGACAGCTCTCTGTCTCTGAGAAAAGGATAGAGGTGCAACTGTGGAAGATTCAGGGATATATATCATTTTCTACCAATATTAAATATTTTCTACCAATAGTTAAATTGATTAATTAAAACAGGTCTTTCCATTTCATGGAGAAAGATTTTTTTAATTGATGAATGTTATATATAATTAATTATATTGCTGCAGGCTGTTACTGGTATGCTAATAAACTCACAGTTGGGTTTCTATCATCTTGTACACAAAACAAGCCATTGACTGGCAAGGTAGTAATTTCTATATACTTGGGGAACCCCCTAGGCACAGGGAGTAGATTACAAATGAAGATGAAAGGAAAACTATCTGGATTGAGCATACTCAATCCCCCTTCTGGATCTGTCTAGTTGTCCACTTAAAAAAAATCAAAATACAAGGTTGGGCAGAAAGAGAACTAGCCTGCTAAGCCAATACAATTTTGGAGATGCACCATTATGTTGCCGATCTCTTCTGTTGCTTCTGCTAACAAACATGGATGGTCCAAAGGCTAATAGCGGGGCCTACTTCACAAGGGGTCACTACCACCCAGAGGTAAAGTTGGGGATCCTGAATATCTGAGGTCTATCCAAGTGTGAAGAAAAATAGTAGTTTGTAAAGTGAAAAGAAAATGGCTTCTGAAAGGCTCATGTTCAGTGGCTTCCATGGTCTACTTGTTCAGAAGAAAAGTGGTGAAAAAAATAGTAACCAAGACTGCAATCCTAACCTGCAAGTCCCAGCACAAGTCCTGTGCTGACCTGGGGGTGTCACAAAAGTGTTGTAAGGCACTTCTGTCTCACTACCAGGGGGTTAGGCCAGTGCACAGACATGTGCCTGCTTTCCTATACCACCATAGAAAGATATGCCAGGTGCATTATGTCAGCCTAAATTGGTTAGGATTTCGCCCTAATCTGCTTAAACTTCCGATCAGTGGCATTGGTGGTGATATGGTAAGTACTGCAGCTGCTGTAATATGCTGTGTGAGTGACTCTCCCACTTTCCATCACATATATTCCAGGCTGTGAGGGCAACACATAGGAGCATCTATGACTTGTTGCCTGAATATAGCTCCCACAATCCTCCACAGGTACATGATCCTGAAGATCACACTGCTGCTTTCCTCTTTCCCTTGCCCCTTAATGGGAGCAGGGAACCTTTGCATGGACTTGGGATTGTAACCTCCCAGTTTGAGTAACACTGAAATGATTTACAATAAATTCAAAGGACCCAGAACTGTCCTAAAGAAATTTAAAGTTGCCAGACTGGCATAAAAACAGATAGATAATAGGATAATAAACATACAATTAGATAAAAACAGATAATGGTAAGTTGTTGCCTCAAAGCCTCCAAAGAGGCAGTGAGGTTTTCTATGAGGTCCTGTGAGTGGGGGGAACTTTACATTTAAAATTAAATCATAATTTTATTAGAATAAAAGCAAATAGACAATTGGACAATAAAGTGAATAAAAATAAGTTGTAGTCTTGTTACCTCCGAGAGGGTGATGAGAGCACAAGCTTGGCATAGTATCAAGGATTGAAGATAGAAGCCACCAAGGATCTAATTGTATGTTTATTATCCTGTTCTCTATCTGTTTTCATGGCAATAAAGGTATGATCTGATCTGATTTGAAGTTGCCAGTTTGCCATATGGATATGCTACTCCATAATTTGTTTAGATTGTTTGAATATTTGCTTGCACTTTTTCTCCATCATTTTCCATATTATCATTATTTTTGTATTGCACTATAAGGTTATGTGCTGCTTTACATAGGTCGAAAGGATAAATCTGTGTTCTGAAGGGTTAACAGTCTAGTTATCAAAGGCAAAACACCACAGGGTGGGGAAATGGACTAGCTGAAGGAAGCACATTTTTAACAGCTGAAAAACTTTGCTGGGATTTGGAAAAGTGGTTATGACAAATCACTGGTTCCAACCAATCCAAACATTGCCAGACTAGGTTCTGAACTAGTTGTCTCTGAGCTTGACGTAGGAGAGAAAATGTTACATTTGAATAAAATGCAAATGTTTTTCAGCAGCCTCATTATTCAAATATAGATGTTTATACTAATTTATAAACTGACAAAACAGCTCTTTCGTAACATATACTAGTATTTTGTTCACATTTGACATCACTCCATTATATCCACAGAATATCATCCCAGTATTTTTAAGCATAACAATATCTCTGCCTTACATGATTTTAAAAAGAATTCAATTTCTTTTGGACAAAAAGAAATTTCTTCAGAAAATTTCATGCAGTGTTCACAAGGGAATTGCCAACCATTTAAAACTGATTTGTGACTGTAATTTGTAGCTCATAAATCATTATTTCAGTAATTTAAGTAACCAGCATTTGGGTCATCTAATATATGTTTATATTTTATTGTCTACTTAAACTGTTAAAATAACAAATTGTAAGGTCACGCTGAGGACAAAGAGTGAAGTAATGATTTCGTTTAATGGTAAATTACAGATTACAAAAGCAAGCTAATTATTTGAAACCAGTCAAACTTTGACTATCTCGCAGGCTGTGACTCCCAAATGGCTTAAACCAACATACTTGCATTTCAATGGGCTCATTCCTATTTATTTCAATAGGAACCAAACTGGTTGGCTGGCAATAACAGATTCATATGCTGAGAATCTACATGTTAATGGCTGCAATCCTAACAATACTTTTCTGGGAGTAAGACCCACTTACTCCCAGAATCTGAACACAATCGGGCTTACATTTGAGTAGACATGGTTAGGATGCGGCTGAATATCTGATTATTTGCGGATCTAAACTGTTTTATCCCAAAACATTTTCCTTTTAGTCAAAATATATTGTTTTCCCACTTCATTAATTCTCAACATCTTCTGAGACAGATTGGGAAGCCTGTCACTTGTAGCATTGTAGCAATTCCCACAACCAACATCTCCTTTACAATCGGACAGATTTTCTGAAAGACACTAGGTTCCCATTCTTTTGGATCAGGTTCCCATCTTCCCCCCTGTTTCTTCCCTAATTCCTTCCTTAAAACCTGAAAGAACTGCAAAGGGATCTCTGGGATATGGTTGCAACTTCAAACTTCAGCACTGATCTATAAATGAAGTTGCTGGAAACAAATATTCAAATCTGTCCCAAATGTTTCCAACGCCTTCCTACCTAATGCTCAGCTGTTCTTTTACAGCTCATGTTCTGTCCAAAATATGGAGAAGGATCTGATTGCTTCAAATGTACGACATACTAAATAAAAGTCAATACAATTGAAATAAATTATCTTTTCTTGGGGGGAACAAATCTTCTAAAGCTCATTTCTAGATGAGTAATAGAACTGCCAGTCCAACACCTGCAGGGGTGGAAATAATTTACTTAGCCTTACTGACTTCTAGGCAGGTTCTTCACTTGATGAATGGCTCAATTAAACATCTGTTAATCACCGCATTATCTCATCTTGAGGTGAAATACCTATTTCTCATATCCTATCTTTTGGAAAGATAACATCAAACATTCCTCCATTTGCAAGACTTTGGTGCATCTTACAATTTCAATAAACTTGTTGGGGGGAAAGAGTGTTCTCACCACCCACCCGCCCTGGCCTGGCCTGTCCATCTTGAGAAAACAATTGTGAAGCATGCACTTTGGGTTGCCCTTCCCCCATCTCCACAACCTTCCCATAACCTCAGGCTCCTGAACTCTCTTGTACATTTTTAGGCCTTGATAATAAAGCAACATCTGCAAACTTACAAGTGCTTTACTCAAGTTAATTGAGTAAATTGAAGCAAGATGCGGGGCAGGGGTGATCTATGATCCCAGGTTGAGGACCTAGAAGGGAGACAACAGATTTACTGCAAAGACAGTGGGCGGCCTTTTGTTCAGGCCCTGGTTCACGGGAAGTTTGAGGTCATGTGGGATTAAAATATCTTCAGAAACAAATGGACTAATTTGACTGAAATATAAGACACGCAGTGCCAGCTTATGCCAGGAAACCACGTGTGATTTATTTTCCTACAATCCAACACATTTTTCTGATATCTGCCCCATTAAGCTGAATTTATAGATTATTGGGAGAGCTGGTATCCTTATCTCTGACAAATTTGCAGTCTGGGAATTGACTGTTTATTCCAAAATGAAAAAAATCAAATAAAGCCATAATAATGAAAATGAAATAAAAAATAGAACGAAGCCATAATAAAACAAAATCTCACTGGTATATAGCTATGCCAAAGACTAATTCAGTATTAAAATAACAATACTGTTCTTCAATTGGTGGTAGTTTTGAAAGGAAAATAAGCAGTAGATTTTTTAATAGAATAGTTTGAGATTAATAATTTTTTATTTCTTGATATTATAATATGAATAAATACATAATTAACACTAACTACATAATCCAGGTTTTGACTGGAATATTTTTGGGCTGTGAATAGAGGGTTATTGATTAAGAGTGTTGAATAGAGGTTTGAAATTATTAAAGCTTTTGGTTTGGGTGAGTCTTTTGCTGAACCTCAAGGAAACTTCCTTTTACCATATAGTGAACTGCCTTCTCTCCTATCATTTTTACTCTGGAAGTTCATTCTCAAGAAAATCAAGGCCTGATTCTGAAGCTGTAGATATTAAATCTTTCTAAAATACAGAATAATCTGCCATCCCTGTTGTTCAGAAGCAGCCAGTCATGTATCACTGACCTACTTGGACATACAGCCAACATCACATGAATGTCAAGGCATGACTGTCGTATTCAAAGCCTCACCAGGCCAGTACCACACCTGCACTACTCTCCCAGTAATGCTGGTGTCATCCTTTCAGCAATGCCAAGGTAGCCCTTCCCAGCAAAGCTGACAATGTCCATGGAA
This sequence comes from Cryptoblepharus egeriae, assembly GCA_030015325.1. Lineage (NCBI taxonomy): Eukaryota > Metazoa > Chordata > Lepidosauria > Squamata > Scincidae > Cryptoblepharus > Cryptoblepharus egeriae. Next base: position 48,223,176 of record JAREYC010000006.1, read on the forward strand.
ATCCCAGCACAGCCTATCAGCTACAGAGCAGTGTCTTGAGAGCAGAGCATCTTTAACACAATGTCAGTATGATGTGCAAGAAGCAATCAGCACATCCACCCATGTTTGATGCCAGCAGCCAGAAAAGCATGACCAGAGGAAAAACAAAGGGGGGGGGGAGGGCATGTGCTGGGCCATTGAACACCAATACTGGGAGGGGGGATGTTCCCTTTCTAGTCACAAGGGATGGAATGCACAGCAACGGGGACCTCCTTTGACCCTGGATACACCCCAAGGATACCCCTACATACAAACACACAACATGATGCAAGTGTGCCACGCACCAGCTACAGAGCAACACACCACTAAGCAAAGAATGGCCAACTGCAATTAACTGATAGGAGCTTCTGCACCCAGAGTTCAAGTCTTCATATCACACCCACACAGAGGAATATGTGTTTGACCCCGGCACAGGAAGAACATAAAGATAACTCTCCCAGATGAGGCCAGCCACCTGTAGCAAACACAACACATTTCTCCATGGTGAAGGTTCAAGTCCCAATAGAAAGATTCATCACTTGGAATTAACTTTTTTGGTAGGGCATGGATAGGACAAGTCACAAGGGGAGCCTAAACAGCACGCACACAGAGTAGTGTCCTGGTAGTTCACTCCACAAAGATGCAGATTGGGAGCCCACTGAAACTGGTTTTAAACCAGCCTATGAATGTGTCCTAACTAGCAAGGCTCTCACTTCTTGAGAACAACCACGACAGGGAATAAAGAAGAGAGTGAGGTAAGTGTAGACCTCATCCTGACTACTCCACAAAGCTGTTCTTTCTGGAATAGCCACAGTAGGAAACAAGCAACATGCACCTCGTTCGGCATTAAACACTTAGCATGTATCACTGCAAAAAAGCACATCTGGCTAGGAGGCCATAACATGTGGATAGGTTTGCCATATGTCCCAAAAAACAGGGACAGTCCAAACTTTGGGGGATTGTGTTCATATACTGGCAGGTGAGACAAAGGGCCCTGTTCCAATTTTGTGGAAGAGAATTATGGCAACCCTGCACATGGACCAATCAGACAGAGCACGGGAATAGCCCAGTCATTGAGCTGGCATGTGACACAGAGTACCCCATGACTTTTGCTTCATCCCTAGCACATGCTGGTGCAGCTATCAGTACACTGCCCTTTCTTTCACCCTGACACTGCCCACTATATTTCATGGCAATAAAGAACAGGGGATTCAAAAATCACTGAAAAAACTTTTCCAACCTTTCAATCCAAAATGCTGTGGCATGGGAATGTGTAGATCAGTGGGTTCAGCATCATGGTAGGTCAGAACACCATCTTTCCCTATCTTGAAAGGAGGCTGCAGAGAAACCCTGTGATAAAGGACCCTGTACCACACACAGTGGCAATGGGGTGCAGCCCTGAAAAACAAAAGGGATTCTCATATACTCATAGAGTAGGAAGGGACATAACAGGTCATCGATTCCAAATATTCAAATCCTCCAAGAGCATCTCCAACAGATGCATCTCTGTCACTGAAGATCCCCAGTGATGGAGACTCCATTGCTTCCCTTGGCAATCATATCCGATCTGATGGTTATTTGGACAGTAGGAGTAATAATAGTCCTTGGTATTTCATGAAAGGCAGCAGATACTTCCTTCTTTTCCAGCACCAGATTATTGGCTGGTAGCAGGATTGGTTGGTAGCAAGAGCACCACCACCATGCAGTTGTCTTATGCAGGTCAGATCCAAATTGTGTACCTGACTTGTAAAAAACTGTGTGTGGTGAAAGTCATTTCCAGTGAAACCACCACACTTCTCTTGTAATTTACTTATCAAACTCAATGGTAAGGAGACATCACCCTAAGGTCTTTGCTTAGGATGACCATATATCCTGTTTTTTTTTTTTTTCAGGACATGTCCTGGATTTTGGCATTATGTCCTGGGGAAAAACCTTGATAGCCTCCTTTTCCTTGTAAGTGGGCAGCATGTATCCTTCTTGTAATTAATAAATTATATATAACATCAAATGTAATAGTTTTAAATTCAATAATAAGTAAGATAGTGTTTAAATTAAGCACATGAAAGCAATATATATGAATGTTTCAGATTTTATTGTGTCATGTCCCACATTTTTCTTGGATGCCCTACATCGGCCTTGTCCTCCTTTTGTTGTTTATGACATATGGTCATCCTTTCCTTTCTAAAGCTTCAGGCCATGACAGCACTTTGGATTTTGGGGGAAAAATGCATAGGTAATATAAAATCCCATGAATCCTGATGATGTAGTAATCCATTGGGATTTATGGGATTTAAATTCCCATGAATCTGTATTCCTGGAACAATGATGAACAGTAATATTCCAGCTCTATGGAGATGTCACAATCCAACTGAACTACACCTGCCATGGGTACGTCTGCCCTAAACACTGTTGCAGTGTTAAAGATCTATTAGTGATCCCTCCCCAAAGCACTGTGTTGGCTATACAATCAGCAGAATGTATTAAGGATGGGGGAATTTAATGGGTGAATTCTGGCAACAGGTGGCCCTTGGGGGGATTGCAGGTGGGTTGGTGTGGAGAGGCCTCCAGGCCTTGTTGCACTCCTGGTGACATTGAAATGATCTCAAATTAACTTGTTTGAAGCAAGTTCATTCCAAATCAAGCCTAAGGGGGTTTGCCCATTACTAGCGTTTATAGTTGATTTATGTACCTTGCAAACAAAGGTTAACATTAAAAGGTTTTTCTTTGGCCTCTGAACCCTGCAAATTTTAAGGCCATGTTTGGGGAATGTCTGATCCACTGACCACTTCAAACTTTTTTTAGGTAGCTCATATGAAGCTCATATGAAGTTTAGGTAGCTCATATGAAGTTGCTGTTTAACGTTGATGGGGTCCCCAAACCAAAAACATACTCCTTTTTAACTGAAGACGTGTGTTTTTTATTCAGTTAGTACATGATTCAGTAGCAAAATATATTTACAATAATGTTGCTGTTTTGTTTTTAGGTGATTCTGCATTTGTGGGATGTAGCCTCTGCCATAGAAACCCCTTTCAGTGTGATTGTGATACATTGGTACCCCAGGTGTCTAAAACCTTGCCCTGAGAATGAATGAAACAGGCAATGTGGTCAAGACTATCAGGATCTTTCGATTGTGCTCTCTTATATCATACCCACATGATTAGTGCCCCATTAAATAGCTATCATTAAGGTCCTTCCCTTGTGTGACAAACAGCACAATCCAGAGCAACTAATCTGTCCACATAAGAGCCCTTGGGTTGCCCTATCTATCACTAGGGTGGAGCAACTGCAAGATGCTCCAGCCCAGTTACTCTGGAAGAGGCTTAGGGCAGAGCAAGGCAACGTAGGGTGCCCTAAGAGAGGTGGACCTGCTCTGCCCTAGGCAGTTCAGGAGAGGCATGATTAGGGCATGTTTAGCATTGCCTAGGGCAGAGCAGTTACTCTATCCAAAGCCTGTTTCCAAGGCAGAAATACCCTCTTCCAGTTCCTCAGAGATATACCACCTCAGGAGCAGGTACAGTAATGAGTAGACCCATAGGGGTCCATGATAAGGCCCGGGTAAGAATGGCAGTGTTGACCAAAAATCTGAGTTCTTGGCCAGCCTAGCTGCAACCCCTTCCTCTCAACCTCAGGATATGGAACAAACTACGGCTACCCACAAACCTCGGGATACAGCAGGCCACTCCAAGAAGCCCCTTGTATTCACTGTAGAATGCACTGGCATCCCATCAGGGACTCCTTATAAGGCAGGCACCGAGTTGCGTCATCAGACTGGTGCAGCTGGTGTGGGCCACATTAGGTGATGTACTCCATATGGGGTGATGCGCCGGAGGAGTTTGACTGTCCATTGGGAGGCCCCAGATATCAGTGCGCCCATTCAGGCCTGCTCCAAGGCAGAGCAGCAGTCAGAAGCTGCCACTTGTCTGCAGAGCTGGCCCGAATGGCCAGCTGAGGTGCACTGTGTAGAAACACACTGAGCATGCTGAACAGCTTCAGAGGAGACTTCCTTAGAGCGGAGGAAGTCTGCGTCTCTGCATGGCCATTCGGCCTCACTCAGGAGGTGGAGCAGCAGCCAAATGGCTTCAGAAAGAGTACTGCACAGGCACCAACTCTGACGCCTGCACAGTCTCCTCTGAAGCCAAATGTCTTCAGAAAAGTACTGCACAGGCGTCAGAGATGGTTCCTGCGCAGTACTCTTTCTGAAGCCAGTTGGCTTCAGAAACAACTGCGCAGGCGCCAACTTTGGCGACTGTGCAGTCCAGGTAGGGGGGTGCGTGCATCCCAGGGGTGACGCACAGACTTCCACACCGGCTGATGCGCAGGGTCGTGTCACCACTGTAAGCACCACAGCTGTTCCTTGTTCAGTGTGATCTGAGGGGTGTCTCCTCAGGAGCAAGTCCTCCCCATGTGTCAATTACTTAGCATGCTCTGGAGCAGTTAGGGCAGCCCAGGCTCCCTGACTCTCTGGATGCAGCATAACTTTCTGCTCTGGATACAGAATAGTTAGGAGAGAGCAGTTAGGGCAGAGCAGGTTGAACTTGCTCTGGATTGTGCCCAAATACTCCTTCTTTTCCCAGGAACACTTTGTAATAAAAATGCCACTTGGAAATAGTGATGACATCACCCAAACTTGAAATCATCAAATTCAAAATTGGAATAATGTGCACCAGATGGTACCAAGTGTCAGCTGAGATTGTTATTTGAGCTTGAGGCAAGGCTGTCCTAAGACTTCCTGGCACCTGAGGAAGCTTCCTAGTCACCATCCCCTTTACCATGTAATGTACCAACCTCCTGCTCCTTAGACTGTAAAATGAAGAGGTAGATAGAATGGAAAAAGAACTGTGGAGAAGGAAGAGGGAACCTCCATTATCCTTCCCACTTCTTCTCTTTTTTCTTTACAATAAAATCAGATAGAAGTGAGCAGACAGAAATGGAAACCTACCCACTAATCTGCTATCAGAGGCAACTGCATCATTTGACCCCATTTGATGAACTGGCTCTGGCTGGAGATAGATTCATATCTCTTGTAGAAGCTATTGCATAACGAAAGGTGATTCACTCCCTTTTCTTTCATTCCAAATTGATCCCACGTTACTCTTGGTCTAGATCTCTCTCTCCCCTCCCCCTAAAAAAAAATCCCACACACTGCTATTCGCCCTGGATGGAGCACTGCCATTACCACTAATGGCACATCAGTAATGGTATTATTTTGCCTGGGATAATTGGCAGCCTCAGACTGCAACCTAACCCACACTTAGGCTGGCATAAGTCCCAACATAAGTCCAATGGTGACCTGGGGGTGTCACAAAAGTGCCATAAGACAATTCTGCCCCTCTCCTGGGGGGGATAGGCCAGTGCACAGACATGGGAACAAGGAGCAGATGAGTTGTGCTGGCCTAAATGGGTTAGGATTGTGCTCTTAAGTAAATTTCCTTAGGGAAGTAAGATGTGGATTTGAATAGAATGCTATGCCTCCCTTCCGTGGTGGACCTGGAAGGGGCAGGAGACATGTCCAAGATGGTACACCTGTGGGCCTTGTGGAGATACACCACCACGCTCTCTGTGCCTCGGTCACTGAAACCTCCACCTGCCATACTGCCTCCACCTGCCCATCAGAGCCATTTCATGGGTCGGCAAAGACCCTTGTGCAGTGATGGGATTCACAGAAATTAACAACCAGTTCTATGCCCATCTGGCAGCCACTTTTAAATGGCTGTTTTTAAACTTTGTATGTCCTATCTCTCATTAACAACTGGATCTACAGAATAGGTGTGAACCTGCTGGAGCCCACCACTGCCCCTGTGGTGTTCTTAACTGGTTTGAAAGCCTTCTTAGGCCTACAGAGTATTTAAGTGCCCTTAAATACTACTACGGTTTGAGAAGCTGCAGAATGCTTTGAGAATGGTTAGGAACACTGCACAAGGCTCTGGTGGCTAGGTAAGTATCTGGGAGGACATGTGTCTCACCCCCACAGGCACCTTGCCTGCTTTGAAATAGGTTAGGATAATTTGGGGTGCTCTTCAGTCTGTAGATCAAATATTGTATGGCCAAGGTGCAATGGTGAGAGAGCAATCCTTGGTCGGCACTAGTCTCTTGCACCAACCTAAGTGTGTTGCAAATGTGTTGTAAGTCACATCTTTACCACTGTGAGGAGGGTAAGGTTGGTGTACACCCATGTGTTGACTTTCTTCTCCTGGCCCATGCTTCCACAAACTGGCAGGAGACCTGAGCTGGCCTTTTCAGGCCAGTGCAGGGTGTAGGGAGGGTGGGAAAGAAATGGAGAGAGTGTTTTGTGGATGGGAAGGCAGCGAGTGAAGGTGAGGCTCAGATCTGCCAGTTTTACTGGATCCCAATATTGCTTCCTGTGTACCAGCTGGGAGCAGTCTCTATAGGGGCCTAAGTCTGAGTAGGCTCATTGGGTACTGTGGCAGCCCTATCGGGTAGTGTGGCAGACTGAGCAGGGCAAGTGGGTAGACCCTGCAGTAGTGTGACAGCAGCCCATAACTTCCACTGGATACAGTGCAGGTATTCTAGTCTGCCTGTTACAGCACAAGTTAGGATTGCACTGTAAGCGTGTTGGGTTCTACCCAGAGTCCAGTCCTGCATTTGCAAGATATGAATTAAGAATGACACATGACATTCTAAAGGCATTTGGTTCACACAAAATAATAAGATGTGGCAGTTAAACCTTCCATAACAAATAGGATGTCAATAGTAATTGCTATAGGATGGAAAACAATGCTTTTTGGTATGCTAGTGCACGTACTATTGCATCCATACATGTCTAGGTTATAGGTTGTCATAAAGCACATGCTGTAATAGAATAACAGCCAAATCCTATTCTGTTACACCCTGCATGGCATGCTGTGGTCTGGCAGGAAACAGGTAGCAATGGATAGATAAAAAGCAGTTTTATTACTTATCCTTGATTCCTAATGGGCTTATGCATATCTGTGCCAGCTCTTTGGTGGGCTTAAATTCAATGGGACCTGTGTCCAGCCTGGGAGGGGGGTCTAGGGTATTGATGTCCACCAATATTTGCAGTCAGGTTTTGACATGCCCCTATTCAGGCCTGATCCCTTTAGACTGCGACCATATATCACAAACAGAAAAGTGAACAATGCTTCCTTGAAACAGAGCACCAAAGAAAAGGAGGACACCAAAGAAAAATGTTAGACATGACAAAATAAAAGCTTAAAAACCCTCATATATATTGCTTTCATGTGGTTAATTTAAACACTATGGGCACAATCCTAACCAAACAACTCATCTTTCTCCCCATTCCTGTAGTGGTGTGAGGAAGCCAGAACATGTTGGTATACTGGCCTAACCCCACAGGAGTGATGCTGAAGTACCTTATGGCACTTTTGTGACCCCCCCTCCCCCGCAGGCCAGCACAGGACTTGTGCTGGCTTAACTGTGGGTTAGGATTGTGTAGTGTATTAATTATTTTTAATTTTCAAAGTAGTACAAATAATTACAAGATTGCATACTGCCTACTCACAAGGAAATGGAGGACAATAAAGATTTTTCCCAGAGCACAAGGCAAAAAAGAGGATGTCCTAGAAAAACAGAATGTATAGTCCCCGTGTCCTTTTCCCAGTTTTCCTGCTCCTGTTCCACCAGCCTACTGCTTCTGCTGGGACTTTGCACTCACTGCAGTGTGTTCTGCATGGGAGGCTCTGCGTGTGCACCGTCATACCACCATGCCAGAAGCCCGGGACTTCAGCTGATGGAGTGCAAGTTCCATCAGTGCAAAGCCAGTATAGGAATGAACTATAAAATGCATTATTTGCGTAAAAACATTTTGTGTAACTTAAAACTTGCCTCCTTAATGGAGGTTCACTGCTTTTTCTCACTTCCTTGCACGCCAGATGGATGAGTAAGGAAATAGCCAAAGCAAGAGCCTTGTGGGATTACAGATCCTTTGGAGTTCCATATTGTGTTGCTAGCCAGCCAGTTTCTTTAAGCACTGATTCTAAATACAAGGAGATTATCATGACACCAAAAATGCAATCTGTGGTGAGCAGGAAGACAGATGATTGCACACATTCCCTTGTTTTTTGCCAGGTCTTCCATAGGGTTGCCACAAAACCGAGAGAGGACCCCCCCCCCCCCCGGTCAAACATGCCAGGATGTTAATGCAATCTCAGAAAAACTGGACTATCACAGAAAATAGCAACCCTACAAAGACACCTTGGCTAGTGTATCCGAAGAAGAGGCAAAACACTTCAGTGCCATGTCCAGGCATCTTCACTCCCAGTGCAGCAGTTGCCTGCACAGCCAGTACTTTTGGCCTTCAGCTGCCTTCTGTGGACAGGCTGTTGCATATTAAAGTTTGGAAATGAAAGCAGGAGCACATGTGAGAGCTGAGAAACAGAAATAGCAGAACTTGAGACTTAGTTATATGCCAGAAGCCACAACCAGATAGAAATCACAGGTTAGCCAGGAAATTACTTGCATTTAATTTGGGGCCATATCTCCTGGGAGGAGGCTGGCCTTTTCCTGTCATGCAGGGAAGTTGCCCCTGGGTATAATTTGCTTTTTTTCATAAGAAAGGGTGCTATCTCCTCCGGCCTCAAAAAGACCTTTCATAACAGAAGAGTAGATCAAATGTGGCACATTAAACATCAGGACAATTGCAAAGTACTGATGAACTGATTTCCTCCATGAACACTTCATATTTGCTTGGCGTTGTACTCCTGCAAACCTCAGCTGTGTCTTTGCCTGCATTATTTTTAAAAAAGCATCCTCTCCAAAACCATGTGCTGCTTGAAAATGGAATACCATGCCTGTTGCTTTCATACTGATAGCCAAAGAGGGGACCCCCCCCCTCAAAAAAAATCAAAGGCAGGTTTAAAAGTCACAGAGTTAATTTCCCATTTAAGGGTCCGTCTTGAAGAGTCAAGCAACATAAAAAGCAACAACAAATCACTGAAGCTTACCACTAGGAAAGCTTTTCACAAGGATGTAGACTTCTCCACTACATTCTTGCTTCTTTTTCCTTGGCCCACCAATTCATGTTGAGATCTTCCAGCAAAGAAGCCACCTTTAACCAATAATGATGTTTAAAAGTAGTCAGATTCTCAATCACCATTATCAACCAGCTGGATGATATGCCAGAATGTGCCCATCTTAACTAAACTGTTCCACTTGTCACAAAATCATATTCATGGGGATGTTCTTTGCTCCTGGATGGAGACACCATTTGGTACTTTGAGTTGATTTTCTTCCTGGGCACCAATGTGGTATCCCCTGGGTGGTATCCCAGGGTGACCATATGTCAGAACCCAAAAAAGGAGGAACCCAAAATATAGGACAGCCAAGAAAAATGTGGGACATGACTAAATAAAACTTTAAAATACTCATGAAAGCATCTTGCTTTCATTGTGTTAATTTAAACTCTGTACTGCTTATTATTAAATTTTAAACTATTACATATAATTTATTATTTACAAGAAGGCTACATGCTGCCTGCTCACAAGAAAATGGGGGACAATGAAGATCGTTTTCCCAGGACACAAGGCTGAAATTCAGGACATGTCCTAGGGGGAAAAAGGGGGACATATGGTCACCCTTGCTGCATCCCATGGGAATGTTTCAACCTTTGCAGGCTTTCTTGGGGTGCAGATCTGCATGAGTTCTGTGAAGGGTGTTAGGTTTCAATCTGCATTGCTGCAATTGAATTTACTCCCTTGAAGGCCTGATCCTCCCCATCACCATCACAGTCACCCTGTCCTGCTCACTCTTGTCCCATTCCACCCACCTGACCTCCTTCTCACCCACTAAGTGTTCTTACCTGTGGCAGCATGTGGTGTGTTGCATTTTATAACTGCCAGAAGGTGCATTGTTCAGCAACAAAATGCATTAGAAGGATTGGCCTAAGTCTGCTAGGGATCTGGTTATTTTGGCAAGTGATCGTGACTGAGAAAGGCTCCTCAATTCCCTCAAGCAGATGAATGCATGAATACTTTAAAACTCTGCAAAAATAGATGTCGTACTTGTCAAGTCATGAACTCTGAAGCCAAATCAACCTAATATTGTGCTACATTTATCAGTAAAGGCATCACATACATCACATCAAGATGTTAAAATTCAAACCTTCTGCCCAGATTCCCTTGTCTGTCTTTTCCCCAACATACTCCTGGCTACCCCACAGGTTAATACAGCATTCATTTATTCCTCCCACCAGCTCCCTACACATTCCTCAAGTCTTAAAAATTAGGAGTGACCCATGTGAAGAATGTTTCCTTACAGCCTCATGCTATCACTCACCAGTTATTCTGGCAACAGTAGCTTGGAGTATTGGGGTGAGTATTTAGAGAAGTGTTTGGGTTGACTTGATTTGTGTCTTTCAGTCTTCAGAGTAACCTAAGTCAGTGAAATCTTAAGGGAAAACATATATATGTTTCCGTATCTGTCAGCATTTTTAAAACCATACTTCCCCCTCACTTCATAGACTTATCAAAAGTCTTATTTACTGTATTAATCTGGGATCACCTTTAAAATATTGTGGTGGGCTACCAAAATGTTTGAGCTTAACCAAAGCAGAATTTAAAATATCCTCCCAGCTCAAACTGTACATGGGGAATTAAATTAAAACAATTCTTGGGGCTTTAATGACCTGAGTTGAGTATTAGATGCATTGTAGTTTCTGTTAAAAAAATTGATTTTTCAAATCCTTCCCTCGAGTGCAATCTGCTTCGAGGAAAATTGGCGTTGAGGAAAGGTCAAGAATAGTTCCTTTCCCAAATCTACATTGACTGGATTAAAAATTCTGAATTTTATTGAACAGTGAAAGGGAGCTTTTAAAGCCTATCTGGGGCCTCTTATAAAAAGTCTTTTTTATATATGAGTTGGTTTAAAAATGTATGTTATATTAGCAGCATATCCTGTGATGCATATTAATAAAACAATGGAATTTTTTATTTCTTTTTCTCATAAATTACATAATTCAAACCTTAAAACACCTTTAATGAACACTGACTCGGCATGTGGCACTTAATAAAACTGGACTAAACTCGTTTTCTGCTTGACAGGCTACCAGTGGAGAATGTGCCCTACAAGTAAATGATTAAGAGGCAGAAATCTTTTCTGAACTACTATTAAACACTTCAAAGATTTTCAAAGTCAGATAAAATGAAAAGCAAATGTGTTTCACTGCCTCTCAAATACCTCAAATGTTTTAGCAGGTGCAAGCAATGAAACCTTCTGTAGTGACAGCACTTTAGGGTCTGCAAAGTGCACCCGACTGAATTATGGGAAAGCCGGGCATACTTCATAAAAATTCATGATTTTAGATGGGAAAAGATGTGTGTCCTTAATTTCCATCTACATGTGTAGGAAGGAGCAAGGAGGGGGGGAAGGGAAGGGGTGTTTTGTCTACTAGTGCTGCTACAGGGGTTCTCTTTCTTAAATGGTGGCATTGTTTCAGGGGGACCTGCATGGATCCCTTTGGAATTTTCACCCTTGGTAATAAATCATAAAAAGAACAGATACTGTAAGTGGGATGAAGTCTTCTACCTTTTTTTGGCTGCATATTATATGCACAGATCCTGTGCACTCAATACACATTGTGCATGTTTTGCATTTAATGCGCACATGTGTGCTGAATGTGCATTTGAGGGCCAGCTTTAGTGCAATTTGGCCAATAGGGACTCACTTGGAGGCAATTGGCCAATTGGGACTCACACTGGGGCAGCTAGCGGAGAACCCACAGTTGCTTCCAGCACCGTCGCTCTATAGCTGATGCGCTGGCATAGAATCTCCTACGCTGAGACGTCGTGAGGAGAGAACGACAAATGTAAATTTCCATTGCACAGCCTTCCTTGAAATTGTCCCCCTGGAAGCAGTTGGCAGTGGCACTACTGCTGGGTGCCTTGCTGCCGCCAGCTAATAAATAGGGGGTATGAAATATGCACTCTCATTAAATTGCATTGGGCCCCACATTGTTTTGCATGGGGCTCCACAGCTCCTATGGCCAGCTCTGGTTCTTTCAATAAAAATGTGTAGTCACTTGCTGAAATTCATGCAGTGGATGTTGTTTATTACATGATACATGCAGATACAGTATTTTGATCTCCACAATTTCTCCATATTAATAAAAATAAGTAAAATAACTTAAGCTGCAATCCTATGCACATTTTCCTGAGAGTATGTCCTATAGAATACAATGGAACTTACTTCTGAGTAGACATGCTTAGGATTGGCAAGTTGTGGTAGCCAAGTTACTCTTGCAACATCATATCCTAAACTATCTACCCTATTTTGCTGATCAACTCTAAGTTCATGACTAAAAGTGAGTCAAAGAAGGGCTGTATTGCTTCTTGCATTGGATCATTATTTATAGTGGGCTGGGGGAGAGTGGATATTACTACAAGGCCACCAAACTTGATTTCTGTTTTTAACCCTAAGTAGGATATGAATATGAGTTTTCAACAATAAGACACACAACTGCTTCAAGGAGAAAGGGTTTAAGGGAAAAGGTCACAGCTAGTTCATTGTTAAATCCATGCTAATTAAATTAGGATGTTTGAACTTTATTGAAAAGTGCAACTAGTCTGAAAACAGAATCACAGCCTTTGTGGTTGTACACAAATGAGGCAAACAGAGTGTCTGTCACACACTTCCATTTGTATATTTGAGTGTGTGAAAAAGAACGACAGTGCTGTCCATTTCCTGACATTTGACTGGTAGAATGATATGTTCACTTGCAGAATGAACTTTGGTTTTTATTTTAAAGTTCATGGATTCAAAGAACAAACACAGAAGGACTAGACAATGACCTTTGTAAAATATAGAACTCTTCTAGTCAAGGATCCCTCCAGGATCTCTCCAGGCTATAAAAGCATTCAGAATAAAATAAAGTAAAACAACTGAATGTAAATCACTTGATAGGAAAATTTGAGGTATGCAAAATCTTTCATGTACTCATCTTTTATGCGCATCTTGCCCTTCTAAAAAACCCAGATTAGCAATTTTGTCTCAAACCAGTGGTTGCTGGTGGAGCAGTTTGTTTAAGAGGAACAGCTGGTTAATGTTGCTTGAATGGGGAGGGAGATTCTTAACCTGTGCAAGCACAGATTGCTGATACTATAGGTATATAGAAGACATATTGCTCCATGAGACACACTGCAGGTCATAATGCTTATTATGTAGTTGCTGGGGCTTGTCGGTTCGACTCTGTCGGACCACTGCTTCAGCGACTAAACTGGCTCCCCATTCGTTTTCGGGCTGAATTCAAAGTGCTGGTCCTGACCTTTAAAGCCCTAAATGGCTCGGGTCCAGGGTATCTGAGGGACCGCCTTCTTCTGTACAATCCGACCCGTCACCTAAGGTCATCTGAGGGGGCCCTACTGACTGTGCCACCACTAAGAGATGTGAGAGGTGTGGCGGCCAGAGATAGGGCCTTCTTGGTGGTGGCACCCTGGCTTTGGAACTCCCTCCCCTTAGAAATGAGGAAAGCTCCCTCAGTACAGAGCTTCAGGCGGAGACTTAAAACCTTTTATTTTAAAAAAGCTTTTTAAATGGGGCAGAGGTTGGGGGGCAGTTTTATTGTGTCTGTTTTATATTATTGTTTTTAACAGATTTTCTAGTCTGTTTTAATCATTCTTAGTTTTTAAATCTGATTGTATTTTAATTATGTTTTAATCTCTATTTATGATCATCTTAATGGTGTTTTGTTCTGATTGATGTTAGCCGCCTTGAGCTCCCTCTTGCAGGTGAGGAAAGGCGAGATACAAATTAATTAAAATAAATAAAATAAATAAATATTTAGAAGTAAGAGTTTTAAATTATCTTTCCCTGCTAAAGCTTCCCTGTATTCCTGATGGATATGCTTATCCCATTTTTTGCTTGGGTGCATCAGCGGGGGTGCCAGGGAGATAAGATTAGTGTGTCTGCTACAATGAGTGTGTCTACTACAATTTTAATTATGTTTTAATCTCTATTTATGATCATTTTAATGGTGTTTTGTTCTGATTGATGTTAGCCGCCTTGAGCTCCCTCTTGCAGATGAGGAAAGGCGGGATACAAATTAATTAAAATAAATAAATAAAATAAATATTTAGAAGTAAGAGTTTTAAATTATCTTTCCCTGCTAAAGCTTCCCTGTATTCCTGATGGATATGCTTATCCCATTTTTTGCTTGGGTGCATCAGCGGGGGTGCCAGGGAGATAAGATTAGTGTGTCTACTACAATGAGTAAACTAAATCTCAACTGCAACAACTGGTTCCTTTAGCCATCTTCGATGACTGGTATGTCATGACCTCAAACCAATGGTGAATTTATGCTGTTTTAGACCAAAAGTCTAATCTAATCAATAACATTATCATGTCAAACCCTCTCAAAAATTAAATGTAACTTCCACATACTGGGTTGTTCTTTGCTTCTCCATGCTGGGTTCTTGGGGTCACATTTTGCCACCCAAATTCAGTCCAGGCTCTAACTTTACCCTGTGACTACTCCTCCCACTAATACTGTTTCTCTTTAACTTTAGACATGCATCTCGGTCTGGCTCCCACTTGCAGGTGACATGAATTTGATTATCTCACTACTCAGCCACCCAATAAGAAACAGCAGCTCCCACTGAGAAAACAAATCAGCATGAAATCACACAATTGATAGGGTTTCCTCCAAGGTGCCCTTAAAATTAATTATATTGGGAGGCCAAGTTACTTTCTCAAACCAAATAGACGTGACCTGTTAGCTCAGATTGAGCTGTGGTGTGTTAAGTGTTCACACCAACTAGCCCTTTAACTTTCATGGATTATAGAGGAAAGGAGTTGGAAGTGTCCACAAAAAAGGGAGGCTGTTCTGCACTTTTCAAACCTTTTGGGATCAGGGAGGGGGCTTCAATTAACAGTTCAAGGTTCAAATAGTTGTTATATCTACTCAGTTAATAAACAGAATGACATTAGTGAATCAAGAGGAAAACCCCATCTGTACTTATGAAAGATTTAGATCTAGATTTTTGGCCAGAGATGAGTTCCCAAGGCTGTAGAATAAGACAACCAAAACAAATTAAAGCAGTCTAACAGAAAACAAAAACAAAAGAGCTGTGCTTCTTATGCCCCACACCCCAATTATTGTTTTAATGCTATCAAAAGTCCAGTTAAATAGAAATGTTTTTAGCCAGTGCATGAGAGACCATGTTTTGGTTCCTAAGATCTCTGAGCAGAAGGAAAAGAGGAAGCCCATTCCACAAACACCTGTTCAAGAGCTTGTAAAAGTGTTCTCAAACTGTGAGAATAGGTAGCAGTTTTCTTGTTCAGCTGGTACAGGTGGGAAGAACATATTTGGATCTAATGTAA
This sequence comes from Cryptoblepharus egeriae, assembly GCA_030015325.1. Lineage (NCBI taxonomy): Eukaryota > Metazoa > Chordata > Lepidosauria > Squamata > Scincidae > Cryptoblepharus > Cryptoblepharus egeriae. The sequence goes on from JAREYC010000006.1 coordinate 48,238,503, forward strand.
CCTTTCCCATGCAACACATCTAAAGTGTTCACTCGTTCATCTGTTTATGGATAGGCACCTCTGGATCCAACCCCAAAGTGTCAGAGCCTTGGTGGATCTAATGTCACCTTTCCCATGCAACACATCTAATGTCACCTTTCCCATGCAACACTTCTAAAGTGTTCACTCGTTCATCTGTTTATGGATGGACACCTCTGGATCCAGCCTAAAGTGTCAGAGCCTTGGGAATGTGCCTCTAGGGAGCATTCTACTGTCTGGGTGCCACTGCAAAGATAGTCCTGATCCTAATAGCCATCTATTTCAGGAGTGAAGAATCCTCAATGAACAGTTTAATACTTGGGTGTTGGGTTCACATAGGTGCAAGCAGTCCTTCAGACATCTTGATGCTAGACCACTGAGACATTTGTAGTACTCTGAACTGTGCCTGAAAAGGAATTGGCATCCAATGAAGAGCTTCATATTCTGGCATGATGTGACCCCATGATCTCCCTAGGGATTGCTGGGGGCTCCTGAACCCTGGGTACCACCCTCAGGGGATGAAACATTGGAGGTGACCAAAATAGCAAAAATTGCATAAATCACTAAGATTGTTCAGAATAACCCTATCAAGTCATATACCATTAGATGTGTATTTTCCAGTAGAATCCAATGAAAAAATATATTTGACTTATTTCCTTCTTATCAAAAGTTATGGCAAAAAACTAAAAAACCAAAATGCATGGAGTTCTATAGAAAGTGAAACTGAGCTATAGGATACCATTACTCATGAGTAGGCAAACATGGCTTTGTCCATTGGAAAAGACAGATTGAGAGGAATCCATTGCCCCCAGAATGGTCCAGTATTAATAATTCTGATAACAATGAATTAAATAATTTTGATGTATGTCAAAAAGTGGTGGGTTCCAGGTGCCAAATGACCTAGGTATGCCACTGATGTGATCTGTTTTTTTTTTAATAACCTAGTGAGTTATACCTGAACATCACCCCGTCCCCCACCAATGGAACCATGCCATCAGATTGCATACTGTATCTATGGAGAGTGTTATTAGAGAGGTCTTCACTGGAGAAAGCCTCCACCTCTGCCATTGAACGCCTCATATCTCTTCCTACTATTTTTCAGGCATAAATCTGAGGTATTGAAAAGAAGAGGGAAGAGGTTAGAATTGTGGCATTTGAGCATTTCAGACCCATTTGAGAATGACAATCTCTCTGGGACCCTTAGGGAGTGATGTCACAGCTGGAAGTTACATTAAAACTGCCCAGTGCCAGATTCCAAGATAGCTTTTTGTGGCCCCCCTGAAATCGCGTGGCCCCCCTGAAATTTCGTGGCCCCCCTGAAGTCATGATCCCCATGGGGGTCCTCACCTGACCCCACTTTGAAGACCACTGGGTTAGGATATAGGTGCACATGAGTGTTGTCAATACTGTCCCCTTCCTCCCATGGTCTCCTACCTTCTGGCCCCCTCCAACCCTATCAAGGAAATCTCTTTTTCTTTCCCCTCCATACCTCATTCCACAACCAGTATTGATGGATTCAACTTTCTTGTGGCAACATGCTCAAAATGGCCACCACTGGCATGGGCAAAAGAGGAGGCAATGGAGTGAGGGATGGGTGGATCAGGCCCCAGAGGAGGAAGAGGGCAGTGGTGCCAAACCTCCAAACCTCCAAATCCAAACTGCCTTTCTGTGCCTGATCTATCTGTATGGGTTGAGTTGAGACTTGAGTTGACAGGTTTGAGTTGATCCTTCATCACTCTTAACCATCAGCCAAAATTCCTCCATGGGAGGAAGTGGAAGCCACTCTAGTGTAATTGCATTGCCACGCTCGGTTTTGGTAGGAATGGACTGTTTGTTTCAGTTAAAAAAAAACAATTTACAGTACAGTGCGCCTCACGTAACAAATTTAATTCTTTCCTGAGGCATGTTTGTTATGTGAAACATTCTTTACGTGAAGCAGATTTTCCCATAGGAAATAATGGAAACTCAGACAATTGGTTCCACAACCCCAAAAAATATTCATATAAAAACATTAACTGCATGTAAAAATGATGAGAAAACACTGGAATTGAATTCAAAACATGCATTCAGTGTGGACGATCCTATGAAATCGACTTGCCCCCAAATCCAGAGTAACTACAGGAGTACGTAAGAGACTTTCATGGTAGTTACTGCACTACCTAGTGAAAACCTACAGGAAATTCATATTGGAATTCAGAGTAAGGTGTTCTTACATCAGAGCAAGGACTCCCCATAGTTACTCTGGATTTTGCCCTTAGGCTGCACTTAGACACTTTTCTGGGTAGAAGACACTTTTTACTTCTGGGTAGACATGGTTAGGAGGCTGCAATCAAAGACACTTTCAAAGTGTCTCCCCACTTTCTCCTCTTCATCCTGAGCCTCTCTCTCCCCTGCTCCCTTCTGGCTAGCCTTGAGCTGCTTCTCTCTTCTACACTGCTTTTCTCTCCCTCTGCCCAGTGGACGCCTGGCCACAGGAGGAACAGCGGGGAAGTATTGCTTTTGCTATGGGCAGGCGCGCTAGGTAACCTTGATGCTTTTTAAAAGGGCTGCGGGCCAGTGCATCTGCCCCAACTGCCAACGAGTTTGTTTGTTATGTGAAGCACAGTTTGTTTTGTGAAGCAGAATCCTAGAGAAATTTTTATTTGTTACATGGCACATACTTTACATGAGGCGTTTGTTACGTGAAGGCGCCACTGTATATAGTATTTTATAGTTATTACTTTAAGACAAGTTTTAATAAAGTAATGAAATAATATCTGTGTGCTGAAAACACTATGCTTAACATTTCAACAAAATATCAAAAAAGTAGTTTATATGTCTGAAAGCAGAGCTGAGTCAAGTGTTCATACTGTTTACTCAAGCAAATTTATCAGACCCCTATACAATTTGAACTGCATGTTCTATATTTAGCAGTTGTGAGGGCATTTACCAGGTGACACAGAACAATGAAGGAATAGGAAAAGAAATGGATAATATTTATCCAAACTACATATGTTCTTCGGTTTGATTGTATCGCACAGTGAGGTCATCTGGTGTCATACAAAGCAAAACAAATAAAGCCATGCATGAAGAAGAATCCAGGGGAAGTTCTTAAGGTTTCTACATGTGTGATTATTCATCAAATAGCTTGAAAACACAAATATTAATTTCAGATTGAAGTAGCTCTGGGCATTTATGATCTTTGTAAACTCAGATAAAACATAAGCCTTTGTCTCCAGTATTTTCTTTATCTCTGACTTGGAAATATCCATTCTGCTCTTCAGAGACTGCTACTACTTTTTGTTTTGCAAGTAATATAGCTTTGATCCATAACAACTGAGACTGAGTAAACCTTGACTGAATCTTTTGCTTGGGCCATCTGGGTATGGTTTTCCAAATTTTTTCCTTCATTTACAGACCTCACGGAAGGCTACTTCTCACAAGGTACATTGTACTCAGTTATGGCTACTTCAGAACAAATGTATCTTTTTCATTTACAATACACATCAGCAGAGAGTGATCTGTTCCCATCATTCACTTCAATACATCTTAAAAGGAACATGCACATACATGCACACACAGACACAGACACTTAGACACACACATTCAATGATGCAATATTAATGCATTTTGTACTTGGGCATCTGTAACAGTACAGATGTTCATGAGACTGGAAATGCTGGAAAAAAGTCAAGAAACTGCTCCTGTGGCCCTGTAATTTTAAAATTGATGTCAGAAGTGAGCTATTATACTAATGTGAAGCTTCAAAATTTCTCCCAACATTCACCAGAAGGTAATTGATCATGACAAATCTTTCATTTGCAATGCTTTGTACAGATTCCTTAGATGGGGTGGTTGCAGTTGATTGATTTGTTGGGGCTATGTACAGACATGATGATCCTGACCTGTGAAGCCTATGCATGGCAGGCAGGATATTGAAGACAGGCTAGGAAGCCCTTAGGAAGCAGTACACATGGTGACAGGGGTCAGCCAGCCACTTCAACAGGATGACCTGTAATCTGAATACCTGTGGGATACAGTGAGTATCACAAAGATGTACCATAAAGCCCATTGTTCTCCATACCCAACAATCCAGAGTAACGGAGCACATAAGAAACATTACATGTACCCGTAGTTACTGCACCACCCAGTGAAAACCTATGGGAAATTCATATTGCAATCCAGACCAAATTGTTCTTACACCAGAGCAAGGACTCCCCGTAGGTACTCTGGATTGCACCCTAAACCTCCTGCCAGCACGGACATGCACTAACACATCTGGGAAAGAGGTATGCCAGAGCTTTCTGCATTTGCATTTGTCTTCCCACTGAATCTCCTGCCCATGCCATGACTATGCAGATCATGGTGCAGTAGTACAAGATCCTTTGCAAGATTTCAGCTGTAAAGAGTCAGTTTCCCTCATCCATTACCTCTGTGCGCACTGTAGTGTACAGGGTAAATTTCTGCCCATGCTGAAGAATGGTTTCACTGTTCAATGGAAGGCAGCATTCCTTGCATGCATGGCATTCTCTCCTAAGAAGTAACTCATGAACACTTTCCATGGACAAGAAGTCCACATGGATATTTGAACCCATTTGCTCAAGGTGTGTGACCTTGAGATTTTTGAAACACCAGAAAGGCACATTGAGTTGTGATTGATTGAAAGCTGAGTCAGCATGTTAGTGTAGGATTGGCTATGCATCAACTTGGTCAGAGAGTTGCCCTCTTGTGCTGAAAGTCAAAATAGCTCTAATGAATAGGGCCCATAAAATACTTTTTTGCCCCCAAGTGCGAATGGAAACATTATTGAAGCAATGATTAGTCTCCACGAAAATTGTAATTGCTTCTAGATGCTACTTGTTGTTTTCAAGAGCTCTTTAACCTTTAACATTTTGAGTACAAAGGAATCCTTGCTGGGTAGTGAATCTAACAAGACCATCATTTATAGCTGGCAGAGTTCATTAGTCAGTCGTAACAGTTTAATTATTAGCATTTTAACATTTGAGTGTTTAACTAAACAGAACAGTATTTTTAGATATGGTATAAAATGTCTTAAATGCAAATAATTTTTTTAAAAATATCCACTAGTAAATATTTAGTAAATAATCACTAGAACTGAATAATTAATTTGTGTCACCTAGAAAATTAGCATTTTCAAATTTGGCTGGGATGGTACTATATTAGTACTTTTTGTACAAATAAAACATTTCCCTTTAGTTGGAATAAGGACTTTGGGTGGCGCAAGTGGTTGACACTGTGCTTGTTAGTCAGAAAGCCAGAGTTTGAGATCCAAGACCCCATAAGACAGGGTGAGCTCCTGTCCTTAGCCCAGCTCTGCGACACAGCTGAAACCAATTGTATCGGCTCTGCCGTTCCATTGGACTATTTCAGTTGCATGGAGAGGGGGGATTAGCTACTTGCATAGCAACCTATCCTCCATATCAGTCTACCCAGGCCTTTGTGCTTCACATGCAGCATTGCCTTTACCATAGCCTTTCAAGACTAATGGATGCCAAAGAAGTTGGAATAAAGATAGTCTGTCCTATGTGTATTAAAATTGTAAAAATTGTTGTGGAGAACATTGAAGTGATCCTCTTTCCTGCCTAATCAAAGGGCCACTTTCCCACTGGTACTTGTTATATAGTGCTGGTAGGACATGCTGCAGGTGCAATTGGTGGTAAATTTCTCTCTGGCCAGTAGAGTAGCAGTAGAGTAGATATGGGAGGAGAGTAAAACTTGGACGAGAGAGGACAGGTCAGAGCGATGACTGGGCTCACCAGGGGACTGGAGATGACATCAGACTATTCTACCATATGCTCCTTTCTGAACCAGGAGGCCAAACATGGGCCTCCTTGGTTCCATCCCAACATAATAGCTGGAGCAGCTCTGAGGAGACTCGCTGGCTCTCCCATATCTTGCTCTTACCTTCAGCTACAATAACAATTTATTTGTAACTTTATATGATTTATGAACAAGTTAATGAACAAGCACTGATGACAAGCTCCTTGGCTACTTCTCATTCATTCCTATTCCTTAATTCTTTTAAGAAGGTACCAGTCCATGGATCCCATCCTTTCGTCTGTGACTTATTGGCATAGACTCAGAAGAATTTTGTGAAAAACTTCATTGAAAGTTTTTGTTGAAAGTCCAGTGTCAAGTGGATCTCTTCTGTCCATGTGCCTGGTGTCATCTTCATGAAAGGGTGATGCCTAAGTGCTAAAACACTTTTCCCCCTTCTGTGATTTTTGGATTGTTTTCAAGAGTCTTAGGCTGCAATCCTAACCTCCTGTTAGGATGGCATATGCCCCAGCATAAGTCTTGTGCTGACCTGGGGGCATTGGTGTACTTAGGCTGGGGCCAAGATGGGGGGTTGCCATGCAATGGTGCCAAATAATCCCTGCCCCAGTCCTGTGCCCAAAAGCAGCCTGGCCAGGTACCGCCCCCACCAAGTGTCCATCCTTATCGGTGCCCAAAGCGGTGCTGAGGCAGAAGGTTGGCTAGGGGCCATCCCCACTGCGTGCTCACCTGCCCGCCTACTTCCTGAGCATGCACTTTAAGAGGTTCCTGAGAGAAGCCAGGCAGATGGGTGGCTCATTGCAGTGTGGTCCCTGCCTAGGTTTGGGTGGCTCCGCATCCGCAACGAGCCACCTGTCCACATGGTTCTACAACAAGCGCTTGGTGATGGACCTCTGCCAGTGCATGTTCAGGAAGTGGGCCAGCAGGTGAGCACTGGGGGGTTGCCCCTATGCAGCCCCTCTGCCTCAGCACTGCTGTGGGCACTGGTAAGGAGAGGTGCTTGGGGGAGGAGTTCTGGGGGGGGGGATCAGGAGTGCCCCAGTCTGGCAGGGGGGTTCCCAGCCTGGTGGAGGGTTCTCATTCTGGCCCCAGGTGTCTAGGGGTGTCACTAAAATTCCATAAGACATTTCTGCCCCATTTGTGGGGTGTTAGGCCACCACACAGGCATATGCTGACCTCCTCACACCACCACAGAAAGATATGCCATATGAGTATGGGTGGCCTAAATTTGTTAGGACTGTGACCATTGTCCCAACACAATATTTTGAGAGAGAGAGAGAGAGAGAGAGAGAGAGAGAGAGAGAGAGATCAACACACACACACACATTAATCATTATGTATAGTTGGATGAGTGATTTTGAGTGGCCCTTCAGAATTCAGAGACTCACTGGGGACTCTAAACAGCTTCCAAGTGATACCAATTATTCTGCCTTTGGTCACAGGATGACAGACGAGAGTATTCTATGGCTACAAACACTGTCATAGAAATGTATTTAAGAGTGTTTATGTATTTAAATGTATCTGTATTTCAGCCAAAATGCATATGAACAGATGGCCAGTAAGTAGCAAACAAACCAAATCTCAAAACACATCAAATGAAATCTGATCCTGATAGGGGTCAATCATCTTTATCATAATATTTTCTTCAACAAAATACTAATTTGCCACATTTACACGGAGAGAGAGAGGGTGTGTGTGTCTGTGTGTGAGAGAGAGCGCAAGAGAGAAGGAGAGAGAGAGCGAGAGAGAAGGAGAGAGAGAGAGAGAGAGAGAGAGAGAGAGAGAGAGAGAATCTTTTCCAAGCCTTAAACACATGGTTGGTCTTTAGTAATATGCAGATCCTAGTTGTCTAGTGCCTTTTTCCTTCAGACAGCCAATATATTAATACTGCAGGCTTTAATGAACACCACATTCTGCTTATTGCTGCTAATATTTTATTACCTTTTCCCATAAGATTTGAAAAGAAAAATAAAATGGACAAGATCAGAAATGCCAATGTCAAACCAACACATTACAAATGAAACATCTAAATTAAATACTTTTGAGTAAATATGCATCTTAAGAAAACCTTCAGCAATTACCGTAATCTGCAATTAATGACCTAACATTAGCTTCAATCAATCAATCAATCAATCAATCAATCAATCAATCAATCAATTGGTCAGTCAGTCAGTTAATCAATCAACTATATATACTACTTTTCAACAAAGTTCACAAAGCATTTTACAGAGAAAATAAAATAATTTGCTTTATGACATTTATCCATTATTATGAACAGATAAAGATGGTGGGCACCATATTATCTTAGGGAGAAAGTGCATAAGATTCTTCAGAGATCAAGGTGAAACAAGCCCCAGTTCTGCTTCCACTAAATGTTGCATATGAGCACAATCCTAACCATGTCTACTAAAAAGTAAGCCCCATTGTGTTCAATTGGACTTACTCCCAGGAAAGTGTCTTTAAGATTGCAGACTTTGTTTAGTCAGTTTTTACTTTCTTTTTCTTACTGAATTTTAATTGAATGAGACAACATAACTGATGCATACTGTCTGTTAAGTGATCACCATATGTGATGCTGTAAAAGCTTTTGTTCCAATCACATCACATTTGATTCTTTTTTTCTTTTTTGGTAGATCAAATCAAGAATTGCAGAATATATTCTGTTTATGGAAAAGCTGAAGTTTATGGAAGAACTATAAACTTTTGATTTTCTAATTGCAGTTTTAAAAAAGCACTTATGTCATGTATACAAACTTTTACCACACCAGCCTTTTCATCATCATTTTTGGCACCTGTTTTGGCACCCAGTTAATTGAAGAAAAAGTCTTATAAATCATGCTGAGACTCTGATGACTAGAATAGTCTTCAACATATTTCCAGATGAAATTCCTTCTCAAACATAGTGTTCATATTTTCCAGGAATAATATTTCATAACAGGATATGCCAACTCTCTGTTGTTAAAAAAAATGTAGTTTCTGGAAGCTTCTCCCAGATGTAAAGCTTTAAGGAATTACATGTTATGGGGAAAGTGGATTATCCCACAGTAGAGAGTATTTTATCACCTTTTAAAAAAACACACACAGATGATGCTGTGTATGGGAGTGTGTGCACGTGAGTGGGAGAGAGTCATATACCGAAGCTGCCTGCTCAGTCACATAAGCAGTTGAAAAGGATTATCATCATGTATTAGGGAACCCAATTCGCATGCATGGTTTTTGAGTGATGCATTGTGCGTGTGTGATTGTGTGTGTGGTTGTGTAAGGATCTCTGCTATTTCCCATCATGTAACGCAATCATTCCAGGTTTTATGGTGTTTGCAATCTGCCACATTAGTCCAGGTCTGGAAGTATGAAAACTGCACTTTAGAGTTACCAATGCAAATGGATGGATGCTTTTTAATCATGCATTTTAGAGCTACCAGTGAAAATGGACGTCTAATAATGGACAAAACAGTGGTAAGGCCACATCTGGAGTACTGGATCCAGTTCTGGTCACCACGTCTCAAAAAGTGGAAAAGATGCAGAGGAAACAACGAAAATGCTTACTGGGCAGGAGCATCTCCTATACAAGGAAAGGCTACAATGTTCTGGGCTCTTCAGTCTAGTAAAGAGGTGCCTAAGGAGGAACATGATTGAGGCACACAAAATTATGCAAGGGATGGATAGAGTGGATAGAGAAGATGCTCTTTTCACTCTCACACAACACCAGAACTAAGGAACATCCACTAAAATTGACTGTGGGGAGACTAAGAGCAAAATCCAGAGTAACTATGGGGAGTCCTTGCTCCTGTGTAAGAACAACTTAGGGCAAAATCCATAGCAGTTACGGGTCCACGCAGTTATGTCACCCTCTAGTGTTATCTTATGGAAAGTCATCTTAACTGCTCCGGAGCAAGGGGCTTAATTTCACTTTAGGATATAGGCCTCTCTCTGGATTGCAATATGAATTTCCCATAGGTTTTCACTAGGTGGTGCAGTAACTACAGGTGCACGTACTGTCTCTTACGTGCTCCTGTAGTTACTCTGGATCTGGGAGTAACCCTACAATCGAGAGTAACTATGGGAGCATGTAAGAGACATTATGTGCACCTGTAGATACTGCACCACCTAGTGAAAACCTATGGGAAATTCATATTGCAATCCAGAGAAAATTGTTCTTACACCAGAGCAAGGACTCCCTGTAGTTAATCTGGATTGCGCCCTTAGACAAAAGAAAGTACTATTTCTTTGCCCATTGTGTGCTTAGTCTGTGGAACTCCTTGCCACAGGATATTGTGATGGTGTCGAGCTTAGATTCCTTTAAGAAGGAATAGGATAGATTTCTTGACAGAAAGTCATCAGAGGTTACAAGTCATGAAGAGTATATACATGGTGACCATATACAATGGAGGACAGAGTGCTTCTACCTTTAAGCATTGTATAGAAGAGGGAATTGTAGCAGGTTCTGCTTTGTAAACCCTTCCTTTTTAAGCAGAACCTTCCAAAATTCCCTCTTCTATGCAATGGTTAAAGGTACAGGCATTTTGTCCATTATATAAGATCGCATCTACAGAAAGTATGGAACTTGTAGTGGAAAAGAAATATAAGGGAGATTAAGTTCAGGTAAATTTTAACTACCTGCTCTTTTTTCTACCGTGTTGTAAGGCTGGGTTCTCACGCACTGAATAAATAACAAGATTTAGGCTGACTGATATCTCAGAGTTCATTTCTGTGGAATGCCAATATGAAAACCAGAAACAGAGATTGTGCTATTTAAAGTCTGGCATTGTTTTGTTTTATGTATCAAGCAAAACTCATAACAACCCTGTGTTACAAGACCAAAAACATTAGGCATGAGATGAAACCAAAACTTGCCCATCAGCTCTATGGGATACCAAGGTACTTATGAAAAGTAGCTTGTGAGCATGTGTCTCCAAAGAGGAGACAAAGTTGTGTCATCCTGTTGGAAGAGAGGAGGAACTGTTGATTTACAGGTGATGTTGGGGTATGCCTTTGCTTTTTCAACACAAACATATAAACCACCATACTTTGTTGCTCATGAATTTCCGAGCTTTCAACATCTATTTTTCATGAAACAATCCACTGGAGATGTATGGTTTCTTGTTTCCTGTTATTCAATAAAAAGACATTCTGAACCATGCATATAACAGATAGACGGCAGCTCAATTCAAATCCCTCTTTAACCTGGTGCCAACCACTCAAGCAGGCACAGGCAGCTCAGGGGAAATTCGGAGGAAAGAACTGGTGGAATAGAGTTTTGAATGTGATGAGGGGGCATTTCTGGGTGGGGAAGCTGGAACTGGGGAGGATTGGGCCCAGGAAGGATGGAATCAACTGCATCCTAACCCCATATCCTTCCTTCCTTCCTGGCCAGGCAGGTGTTACACCAGGCTTCTTAGATTGGCAATAGCTAAACAGATGGTCCAGATCCAAATAGCTGTACATGGCAGGGGAAAAATATCCCCTTACCCCAAGATCTTAACCTGGGTTGGATATAGTGCAGGCCATGTTTTGCAGGCCATGTTCTTGGGCATTTGTGTTGGCATAGGAAAGGCAGGATATAAATCCCTTTAAATAAATAAATAAATAAATAAATAAATAAATAAATAAATAAATAAATAAATAAATAAATAAATAAATAAATAAATAAATAAATAAATAAAGGTCTTCCATTAGCACATAATAGCCGTTACATATGAGGAGTCTGCACAGTAGGAACACTGTCCCACATTCCCCACCCAATCAGCAGCTAGAAGTTCTGCTTGGTGAACCTGTCATGATAGTTGATAATAATGGTACTATTAATTGGTGCTGTCCAGACGAGGTAGAACGTAAAAAGATCCCACTGTGTCCAGTAATTAATGTTTTTCCCCCTCACTGGAAGATCATTAATAAGGGATTCATGCAAGAAACAAGTAATTGGATGGTTCTGCTTCATTAGAATGTTTTTAGCCTAGAGAGGTATAAGAAAAATGCAGTTTATTTAGATGATTATTGATTGAGAATGTGTTATGCTTTTGTAACATTGGCATGCATGCATGCATATTATAATTACTTTCCCCAAAATATTTCTCAATTGACATATTGGCGGTGGCAGAGGGAGAGGATAGACACTGTTGATTACACTAAATATCCCTGGACCCAGCTATGGCTCTGTTTTCCCTATGGCACATATATCACTATTACCATAGGAAGCAAAAAGAGGTCATTTGTGCTAATTAGATGGGAATGGAGCTCTCTTTTTGACCCATGTACTGATCAGTTTTTGAAAACTGGAAAGTGCAAGTGAGGTGCCAGCAAATATCTCCAGAAGGTGTCCAAATGAGCTTTTGAAGAATATCAGTTTAATAGTCAGTTGCATGATTTTGGGCACAATCCAGAGTTTAGGACAGTGAGGAGTGCCACACACACATATACAAAAAGAGGTTTGCTAAATTTGACAAAGTGGGACACAACACCCCCACTCTACATGTTCTAGTGGTGCAGAATTAGGCATGTATTCAACATGAGCTCCAGAGGCACATGCTTACAATAGCAAGCAATTTTTATACATAGTGGGATTGAAGGGCTAAGATTCAAGTGGCATAGCTAGGAAGGCATAGGGGGTGCAGTTGTATCTGGTAGCAAGCTTTGGGGGAGACAATAAGCTGAGCTTGACACTCCTGGCTAAAATTGTGAAAAACGAAATATGTACGAATGATAATACAATCATGTTATATATTGTTGGAAAAGTAATTTTAAAAGATTGCAAAGAAATAAACTATACTGGTTATGGCCAATTAAGCAGAAAATGAAAACCCAAAAGCCTATGGAACAAAAAGTAGGTTTTCTTAACTCAAAATGTTTCCATGAGACTGAATGCTCTGAGAGCCAATGAGATGTAATTCAGCTCTTTGCATGTTGCCTTAGGCTGCCCCAAGCCTTTTCCAGAGCAACTAGGGCGGCCCATCTAGCAGCTGAGTCAGCCCAGTAATAGATAGGGGAACCCAAGTGTACTTCTGGATTGTGCCAGAATTGTGCATTTCATGCATATCTTGCTCTTTTTCCACAGGTGGTCTTATGCATACTTATCTAGGAGTTGCTCTGGAACACAGTGGGACTTATTTCTGAATAAACATGAATAGGATTGGACTGTTAGAACTGTATTGTAACTCACATTTGTGTGCGGATTAGTAGCTTTCCCAAGGCAATCCGGATGAGTCTCAGAGATTATCTGAGAGTTAATTTTGGTTTCCAAAATTAGTAGCAACCCAATCCACATATAGTAGCAACCCAATCCACAGCACGTTATTACCAGCAGGAGGAACAAGACATTGTCACAAACATATTGTAAGGGATATTGTGGTAGCATGGATGATGGTGGAATGGATGGAAAGGGCTGAGTCAACGTGCTAATGCTTGCAGAGGATCAGTACACTATGGAGCAGATAAGCTCTGTGTGGGATGGTAGAAGGGCAGGGGAAGGCAAAATGAGGGTGAGGAGTTACAGGGTAAAGATAAGGCCTGGGAGGCAGTGGATCAACAGGGTAGATTCCTGCAATATCCTATCCCTCTTTGAGGCCACTTGGGAAGACAGCCTGTAAAACTGTGGCACAAGTAGTCTCATTGTGGCTGCTTGGACTTACCCCTGGACAAGAGGACAGGTGGACAACAGGACTTTTGGTGTGCTGGATACAACAGAGGCTGCTCTGGAATTGCTGCATCCCAGCTTGGGAAGATAGCCACGACTGTGCTATAGGTTTCGTGTCACCTTGTGTTGCAGCAGCTACATGGGATTATGATTCCTGGGAAACACCCGGTTCTCAAAAGTCTGTAAGCACAATGTAGTGCATTTACACAAGAATCGCACAGTTCAAGAAAAGAAACTCAGCAGACAGAAACTTAGCACAGAATTCCGAACCTTTTATGAAACAGATTTTTCCCTCCTCCAAATATAGATGCAGTTCTTCACAACTGATAATAATTTTTCTTTCATTTGGCCAATGCAGCAGCATAATACAGAGATTCAAAGATAAATATATTCACCTTTCTCTGGATTACACTTAATCTATACTATTAAACTTTTCTACATTTGTGTCCACTGCAAGATGTTCCAATATGGGTCCATTGATATTTGCAATACCAAACAGATACAGAATTTCAGAATGGGCAAAAATAATACACAAACTGCAGTACATGGGAATAGCATTTGCACAATAGATTTTCAACCTTTTTGTCTCAAGGCATATTGAAAAAAATACAAAAATTATCAAGTCCATTTTTTTGACAATTGACATGGTATATTATGGCGGAGGGTTTATATTCCCTAATGGCCCCAATGAGTTTCCCCAAAAATACCAGGGCACACTTGCAGATCATTGAGAACACCCCAGTGTATCATGTCACAGTGGTTGAAAATCTCTGTGCTAGAAAATACAGATGGACAGGAGCTGGAGACTTTCCCTTGGGGTCTATTCTGCAGACTTCACATAGAGGAAAACTTTGCAACTGTGTTTTGGAGCACCTGGAGAGACTGGCACACTCAGATGAGTGCAGAAGGGAGGACAACATGTTTCCAGGTCAGCCTCAGAAGGCAGACTCCCCACCCTGATTTACACTAAAAATTCAGGAACAATTTCAGTATAACGTTTTTCTTCTAACGTGGAATATCTGTGGAGGAAAAGATGTTTAAAATATTGCATCAGAGTAGAAATTATATGAACAGGAAACTGGATTTATTCCTAGTTTGCTAACAGTGGGCTGTGGGTGGTACAAGCAGTTAAGGCGCTATGCCTGTTAACTAGCAGGCCAGGGTTCGAGACCTAGGTCAGCCCCACAAGACAGCGTGAGCTCCTGTCCTTAGCCCAGCTCTGCAACGCCAGCTGGATCCAGTCGTATTGGCTCTGCCTTTCCATTGGACTAATTCAGTGGCGTGGAGAGGGGGGATTTGCTGCTTGGGATTTGCTGCTTAACAGCCTATCCTCCGTAACAATCTAACCCAGGCTTTTGTGCTTCGCATGCAGCGTATGCAGTGCCGAGCACGATACCATAGTCTTCCAAGACTGATGGTGGCTTGCTAACAGATTTGCTAAAAAAAAAAAGCAGACATGAACTGATAACACCTGGGGCCTTTAGTTCTGGTCCGAGAACTAATGTCCCAACCAGCAGTTACAGACTAACGCGGGCTCCAACAATCTCTAATGGGCCACAGGTTAATTGGAGACTGGGGTTTCCCTGATGGCTGACTTGGGGGTCCCCATGGCCCCCCACAAATGTTTGCAAATGTTATTGAGACCACACATCAGTAAGTTAGTGTAATTGTATGGTGCCAACTACTAAAACAGTTTTTAAAGAGAATTCACAAAGCAAACAAGTCTGCTCGCCACCTCCAACTTCTTTTGAGCCTTCAAGAATTATCATCATCATTAGAAGAAGGCTTGTTTAGAAAGGATTGCAGATGGGCCATTCAATTGCCATGCATATGTTCAGGCTGGGATCTGGTCTCCAACAGCAGCCTACTCAGAACCTTTGCAGAAGTTTGTAACAGAACAGGTACACAGCTTCCTATTATATATTCCATGTTGCCCACTGGACTGAATCTCTGCTTTGGAGTGGTTAGTTAATTGTTCACCTTTTTTTGTGAAGCTATAAGCTGTGCACCTTAAGCATGTGTTTCCCGGCAGGTTAATGGGTTGCTTTTAAGGTGTATCCTATTCTCACTTAACAGGTTCCTCGTTGCTTTGAGGTGCTATGCTGTGTGCTTTACTAGGTGTTAATTACGAGTACAGTAATTAGCTTGTTAGTCTGTCAGCTTGTCAGAGAGTATGTTGATTTCATTTAGGTTTTGTTAAGTTTACTCCCTCTGGCATTTTTTTTAAACTGTACTTTCCTTCTTCAAATACAATTCACAAGTTCTGGGAGTGGCTCTTATTTGGAGTGGCTGAATACTCAATAAGCCTTCGTTTCTGGGGTAAACAAGACATTTTGTCGGAGAAATTCAAAAAGGGACTTTCCTTCTCTTAATGGGATTTGTGTTGTCTTGCCAAATATAATAGAGTCATATTAGTTTAAAATAATAACTAGTTGCATCCCTTGGGGGATAGGTAATGCCAGAAGAAAGGGACCAGGAGAAGAAAAGCCAGGACTACAAATATTGTGACTGATCAAAAACAAAAAGGAAATTGAAAAGTGGAAGTTATTCCTCCATGAAATGTAAACTGTATACAGATTTTTAAAATGAACAGATGTTTCTGAGAAGAGGAAGCAACTGCTGTGTAAGACTCTGCTGGGTGCCTAATACTTTAGTTTAGATTCCATACCCTTTTCTTTCCTCTAGGCATTTTGTCCTAGAGCACAAATGTACTTTTTCTGTCCAACTATGGCAATCCCCAAAATTTCAGCAGCGCTGCATTTTTGTACCTACACATTTACATGACACAGATTTTCATATTTTGTCCCTAAATTACAAGCCTTGCCCATTCTGAGGCTGAAAACACCCAGCCCAACCCAAAATAATTTTCACCCTGATCCCGCAGGTGTGGATAACTGCAGTTTTGCAAAGTGTAACTTGTGCTGATACAGCGGTGCCACAATTATATGCATCGACACAAGGACTGCACATTAGCAAGACTGCCCTGTTAAGCTGCCTATCAGTTTAAATCCAAATATATTTACTTCCTAAAATATATTAACTGTGAAAGATTAAGTAGATGTTGGTATTATCCAAGGCCTGCCTAATAATCAAAATACCTGCAGCGTAGTAAGTGACTTGACCACATCCTGCAGTGTGGTACTCCACTCTTTTCTCCATGCCACCATGATGATAAGGGTGGTTGTTGTGTGACATACTGGTCTCAAACTAGGATTCTAGCAGCAAAATCCCGATACCTTAATCTTTGCAACATCATGGTATCTTGCCTGAGGGAGGGGTGGCAAGAACAAGGTATTGTAGTTCAGTTCAACATGTGCCAATAGCAGCCAAAAGCATCCTCCAGTCCCATGAAATATCTGAGTCTGTTCTGATTCAATAGCAATTACTCTGCCACAGACCAAGATGCATGTGTACTGCTTGACTATGGATACAATACAATACAGTACACCTTCCCAGCACTGATGCAGCTGCAGTGCAACCTTGAGACATGGAAACATAAGTCCCTTACCTCGAAGAGACCTCTGTGACTGCCTTCCTCTGCAAGATGAAGTGCATGCCTTGTTGGAATAGTTGCTCCAATGTTGAAAAGCTGGGTAGAATTGGCTCTGTCTCTCTTTTATTCTCTTTTTGCCTCCAGAACATAACTTTGATGGCTGCCACAACAATTGCAGTATTGTTGACCCAAATCTTTGTGGACGATATAATAATAATATCATTGAATCAGAGAGTTGGAAGAGACCTACAAGATCACTGTCAACAGCAATATAAGATAAAACCCTTTCAGTGCAGGCAGTTGCAACCACAACAGTTAATCTCTCCTTGAAGATTGCCTTTGATGGACAATCTAGTAAGACTGTTGCTTTGCTGAACAAGTGCTTTGTAATGTTTGATCATTAAGTCCCTTGGTGCAATTTAAACTCATTTGCTCTAAGTTACTTTAGAGCAGGGTTCTGCAAACCCCAGCCCAGGGGCCAGATGCATCCCTCAGCGAGCCTCAGTGTGTCCCTGGCAAGACTCCTCTATCTGGCCCTTGGGTGAGTCTTGTAATCCACTCCAATACATTCTTATAAGTAAATTTATGTAAAGGTATTCAAATTTGAAATGTAAATTAGTTTTTTTTTTGCCCCCCACAGTGTCAGAGAGATGACGTGGCCCTCCTGCCCCAAACTTCTGAGACCCCTGAGTTAGAGCAACTCAAAACAAATCTACTCCATCTTTCACATGACAGCCTCTCAGATATTTGTGGATATCTCTCCATATGGCCCTTCATATCCACTGGTTCAGTAGCTGCGAATTTGAATGCCTGCAAGTTCCAAATTAGTGGGAAGAACCACCTGTAGTGCTCCAAACTCTTCTGGAGCTGTGCTCTGATCAGGTTCAGATTCTCTTCTAAAGAGACCACATGCTGCTTCCATGACCTTCAGAAGGCCTTCAGAAAGCTGAAAACCTTCAGAAGGCCTTTCGGAAGGCTGAAAACCATCTTATCAGAAGCACATACATGGGTAAAAATTTTACAAATAATATTAAAAGGAATTTAATTATATGTCATTTGCCCCAAACGAGACTATCTTGACAGCATTTTCCCTTGTCAGCATAAGATCTTCCTCTGTGAATATAGAAGGGCACTGTATGCACTGGACCATATGTGGGGTGGTTTGTTCTTCTCCACATTCACACAGCCCATTTTTCATTACGTATTCCCATTTCCTCAGGTTGTCCTTAGATCTTCCTATCCCAGGACAGTCTAAGGATTTCCATACAGTTATGGTTGTTCTTGGCCAGGCAACAGGCATGCATATGATTGGGCCAATTGACTTAGCATCTCCCCACTCTCTTTCCATAGGTCCATGGCAGACTCTGGCTACAATCCTAAAGTCACTTTCCTGGGAGTAAGACCTATCGAACACAATGGGGCTTACTTTTGAGTAGACATGGTTAGGATTTTGCTCTCAGTCAACCAATAGTTCAGGCCACAGTTCTAACGAAACTGTCCTTTGATCTCAGTCTTGACTATGGAAGTCAATGGCCATATAGTGAGTGGTTTGTAGAGATGTCACTTTAATCTACTCTTTCTGCACTGCACTGCATTTTCCCAACAGAATTTAGGGGAAGCACACCTTTTGTACTGGTGTCAGTTTTAAACATCCTGTGACCAGTCTTGCTGTTTCATTTAAGGCAACTTCTACCTAACTTTGCATGTTTAGATCTATGCCAAACAGAGCTGGGATATTCTCCATTATACCACGTGGTATAATACTAAAGTTGAAGTTGTGGGTTTTGGCCCTCACAGTTCTGGTTGATCTTGGAGAGCTTGAGGATCCCAGATGAGCAGAATCCAACATTCACAGATTTTGGTATCTGCGGAGGGTTCCAGGAACAGAAAACCTGCAGATAATGAGGGCCGCTTTATATGTTTATGGTCTCTTAAACCTCTTTTCCATACTGCCCAACTCCCTCAATCTTTCCTCACGGAATATTGTTTCCAGCCTTCGTCATCAGAGCAATGCTTGTAAAATAGCACACATATTATTATCATTGCCCTTATCTTGAACACTTATTTCCTGATGCAGCAGTTTTGGAGATTGAATCGGGACCTAGGTCTTGAGGATTATGCCTACAAATTCTTTGACTGTCAATAATCCTACAGCCAAGTCACAACCTGAAAGAGTAATTATGGGGTTTCAGAGGTGCAATATACATCCCACACAAGCTCCAGGCAAGAGTGTGTGTTCAATTCATTAATATGTATTGATTAAATCAATCATATTGTTTCTTTCACACCCTACCCACTCTCAGTCCAGCTATACGGGCACTGTCGTACCTAATTTGTCCAAGACACCCTTCCCACAAGTACCTAACATGTTTCCTCATTTAACCCCTTACCTCTGTGAACTGTATCATCCTTTCGCCTTTTCCACCAGTTTACAGCAGAGGGACAGAGAGGTTCCCTCCATTGGCTCAGAAAGAACATGTACATCAAATAATCATACATTATCCCCATTTTTTCTCCTGCCTCTCTGTCTCCTGTGTTACATTTACGATGGTCAGCCCTTTAAGGCCAGGGAACCATCTTACTGTTCCTGTCTTATATCAACTATTTTGCGTCCCTTGAAAAAACTAATTATGATACCGAATACAGTATATTTCAAATAAATAAAATCAGGACTGCGGCTTAGAGTTCACCTGGTTCCAGTAAAAAAATGAGATTTGATGTCAAGGGGCTAACTCAAAGATTGGGGTTGCAATCCTAACCCCTTGTTAGGCTCACACAAATCCCAGCACAAGTCCCATAATGGGCTGGGGTAACACACAGCCTCCCCACACCACCACAGGAACAGGGAAATGGAAGAGTTGTACAAGCCTAAATTGGTTATGATTGCACCTTGATTGTGAGCACAATCCAAACCATGTCTACTCACAAGTAAGCCCCATTGTGTTCAATGGGTGTTACTCCCAGCAAAGTGTCTTCAGGATTTCAGCCTTTGTTGTTCAGGAACAATTATTGCTGGGGAAATTGAACCAGAGCTTATTTGATCACCTCACCAGTTTTTCTTCCTCTAATGTGAGCTGTCTTTCAAACATAGCTGCAGTTCAACTTTCTTGTTTTAAACTCATTTGTAATGTTTGGTCTCCAATGAGAAAGAAATGAGAGGCAGAAGGAACTGGAGCTTCTGTTTTCCCACCTCCTTAATGACTGCTGCATGTGAACTGCTGCCTCAAGCCCACGGGGACTCACTACTAATGAGTATTTATGATACACTTTATATATCCACTTTATGCATGAGCCATTAAAATTTTACATTTGTTGTTATGAGCTGAAGTAAGGCTCAGGTTTCATCTTTAAAGAGGCATTTTCCAATAAAGCATGTACACCTTTGAACCAAGGGAAAAGGTATGCAATTTGGAGACGGAGAGAGTCTATGGCAAAGAAAAATGATCAATTACATTACTTTAAAGGCATTTAAATACAATATACAAGGATTGGAATATTTATTGCTTGCTGGAAGAAGCAGCTGCAGAAAGCATGGTCCTATCAGTGGCATTACTAGGAAGAAAAATATACTATGAGGGAGAATAGCAATTTGTCCTTCTGAGACAGGGAGATTTCTGAAATGAAAAATATCCAGATTGTATCAAAAAATGATCTAAACCTCCATCCATCCAAATAGTAAATAGAACTGACCATATGGGGAATTGCTCTTTATTGTTGTTTCATATATAAATACGGTATATATATAAAACTTATATACACATATACACACACACGACCCATGATTGCCACGGGGGATCGACTTCCAGATACACATAAACACATACTTCATGGATACCTAAATCTATAGATCAGTAGTTCTCAAAGTAGAGGTTAGGACCACCTTGGAAGCTGTCATTTTGGA
This sequence comes from Cryptoblepharus egeriae, assembly GCA_030015325.1. NCBI lineage: Eukaryota > Metazoa > Chordata > Lepidosauria > Squamata > Scincidae > Cryptoblepharus > Cryptoblepharus egeriae. Next base: position 48,259,320 of record JAREYC010000006.1, read on the forward strand.
ATCTAACAACAGGTGTGCTGAGTCAGAAAACTGAGTCAAGACTTAGGGCGTAATCCAGAGTAACTACAGGGAGTTCTTGCTCCGGTGTAAGAACAATTTACTTTGGATTGCAATATGAATTTACCATAGGTTTTCACTAAGTGGTGCAGTTACTATGGGAGCACGTACTGTCTCTTATGTGCTGCCATAGTTACTCTGGATGGTAGGGTTAGAGAACAGGCTGTGGTCTTGAACCTCTGAAACGGAGCTTGATTGTTGCACCATTTTGACCAGCGTGGAAACAATGAAATGGAACTGGTATAAATTAGACGGGAGATCCTGAAAGTTTGAGCCCATTATTAGTTTGCCTAAATGGCTGTGTTTTCCTCTTGTTGGCAGATTGTTCCCATGGTTGTGCCATGCCCTGAATATTTGAATAATATTCACGCTGGGTGTGATCTGTAAGTTACTGCCACTTTGGAGAAATTAACAAACTGGCTCCTATTCAGGCTTGCTCATAATAATGACAGGGGTGGGGGAATCTTGGCAGTAGAAGTACAAAAGACACCTTGAATGTGCCTCACAGGCTTCATTGGGCCTTGACCACAGTTTCAAACATGCAACACCCACTACTATGTGGGATGTGGGGTGCCAATTCGTAACATGGGTGAAAATGGGGCAATATTTATGTCAATATCAGTAAAAATACCAAAATTTCAAGAGTTGAACTCCAAAACGAGGGTAAAGTCTGATTTACTTAGAGTAAAAAGACCAAGGATACATTCCTAATCAATTTAGGCCAGTGCAACACACCATGTCCCTGTTCCCATGGTGGAGTGGGGAGGCTGGAACATTGTGCACTGGCTTAACAACCTGCCCCCTGCTGCCTGGAATAGCTCTGAAGTGCCTTATGGCACTTCTGCAACACCCCCAGGCCAGTATGGGTCTTATGTTGGGTCTTGTGCTGGTCTAACTTGAATTGCAGGATTGCAGCTTGAATTTTTTCCATATAAAATAAGGCTTCTGAGGCCTCCTGGTGACTGAGGTGGCCTGCTACATGCTACCCCTCTTACTGGTGACACCCTCGCCTCTGGTTTTCCTATCCTCTATCCCACCACACCTCTTTTCTCCACATTTCTTCCTCTTTATTTTCCAATTTAGGGAGTGGGTAGAGACAAGGAAGAAGTTGATGGACATACCTGGGATGTTACCCGCCCACCAGCCCTGATAATTATACAATTACAGTACACATAGAAACACCATCAATAGGTGCGGCACTTTCCTGATTTAGAAATATGAAGTTGAAGGGGATTCCCCCCTCCCCGAAATTTCAGTATTCAGTTTGTTGACAACAGTTAGTATCAATAGAAAAAGGAATTATGGCTCCAACTTTCCAGTTTGGCCTGGAGTTTCCAAGAATGAAGTCTCAAACTTTTAAGTACAAGGAATCCTGGAAATCTTATCAGTGATTCCAGGTATTTCAAACATTATATCATGTGGAAAAACATCTCCAGAAATAGTTTCAGTCAGAGTTGGCAGCTCTGCTCTAGCTGTTATGGACATCATAAAAGAGTACTTTAAAGCCAGCTAAAAAATTGCAATCCTGGAAATTGAAAACGCTGCCCATTGGCTTGCAGGATTATGACTACATCGTTGAGTTCTCCCAGTTAGCCAGTCATGCTGGAACTCTTACGGCCTTTTGTTCTGTTCTTCCACATTCTCATTTCATTTCACTTTGATGTGTGTGTTTTTTTAAAAAAAGTTTGGCTGACATTTAATCAGGCCCCCAAATCTTAGCAAGCCTTTCGGGTGATCAAAGTGTAGACAGTTTCTGACGTGTGAAGATGGTATGTGCTCTGTTCCTCACTATTTTTGTTGAGTGTGTTGTGGAGCTATCCTTTGTATGCCTCTTGACCCATCAGCTATCACTACATGGACCTCAAAAATCCCTATTTAGATACACCAGACCTTCTGAGGATGAGATAAAACCTATTTGCATGAGAAACGTAGGTACTGAGAAGCTCTGTCTTCTCACCTGGCCTGACAGCAATATTTTTAGGGGAAATGGATTTGTGGTCTGACATAGGATAGACCCCTACGACTTTTATTCCTAAGTGAAAGGAGAGGTCCTAGAAAGAAGGTTGTTCTTACAGGTTGATGAAGGAAAGGCCCTGGATTGAGGGAGATAGGAGCAGAGTAAGTATATTGCCTTTGAAATGTGGGGAGAGAGATGTGAAGGGTGGATTGAAGTTTGATTCACTTATTGGCTCCAATGTGGTGGAGTTCTCTTCATCTTAGAACACTGTGGCTGCAATCCTAACCAGACTTTCCTAAGAGTAAATACTATTAAACGCAATGGAACTTTTTTCTGAGTAGATAGGATTGTACTGTTAAAATCCACAAGAAGGATCAGTCAGACTTGGGCTGCAGTCCTAAGCTCCAGTTAGGCTGGCCTAAGAAGCCCCAGCTTAAGTTCTGGATTGACCTGGGGGGTGTCATAAAGTGCAGTAAGACACTTCTGTGCCACTCCTGGTGGACAGTTAGGCCAGTGCATCGTCATGTACGTGCCTCCCTACATCACCATGAAAACGAGAAGACTGAAGAGTTGTGTCAGGCTAGGTTAGGAATGCACCATTAGTTGTAGCATTTAGGTTTATGCAGTTACTTGCTGTCCTGCCCAGCCATGAAGGTGTCACCCAGTGGTGTAGCTAATGAACATGCCAGTGCAAAGCTCAAAATGTTGTCTCAGGAGTGATGTCACAACCAGAAGTGATGTCATCACTTGGGTATTTTTAAAAAGAAAATTGGGGGAAAACTGCCTCCTCCTCCTCCTTAGCAGTTCACCACTCATTTGCTCTGTTAGTGGTATAGCTAAAGCACCTATATGATTATGTGGGTACCTAAAAAAGGTGATTATTTTTCCTGACAAAGGATAACAGCCCTTTGTCAGGAAAAATAACCTCGCCTTTTGCAGGTTCCTTCCTATTTGCTGTCTGGAGTCGAAGAAGATTTTGTCCTGTTCTCCCACTTCCTGCATGCGCAACAGGAAATCAAATTTAATTAAGTAAAAAATGAAAATTGGGTCCCTTATTGCTTAGGGAAACTGTGCTGGGACAAAGAGGAATTGATATTTTCCCGTGCTCAATATAAGAGGAGCACCAATTAGAAGTGCTTGTACACCCAGTTAACATAGATATCTACATTACGATTTACTGATATGTATATGGAAGTGAGCTTTATATGGAATTACATCGTATTGGCTCTCAGAGCAATCAGTCTCATGGGAACATTTTGAATTAAGAAAATCCACTTTTTGTTCCATAGGCATTTTCATTTTCTGCTTAATTGGCTATAACCTTTGATAGGAAATAGATATTCCAGTACAGTTTATTTCATTGCATGCTTCATTAAATTGCTTTTCCTACAATATATAACATAATTGTATTATCATTCATATATACTCTGTTTTTCACAATTTTAGTGAAGAGTGTCAAGCTCAGCTTGTTGTCTCCCCCAAAGTTTTCTACCAGGTGCAACTGCACCCCCTATGCCTTCCTAGCTATGCCACTGGAATCCTAGCCCTTCAATCCCACTATGTATAAAAATTGCTTGCTATTGTAAGCATGTGCCTCTGGAGCTCATGTTGAATACATGCCTAATTCTGCACCACTAGAACATGTAGAGTGGGGGTGGTGTGTCCCACTTTGTCAAATTTAGCAGTGATAACGGCTGCAATCCAAAAGTGCACTTGGGCTGCTGCCCTATTTATCACTGGGGTGGCCCAAGTCCAGTTATGCTAGAGAAGGCAGCTTAAGGCAACATGGGCTGCTCCAGGACAGGTGGACCTGGGCTGCCCTAACTGGGCCAGCCTAGACAGTTCAGGAGAGGCATGTTGACAGCATGTTTAGCATTGTCTAGGGCAGAGCAGTTACTCTGTTTCCAGGGCAGAAATTCCCTTTTCCAGCTACCCAGAGTTATACCATCTCAGGAGCAGTTGTAGTAATGAGTAATGACCCCATAACGGTCCATAAGCAGAATAAGAATGGCAGTGTTGACCAAAAATCTGAGTTCTTGGCCAGCCTAACTGCAACCCCTGCCTCTCAACCTCAGGATATGGCACAACTGTGGCAGCCCACTAACCTGTGGATACAGCAGGCCACTCCAAGCAATCCCCTTGTATCCACCCTCCACTAGAGATACTGCTGTACTGCATACTCATGATGCAGCTGTTACTGGTGGTCAGGAACTTCTGGGCTTCCTTCTAAGGCAGGCATCACAGCTGTCCCTTGTTCATTGTGAAGTGAGGGGGGTCTCCTCAGGAGCAAGCCCTCCCCAGGTGTCACTGACTTAGCATGCTCTGGAGCAGTTAGGACAGCCCAGACTCCTGACTCTAGATGCAGCATAACTTTCTGCTCTGGATTCTGAATAGTTGGAGCAGCCCAGCTATAGCTCTCTTCACTGTCCTAACTCTGGATTGTGCCCAACCACTCAGATCTTGTGACTAGCAAACTTTACGGACAGAAGTCAAACTTGTGCAAACTGGTCCATTTTTTCAGCCCATGATGGTGGAGGTGAGAAGGTTGTGCTCTGTAATTTTTTTTAGCATTATTGCCTTGAAGCACATAGTTAATGAAAAGTATAATGTGATGCTAATGGAGGCAGATTTTCTATTAATAGCCACCTAGAATGCTTCATCAGAAAGATGTGAGGCAGCACATTTTGATTTCATGTTTGATGTGCATTACATATACAAGAAAAAATGATGTGAACTGCCTGATTAGTTTTTTTTCTGGTAGAATCCCCCCCCCCCCCCACGAACATATATAGGACGTAATTATAAAAGTGAACAGGCAAATGTTTGACGCTGGAACCTCTTTAGAATGTCAAAGAAACCTCACATAAAGGTGATGCCAAGAGCGTTGATTGTCTTGTAATTTGATTTAGTTCCTCTCTGCAGCTTCTCATATATGCAAGTAGGGGCAAAATGGCTGATGTCTGCAAATGCCCGAAAGGCTAATAAAGCTTGCTGTGTTCCCAGCATGCTCTCTGCTGTCAGAAACCAGCAATTAACTTAATAGGGTTCTCGAAAAGCAGTAGATCCATGAAATGTGGCATGTGTTGACATTCTCCTGCTGATCTAAACAACCTCCCATCATTGACTAGATGGATATGTTTGCTGTTTGAATTATGTAGGAGCTTGTTATGTGGATTGTATAGCAGCACTTTGCAGTATTAAGTCTAATATTTTATGATCTTCAATTGATTAGCTGGGCTTTTAGGATTACTTATAAAGGTTAGGATATAACAGTCCAGATTTTGACAGCTTGTCCACAAAGCTTTTCAAATTTCACAGAACAAAAGACAGTGGGGTCCCATTTACACACACACGCGCACACACACACACACACACACACACAGCTCACAGAGCTCCCTTTATGCAAGTACTGTACCATGCTAAAGTACATACATTTTGGAGTCTCAAAACACCATTTTCATGAACATAATCAGAATTTAAATTCACATTTATTTTTCATTGTTAAACATTAAAATTGAAATGTATGATACCCTCCCTCAAATATGCCATAAGCTGCAATCCTGAAGACACTTTCCTGGGCATAAGATACATTGAACACAATGGGGCTTACTTTGGAGTAGACATGGTTAGGATTGTGCTCATATTGTTTTATACCTCTAGGCATCCCAGTTTATGAAAGGAAGCCAGGTAAACTAGCATACATGTCGTGACAGCTTCTTGCAGAGGCCATACTGCATAATGCTACTTGCCATGGATAGTCCCCATTGCTACTGATTATTTCTACGATGTCAAACACTCACTATGTAAAAGCTGTTTCAGCCTTCTAGCCTCGAAACTCTTAAATGCACTGTGTTCAGGGGCTGTATGTGGGCAGAAGGAGGCTTTCATACATCTAATCCTAGCAGGCCAGGAACTTGCAGGTGCAAACATGCCTTACATGCAAAATTTCCCAGACTGATCCAGTTGTCAAGGCCGTGGGCAGAGCTAGACCTATAAAATAAACTGTAATCATGCCAATCAGTTTAGGAAGATGTTGGCAAGGAACAGAATTAAGTCTCCCCCCATTTTGCCTACCAAGGAGCAGATCAGCACAGCTGCACCTTGTTTGATTGGGGCAGTGCACATGCAGCCACTGCATGCAACAACTGTGTTCAAGCACTAACTGCATTGTGGAATGGACTGCAAGTGTGTCAGTGAGGGTAAGTAATGCCCCCCATCCAGTGGTGGGAGTCAAATAAATTAACAACAGGTTCTATGTCCTAATAACCTAAATTAACAACAGGTTATATGTCCCATTAGTGGTTCTCAGAACCATGCGCTCATCAGCAAAGGGTTCTATAGAACCTGTGAGAACCCCCTGAAGCCCACAACTGCCCCATCTCTTCCTTTTCTGAAGGTATTTAAATATCTAATAATGCAGTATTTACATTAAAAGTACGTATTCACCCTAATGGAAGCAGTTAAAGACAGGAAAGGATAAAGCATATTTATTTATTTACTCAGTTTTAAAAATTCCACCCTCCTTGTCTCCCTCCCCTCAACAAGTGTTAAAATATGATGGTATTAAAACACCAAGGTAACACACAAAGACTGCAATCCTAAAGACACTTTCCTGGGAGTAAGACCCATGGAACATAATGGGGCTTACTTTTGTGTAGACACGGTTAGGATTGTGCACAAAGCCCTATAATACATAAAAACATGGTAAATACTAAGTATTGACTGTGACAATTAATCAATTACATTGGCCAATTAATCAATTACACATTAATGGCCACTGGCATTGCTAAGGGGAATGGGTGACATGTATAGGGAGTATTTTTGAACAATCCCTTCATGTTTTTCATCATTGATAGAGCAATCCTAACTCCTGGTTAGGTTGATACAAGTCCTGTCACAAACCCTGTGCTGGCCTGGAGCTGTAACACTCAAGTGCTGCACAACTCCTGCGGGGGGGCTAGTCCAGATGCTGACCTCCAACACCACTGTAGGAATGGGGGATTGGGTGAGTTGTGCTGGTCTAAATTGGTTTGTGCTCTCAGTGTGTAATTTTATGCTGAATACAATGAAATAAACGACAATGAAATATCTCTATTCTATTAAAAATCATAAAGCCAGAAGAGGCAGGGATATGGTGCATAGACTTCCAGGTAGAAGGAAGTCCATTATGGGGGGTGATGTGCCAGCCTCCCATCCCAGTTGATACAAACCCTAGTGGTGAAATTGATTTGTGCTCTCCCTCTCCATTTCCGAAAGGGCTTCAACAAAATTTGCACTAAACACAAAAAAAAACCATTTAAAAATCAGAATAACAAAATCAAAGAGACAGAGGCAGGCCAAAATAAGCTAAATACAATAGGGAAGGTCAGTAAAATACCAGCTGCAAACTTGGTCATGAAGGTACTTGGTGAAAGGCTGACAATAACTGGGGTGGATGGATGTACTTCTCTGGAGAGCACAAGAGAGAGGACAACAGCAGACATTCTGCCATTGAAAAGGTCCTATCCTGTGTTCCAGTCACTGCAGGCAGAGACACCATGCAGGGCCCCAGTATATTTAGTGAAGGGGTAAGTTGAAGTTGGAAATATATGACAATTGGCATCATTCAGTCCAACTAAGAGTCCTTAAGTCCCTAAGGTACTGCACTGTGTACCAACTGATGCTTGCAAATTGTTGCAGATTGCTCTTGGAAAGATCAGTTCCAAGCAGTTCTATAGGTAGTACCCCAAGCAATACAGTGCATCTTGTACCTGTATCTAATAACATTCTGTAGATAGTTTTCACCATCAAATGAAATAATAGAGTGCATTCTATCCTTACAATTTACATGCTGGTCCCACCTATCAACAAAACTGATAAAACCAGACTGCAGGATGAGGGCAGGCTATGTTGTCTGGATAATCCATTTCCAATTGTGGACACTTGTCTTCTTTTGGAGGACACTTCAGATCATACTGGGAGCACTATCAATTGCCGTGAAGCGATGCCCTTATTTGTCCGCCTTAGTTGTTTCTTTTTTCTCCTATACATCACCCAGCCCCATTTTATAAATTATTATAGTGGGTAATTATGAGTATAAATATAGGGAACAGGCTCTGGTATAATTAATAGATTTCATGCATGGGCAACAAAAGAAAAATCACAAAGAACTTGAGTCTTTCATAACCTCTGCTAACTGGGCTAAGAGGCTTAAATTGGTGTCTTCTTATATTCAGCAGGGGGAAAGCAACTATCCCACTTCATCCCAGCATGGTGTCTCTGGTGATTGCTGATGTCTGTATCATTATTTCTGTTGATGGTGAACACTTTGGGGACAAGGAATCATTTATTGATTTATTTTACTATGTAAACCACTTTGAAAACAACTCTAGTTGAAAAGCAGTTTTTTTTATCTTTATTTAGATCAGGGGTATCCAAACCCTGACCCAGGGGCCAGATGCGGCCCACTGCAAGCTTCAATGCAAGCCTTGTAACCCTGCAGATCTGACCCATTCTTATGTGTAAATTTATGTAAATTTATTCAAATTTGAAATATAAATAATTTTTCCGTACCCTGATAGTGTCAGAGAGATGTGGCCTTCCTGCCAAAATGTTTGGACACCCCAGTTTAGATGACAGTTGTGGTGGATGATGATGATGATGATGTGAGGAGTGCCTTTTCCTTGTATGGGAAATATAATCATGTAAGGTGTGAGTCTATATGATTATACATGTGAATGGGTGTTGTTTATGTTTCTTTTTTAAATTCCTGCCCTGCTACTCACTTCCAGGTTGCTCAGCAAACCCACCCAATTTATTTTTTAAGGAAATGAAGATGAGTCTATCTTCTACATGCTAAGTCATAGCGATGTAAATGACAAATGCTTGAGATTACATCACCAACATTTTATGAGGATCTATGCAGTGATTATAATGGCAATTGAGCAAAATTCTGTTCTATTTGGTGAAATAGAACAGTATTCTGTTCTCTTCCCAGTCTCAGGGTCAGCTTTCTATAGACTGAAGAAAGAAGTATCATAAAATAACAGCAACAAAAGGTTGACACACAGTGCTAAGTACGTTGAAGAGAACTGTACTGCTAAAGCATAGTGCACAATCCAGAGTAACTACAGGAGCTCTTACGTCAACGTAAGACATTTACATTGACGTAGTTACGGCACCGCCTAGTGGATACCTATGGGAAATTCATAGAACAATCCAGAGTAAATTTTTCTTATGTTGACGTAAGCGCTCCCGTAGTTACTCTGGGTTGTGCACTATGTTTCAGAAAGCAATGCTGAGGTCGTACTCAGTACCGTAGCATTTGGCCATTACCTGGGATCTTGTGAGTCACTGAGCCATATGCGAGCAGCACCTCTTCCCACTACCTGACTTTGCATCGTTGCTCCTGTGTTCTTTTTAGAAGGCAAAGGGTAGGGAAAAGTTCAGAAGGAAACACAGAGGAGTAGAGTGGTGGGCCAGAATGGACCGTATTATTGAAATTATTGAAAACTCTTCTATGATCCTCTGCTGTCTGGTATGCTTTTATATGTGCTCTCTGGTGCATACAAGAAGTAAATTTCCCATTTACTGCAAAGAAAAGGAAAACCTCAGTGAGGTACATACTGAGGTACAGTCAAGGCATTTTGGCAACAGCTCCAAACTTTTTGTTCTATCTTACTTACATTTTCTCTGCCTCTTGTGCCTCTATATCACTTCCATAGATGTTAATAGTTTTGTCTTTCTCCAATTGGTTTTATTTTACTTTATTTTTGAGATTTTTCTTTTAATAAATTGTATTTTTTCTCCTATAAATGGTAAGCTGTCTTTGGCATCTGCTCTGGCAGAGGAAAGCCAGGCTCAAAATCTTTTAAATAAATAAATATGTATGGTTTTTTAACTTATACTGGCCTGGTCTATCTATTTAAATGAAAGGAGATACCTAATGTATGTTTTCAGGGGAGGAAACCAACAGCAGTTACAAATATACTTGGAAGTAAGCCCCATTGATTCATTAGGATTTACACCAGATCAATGTGTGAAGAACTGCTGCCTTAATGTGCACATCAGAGTTTTCATGTCATCAAGACACCAGTGAATTAGCTAACTATTTTTAGAAGAATAGTGTTCATTAATACCTGATGCTCCTTTTTGTAATGTTGTCAGAAATATATTTAAAAAATCAGTTCAATGCTTCATCGTCGGCAAGTAAAAAGGTAACGACTATCTGAAGTTCCATGTCATAAATTCCTCTAACCAGTTACTTGCAATGAATTAAATTAGCCTTAATCACATAGTTATAAAAGGTACAACAATGCCACTGTTCTTTCTGTTTGAAAAAAATAATTTTGTATTTTAACTTAAATATTATAATTAGCAGATTTGTTTGTCTAGCTTAGAAGTAAGATAGGTAAGATTGACACTTCACTTTTGACTCCAGACGTTAGATTTAATAAGCATAATTTTCATTCATTTAAGTCTAGACCAATTTTTTTTATCAGTATACTTTTTGTAGGAAGAAAATGTACATAAAGAAAATTGGCGTATTTATGAAGGAAAGCTGAATTAGCTTTTATGTTCGACTTTGTCCAACTGATAAAATACCAACCAGTGTGAAAATACACCAGTAAGGACAGCTGAAATCATTCCAAATTGCTACTCACATGTGATTTTAAAAATGCTCAAAGTAATAATAAACTGCCCAATAAAGAGTCTTCTGTTCACACTTTATCCATTTTGAAGAATCTTTTTGTCATGTAAATGAGAAATGATGGGGTTTTAATTTGAATTTGAAAAATGTGCTCTGAATACTTAATCAAAAGAAAAGCAGAATGATTCTTTTTTTCTTTTGCCATCGTGAGTCACAATAATTATGATCTGCAGATGTAGATCTTAAATATTTTGTCACACCTGCAGAATGAAAGTTACAGTAATAATATTTAATTCTTGAAGATTACATATTGTGACTTGGTTTTGGTACATGCAGTGGTCTTCAAAGTGGAGGTCGCAACCCCCAGGGGGGTTGTGGGCCCCCCACAGAGGGGTCGCGAAGGCTGAAGGACCACCATCTTGGTCCCCACTCCCAGGGGACCCCAAAAAATCAACTTTGCGATAGTGCCTTGTATTCCATCAGGACATATTGGATTTGTCTTGGATTTGAGGAGCAAATGCCTTGGATTTGAGGAGCAGAATGCAATGCAAAATCTGTTTTGAACTATCTCCTTATCAAAAGTTATGGCCAAAAAACTAAAAAGCAAAAAAATGCATAGAAAATGCATGGGGAAATGTAAGTAATTTATTTTGTGGCTTTACTTGTGAGTAGGCAAATGTGCCATAGTCCAGTGGAAAGGGCAGGCTGAGAGCAATCCAAGGACACTAGAAAGGTCTTAATCCAATGAGCGCAACCCCCAAATTCACCCCAGAAGAAAGTTCCCCTTTGCATTGAGCTCAATTGAAAGTGTGGAAGAACAGTCCAGGGGTGCAAGGCTTCCAGAATGGCCCTGATCCCGGTCACCTGGAGCTTACAGGTGTTTCAGAAGGCAGACCTCCCCAACACTGAAAATGATAAAAACTGGCTCTGATGGTAATTTGAAGTTTTTAAAAAAAAAATTTTTTTAAAAAATAGTCTTTCCCCTCTTCCCAAGCTTAAAGTTCTATCCTTAAACCCTCTGGGGTTTTAATGCTTTTGGGGGGATGGTTAAGGCTGTTTTATTTTTATTAATTTTATTTTCATTTTTATCAGATGTCCTCTTTCTCCAGGACACGTCCCCTTTTTATCCTTGTATCCTGAAGAAAAAAATCTTCATTGTCCTCCTTTCCCTTGTGAGCAGACAGCCTATAGCCTGTTTGGAATTAATAAATCACGGCTGCAAGCCTAAATACACTTTCCTGGGAATTGGTCCCATTGAAGAGTCTGAGGGCTTGGGGCAGTTGAAGGTTAAGAGAGGACCTGTGGGGTTGGGGGATGGGGTGGGTGGGAGACAGGTCCTCTATTTTAAACCCCGTGTCCCAGATTGGGGGGGTATCAAGTTTGACAAGGGAGTCCTGGACAGATTCCAAAGATTGAAAGGGGGTCTCTGGGCGGAAATGGGCATTGCTCTATGGTGGTCAACAGAGTATTGATTTATTAAAATACTAGCGAAAAGCGTCCCCATGTTGCGGGTGTAACATTTTCCCCTATGCCATCCCCTCATGGCACAGAAACACCCCATGTGCCACTTCCCCCATGCGCATCATCCCCCCATGTGCAACATCCCCTCATGCACAACTTTCCCCCATGCGCATCATCCACCGAAGCACAACTTTCCCCATGTGCATCAGTCCCCCATGCGTAACTTCCCCCATGCGCAACTTCCCCCATGCGCAACTTCCCCCCATGCATAGCATCCTCGCCAGTGCAACCTCTTCCTCCGAAAAACATCCCCCAGTTCACCAGGCACTGAGCACCATATTGGCTGGATGTTATTCAGTCTCCCATGTTAAGTATAGGACAGAAACACGTTGCCCCCTTTTCAGCCCCTGAAGGGTTAAATTTCTCCAGATGGTTCTTGGTGGGAGTTCAGGTGACAGAAGGAACTCCCAGAATTCCATGCTTCAGGCCCAGCTTTCAGGGAGGAAAACGCGTTGCGCCCAGTGGTGGGCCCAGCCTGCCCTAACAACCGCTTCTCCGGAAGTGGGCGGGGCCAGGCTGGGTCAGGGGGCGGGGCCAGGGTCAGGGGCGGGGCGGGGGAGGGCATGCCACCTTAACCCTTAGTTTACCAAAAAAATTGTATCACTTGTGACGGCATCAATCAGTACTAAGCCCCTGGGTTCTGTGTAATTTATTCCTATGCATTACACTTTGTAATGCTCTGAGGGGGAATGTGTGCCACAATTAAGAACATAAAAGCATAAGAAAAGCCTCCACTGGATCACACCAAAGACCCATCTAGTCCAGCTCCTGAATCACACAGCAGCCCACCAGCTGCCTCAGGGAGCACATATGACACTTGCATCCAGGTGCCTAATACAGCAGACACTACCACAAGTTCCACTGGTGCTACTCATACCACTGGTTGAGAAACACTGATCTACAGTTTAGGACCAGAGTCTGTGGTGTCCCCTCTGCAGGTTGAGGTTCGCCTCTAAGCCATTACTTAAGGCTACAATTCTGTCCACACTTTCCTGTAAGTAAGCTCCATTGAATATAATAGGACTTCTGAGTAGTCAAACAAAGGACTGAGCTCTTAGTAACCAGCCTCTGGTTGCAATCCTATTCACTTTCCTGAGAGTAAGCTCCACAGATTCTAATGGGACTTACTTCTGAGTAGCCAAGAATAGGATTGGGCTCTAATGCTGCACTCCTCTGCACACTTTCCTGGGAGTAAGCTTCATAGATTGAAATGGGATTAACTTTTGAGTAGTCAGACATAGGATTACAAGCTCTTAGAAACCAGCTTCTTTCCAGGGAGTAAGCTTCACTATTATAATGGAACTTACTTCTGAGTAGACAGTGATTGGGCTTTGAGGCTACACTCCTATGCTCACAGGTGAGTAAAACCTACTGACTTTAATAGGGTTTACTTCAAAGTAGGCAGTGGACTGGGCTCCTGGGGTGCAGGATGGGAACTGCATGCTGCCTGCTTATAAGGAAAAGGAGGACAATGAAGATTTATTGTGGTCCTGGAAAAAAGTATGGATAATAAGAAGACTCCATGTTGCCTGCTCATAAGGAAAAGGAGGAGTAAAAAGAGGACCTGTCCTGGGAAAGGAGGACATATGGTCACTCAGTACTTGCTTCTGAGGAGGCATGCAAAAAATTGGGCTCTGATGCTACCATCCTATCCACACCTACCTGGGAGTAAGCTCCATTGACTAGGATGGGACTAGGATAGGATTTACTTCAGAGTAGGCAGTGGAGTGGGCTCCTGGGGTGGCAGGATGGGAACTGGGGCTATTTCTTCAGATACCCCCCATACTTCCTGGCCTCAATCTCAGGTGGAGAGATTTCTCAGAGGGGCAGGATGAGGTGGGGAGATCTCTTGGGGGGAGCAAAAGGTCTACTGTGTGGATAGGATTGCAGCCTGAGCCCAATCCTAACAGTGTCTACTCAGAAGTAAGTACCATTCAAGTCAATGGGGCTTACTCCCAAAACTGTGTGGTCAGGATTTTAGCCTTACAGTCCAGTCCTATGCAGGCTTACTTATAAGTAACTGTCATTCTAGTCAGTGGGGCTTACTCCCATGTAAGTGTGGATATGATTGCAGCCTCAGAGCCCAGTCCTAATCATGTCTACTCAGTAGAAAATCCCATTATAGACAGTGAGCTTACTCTCAGGAAAGTAGACTGGGCTGGAGGGAGAGATCCAATCCTCTGCCAATCTCCTCAGAAGTAAGTTCCATTATAGTCAGTGGGCTTACTCTCAGGAAAGTCTGGATGGGAAAGTAGCCTCAAATCCTATGCTACTCAGAAGGAAATCCCATGATAGTCAATGGGAATTGCTCCCAGGAAAGTGTGGCTAGGATTGTGGCCACAGGCTGCAGTCCTCTACTATACAGTGTGGCTTACTGCTGAGTAGTACTGGGTAGTACTAAGTAGTTCTCCATGCTTAGTACTGGGCTGCAAAGGCACCCAGGGAAGGAGGGAGGCAGGCAGGAAGGCTTGCTGCTAATTACTCACCTCAGTCTCCCAGAGGTTTCTATGCCGGCCTCTCTATTCCCTCCCAAGGACCTCTTAGTAAAGCTGCCCATCAAATGCCTGATTCAAAAAACAGCATCTGCAGAGAGGCTGCTCATTTGCATGTGAGTACCCAGCATGCTTTGCAAACTGCACCAGGAAATAACTTCTGAAAACTTGCTAGAAATAAGGTTTTTAATCAAAATAAGGTATTTAGCAAAGTCAGGATTCCTGAATAGCCTCATTCAAAGGTTTGGGGCATGAAGAATTTACTAACCCTGACTTTAAAGCATGGAACTAACAGTGATCCAAACACCCCCCAGTTCAGCAGTCAGAGTCTGAATGTGCTGCAATAGTAAAAGGAACAGACTGTTTGTATTTTAAAATTAAAAATAACCTTAGGGAGGGAAGGAGGGGGGAGAGAAGGGGAGGGAGGCTCAGAAGGGGAGGGGGGAGGAGAGCTTCCAGAGGCCCTTTAAGAGAAATGCAAACACACTTGCATGCAATTCAAAGATGATGGCCCCCAATTAACAACCGGTTCGCTAACGTCAGCCCCTAATTAACAACCACCTCTACAGAACCGGTCAGAACCGGCATCAGCCCACCTGTGGTTGCGCCCCTTTTCACCCCCTTCCGGTTGGAATTTCTGAAAACCGGTTTTTAGTGCACCCCTCTGTCACGGAAGGAACACCCACCGCAAATTTCACACTTTTAGGCCTAACGGTTTTGGCAGGGCGGTGATGAGTCAGTCAGTGAGTGAGTCAGTGAATCAGTGAGTCAGTGAGTGACTTTTCTCTTTTATAGATATAGATATGTATACATGCACGCACATACACACAAACTTCCATTTTTTGCAAGTAAGTTGAATGAGGAAAGTCATAAGTATTACATAGGACATGGCATGTACTCTCTGAATATAATCTTATGTAATTTATGTTCTGTATTCCAGATACCCTTTATGTTGAACAAAAATACATTAATTGATCAAAAGAAATGTGTGCCACCCTCTCATTTGGGAAAGGATACAGGAGCTCCACAAACAGTAGCTATGAATAACTAGAGACAGTGTTGTACTATCTAGGACTAATAGAGAAAACCGTTATGAAATATTTTATTGCCAGCTGAACAATGCAACTAGCATACAATGCATGTCTACTCAAAATTAAGCCTCAAAATATGGGGCTTATTCCAAAGTCCATATATATATAGGGTTGCAGTTTTAGTTGTCCAACATAATAGCCACTACTATAAAAAAGCAGACCTCTGTCAGTCTTGGAAGACTATGGTATCGTGCTCAGCGCTGCATATGCTGCATTTGAAGCACGAAAGCCTGGGTTGGATTGTTATGGAGGATCAGCTGTTACCCAAGCAGCAAATCCCCCCTCTCCACGCCACTGAATTAGTCCAATGGAAAGGCAGAGCCAATACGATTGGATCCAGCTGGCATCGCAGAGCTGGGCTAAGGACAGGAGCTCACCCTGTCTTGTGGGGCCAACCCGGGTCTTGAACCCTGGCCTGCTGGTTAACAGGCAGAGTGTCTAAGCCACTCGCACCACCCACAGCCCACTACTAACAGATTGGTAAATGGTTTGTCAATGATTCATCAGGTTCATCAGATGAGAAGACTGATCTGCAGTTCTTATATCAGATATTCCCAAACTTTCTCAGTGATGCTCTTTGTGTCTCAGAGTGCAATCCTAACCAATTTAGGCCAGCACAACTCACCCATCTCCCTTTTCCTGCAGTAGTGTCTGTGCACTGGAGTAACCCTCCCCCCAGCAGCTGAATGGAAGTGCCTTACATAATATTTTCAACATCCCCAGGCCAGTACAAGATACACCTGCCAGCCTAACCAGAGGTTAGGTTTGTGCTTCCAGAGTTTTTCATTGCACACCTAAGCCAAAAGAATTACCTCTAAATACCTGTTTTCCTCTAAATACCTTTGAGTTCATTGTTGTTCCCAGTTACAGTTTGGGAAAGACAACCCTAGACTGCTGCATAGTTTGAGTATTGGATTGTTGTTTTTTAATTCCTGGATATCACAGATTTAATCTGTGTGGGTATATTTACACCTTGACTCTGTATGCCTTAAGGTCACAATGCAGTTAATTCAGTATGCTTGAATCCAGCTAATCAAACTCTCAGCAGACAATATTATGTGTTGTTGGTCAGTTGTATTTCGTTTGATGGTTCAGAAGTTGTGAAGTTGTATTTTTCACTGGGTTCTTATACCTGATTCCCTCCCTCTCCCCCATTTTACAGATTTTTTTTAATGATACATTTTCTTTCTTAGCATCTTGATTATTTATAACCATTCTAATGTATATTGTTAATTTTCAACATACTTTACTGTCAAAAATGTCTGTTAATAGGAGTTTTAAGCATGAACATAAATATTGTCTGAATAATCTTAAGATTAAACTGTACTTTTAAACTCGTGATTACATTATTTGAGCAATAATGATTTGAAGGGGAAAAAATTATTCATCTGACTGATGAAAGAGAGTACCTGATATATTTCCATTCAAATATTACTCTTATGGAATATTGGCAACATTTAATGTTTCAGCCTCAGCTATAAATTCCTTCAGAACAAATCAAATGTCTTTAAAGAATATTTCTGTTTGAAAAGGAATTAAGCCTTCCTGAAAGAATTTTAAAGGTTGCGATATTCACAGTCTGATAAAGCAGCACCTTTAATGAAATTCTAATTAGCAATTTCATGCACTTTGCTATTAGTCATATCAGATTAATGCACATTTTCACAGCCTCCCTTTAATTAAGTGCACTTATTTCAAGTTTCAAACAATTTCCTTATAAGATTAAAACTGTGCTGAAATGTTATTTAGTAAACAGAGGTTGCGTGAAAATGTAGGTATTGGTGTATTTACTGATGGACTGTCCACAGATTTATACATTTGCTACTTCTTGGTGGAAGGACATTCTGTTTGCTTTTTCACAATTGTATTTAAAACAATAAATTACAGGGCTATAATCCTATATGTTGGGCAACTAAAGCTGCAACACGGCATATATATATATGGACTTCGGAGTAAGTCCCTTACAACTCATTGAGACTTAATTTTGAGTAGACATACATAAGATAACACTGCCAGAGTAGGTGCTTATGTTCAGTCCACAAATGTATTTGCTTTACAGTTTTTATTGACAAAAATAAAAACCAAATGTTGGTTTATTAGAAAGTTTATTAGAAAGTCACAGCTATTCAAAGTTTTCCTACTTAAACAGAACCTTAGAATTATTAATATCTTTCTGATGGTTCTCACTCATATGTTGTTTGGACCTTTTCATGCCTCATATCACCTGCTACACGATCCTAGGCTGCATTGTTGAAGGATACTACTAGTACACAATTTTAGCCATACTTTCCTTGGAGTAAGACCCGATGAACTCAGTGGGACTTCTGAGTAAACATGCATTGGTTTGCACTGCAATAATAATTTCTCATCCAATATCATATTACAGATGTTTTCATCAAGAGTGTATACAAATGTACATCATTTTGGTAGTCAGTCAGAGAAGTGCACTTACTGCTTTTTCGACACACATTATCAACCACGGGTGAAAAGAGTGAGGTGGAAAATTCTTGATCCATGAGCAAAATTCCGCTTACTAAGTTAGTGCGCAATCCAGAATTAACTACGGGGAGTCCTTGCTCCGATGTAACAACAATTTACTCTGGATTGTAATATGAATTTTCCATAGGTTTTCACTAGGTGGTGCCGTAACTACCTTGACATAAATGACTCTTACGAGCGCCCAGTTAGTCTGGATTGTAGGGTTAGTCTCCAAGCTTATGTAAGTGCATTCTTGGTTTATTCTATTTTAATTACAGCACTGGACGCTTCTGGTTCAGAAACATCTACAAGGTACTTGATAAAAGGAAAAAAAAGTGGAGACCTGCAAGAGAAAATCCTGCATATTTTGGTTGCAGCCTCAGATTTTAAATGAGGTTTACTGGTCCTTGTCTGAAAATGTGTGCTGCGTATTCCTAAGACGTAACTTCTTCAGACTTAGGTACATAAGATAGATGCATGTGAGTGCAAGAAAACCACCACTCTGGTGTGTATGTCTCGTTCTTCAAAATGTGAAATGGGAACTCTTCTTCCTGAATCTTGTCCAGTGTCTGCTCACAGAATCATTTGTAACATGATGAAGGCAACACATTCGTACCGGAATAATCCTTCCAACACACGACATCACAGAACAGTCCATTCAATGAACCATTTAAAAAAGGGGCTGAGCCAGGATATGACGACTTCAGTAATGTGTCACAGCATGCACAAAATCAGTTTACCATTCCAACATCCCCTAAAAATATCAACACATGCTGACACATTGTGAATTGAAGCTGTTTTATGAATTGACCATCACTCAGTGTCTGATCTGTCAACAACAGCAAGAGCATCTACCAGAGGATATTATGATTATAGGAGTGTCATTATATTGCAACCAGCCTGATATCTATTATTGTGTTTAGAGCCTCTGGCTCTTGGCTAGTACTGTACAATATCTGCTGAAATCAGTGGGAAAATTTACTCCACATTTATGGAACAGGTTCAGTTTGTATCTCTAGAAAGAAAAAAAGCAAACGAAAACGGTTTCATCCTTGTAAAACAGATAACCCATATCTATGTGCAGGCTGATTGGGCTGGATGGTTAGTGTAATAATTCCCATTATTCTTTACTTCACATGTTTCCAGCAACTCAGTGATTGATTCAATATGCAGAATGATAGGCAGACCTATTATGTAAATGCAGGGAAAAATATCACTCATTTCCCACTGTGTTCATAATGTAATAACACCATGATATAACCATGACAAAAGCCTCATTTTTTCCATCTCACCATACGTTGCCGAAATGCAAACAACGTTTATCCAAATACTGAAAAAAGTCATTGTGAGAGATTCTTCCCCCTCCTTGTTTTCTTTCCACTCTTTCAGTCTGGCTCTCTTCAGAGTTTAGCTTTCAAATGTATTCATTAATTGTGCACATGTTTAAACACATGTTCGCTTGTTGATGTCATTCATTTAGAATGTAATATTTCTGACATTTCTGGAGAGTCTCTTGGGCCTCGTACACCTCTTAGCAGTTCTCTTTCAGTAAGGGGTATTTGCATTAAGATTACAGATTGACATCTCAATAACCTGAAACATATTCAATAATGCATATCCATAGTGCAGGATTCGGGAGGGGGTAGGGGGGTCACCATCCACAGTCCACTTTGTCAAGTCATGTGTGAACTATAATTTAGACTAATAATTACCAGACATGAATGCTATGAAACATTAGTGTCTACAGCTTTTTTCTTTAAGTCCTGAATTTTAATGCATTCAGAAAACATTTGCCTAAGGCCAAGACAGGCCCCCTCAAAATACCCCATATGGAAGTATTTTAAAAGTGATAAATGATTTGGAATCTATACTGTCTACTGGTCTGCGCGAGGAAAGAAAATTAGAGCTAACAGGTGTTAGATAGGGAATGGTGAGGCATTTTAATAGAATTGTCAAAATGTTGGTACCAGATGTTGACATTCATGCATGCAATGAAGAAGGTATGTTGCACTGCCATTTGAAGGATTCGTCATTTAAATATCATGTCCGCAGGAGGAAGTCCTTAGATTATCCCCCCATTTTTTGTTTTTTTGGCACAGACTGTTCTTCTTTCACCTTTCCCCATGATTTGCATCAAAGTGTAGTGGTTATATGGCTCACATCTGCGTGCTTTAAATAATCTACCCTTGTCAGTGCCACTTTTATCTGCCTTATGATCATAACTATCACAAAGCTTCCTTCACAAGCCTCAAAGTCCCTGCAAACTATTTATTTAATCAGGATGGAGGGATACCTTAAACGTTGAATGTTGCAAAATAGTACAGTGATTAAAGTATGTACTTCATATACAGCATAAAGTCTTTAGTGATTAAAGTATGCAGTACATGGAGGAAAGTATCTGTATGAATATATGTTTTTTAAATGCTAATCATAAATGCCAGGGGTGGAGCAGATACAAAGGAATATTGGGCTTGATCTTTACTCTGCTGAAAGCCTTATCCAGTCAAGTTGCCATAATCCAGGTTGGGAGATCTGTAGATAAATTTGTGTATACCAAAAAAACCACACACCTTACATGTATTTATCACTCACTGCAGTTGCGTAGTGGGGGTGGGAGCAGAATAGCAGGTACTTTATGCGAAATACCATATTTTCTTGAATCTCACATTTTTCACATTTTTCAATGTGAGCATTTTTGAAATGCTCACAGTTTTCAGCCAAATTTAGTCTCCAAAATCAGGGTGCACATTAGATTCAATAGTGCATTGGACTTGAGTAAATACGGTATTTTGATTATAAGCATAGATTAGTATTTAGTTTAACAGTTCACTATATTGTAATAAAAAATGTAATATAAACACACTGTGGTATAAAACAGTGCAATTAGGTAAAAATCATAACACAACCCTATTGTCATATTATTATTATCAAAGTACTAATTCTTGTATGCAGTAAAATTAAATTTTGCACCTGCGTTGTAGCTGCACAGTACAATTAAAAAAAATTTAAAAAATTCAAATCAGTTAAAATATGGATGTGCATTAGATTTGACAGCACATTAGATTCAAGTAAACACGGTATTCTGTGAAAGCAACCCTTCCCTCTCACCATCGGAGCCATCTGAGCAATAACGCACTGTGTAAAACCTCCTTCCCACACACTGTTGGAATCATTCTGGGTAGTGACAACAATGCATAGGAGCCACTGTTTTGTTCAGCAAGCACCTGCATATTGCCGACACTACCTGGAATGGCTCCAGTGGCAAGTGGGAAGGGCTGCTTATACAGCACATTCCTGTGCCCACAGTCCTTACTGTTTTGCCCCCATTGAAGACTATGGCCATAATCCAGGTTAAAGTTCAAATGTGCATTACAATATACATTCAAGTGATTTTTGCACTGCTTTATGTTCAATAGTATGGATATCCTTTCATATTATTGCACAACTAGTGTGCTAATAGCTCCTTAACACCAGCGTTGGTCCATCAGTTAGGCCATGTGAAGTGGTCACCTCAAGCAGCAGATTGGTGTCCACCTTTTGCCTCCATTCCTTTTTCTTCTACTCTCTGGATTCGAAAAGGGAGAGGGGGATTAAGAGGAAGAGGAAATATGGAGAGGAGATTGAGTTGTACTGTGCATTTAGATGAAGAAAAGAGTAAGGTGCCTGGGAGTAAGCCACAATGAACACAGTGGGATTTACCTTTGGGTAGACATGGGTAGCTGACACTGCACATCCTTTTACAATAATTGACGATACCTCAGTCTTTCGAGACTGAAGGATGCCAATAAACGTCTCAAATCAGTCCTACTACTTTCAGTTACAACTGAGTTTAGCTGAATGACAGCAACTTTGTGAAATTTTATTTTTTAAAAAAATATTCCATACTCATATAGATTTTAAATGAAAAAAGTTTTCCACAGATTAATATGGTCTTGCCTTGTCTTGCCTTACCTGTTGGGCAGCTGCCATGCACACAATAAAAAATGGAGTTTCCCCAAGACTACATCTCTTGTTTAAAGTACTCCTTCTCCTTCCAGCTTTGCCACATACTTGCCCGCAAATGCTTTTCATTAAATGCAAATAACATATTTTCTAGTGACTTGAGCTTTACGTTCTTTGTACCATTCATCATTATGCATATCTAATATATTTTTTGCAAACCATCAATTCTCTAGCCTTCTGCCTTTGCAGGCACATTTCTGAAATTAAATCAAAATATAACTCCCCCCCCCCCCCCCGGTTACTTTTTAAGACGCATATTTTTTTCAAAGCAAATGCATTCCGTGTTTTAAGCAAGATACCGCCATGTATTTATGGGAGTTTAATAAGTTCTTCCATTAATAACATAGACAAACTAATTTACCAGAACGTGTCTGTTTTAAACTTTGGGAACAAAGAGTGGGAGTATGAAAATCAATCTTTCCTTTGTACTCGAGCCACTGACCCATTGAAGCTTTGAAGATCATTTCTTTAAGAAATTGTGAGGAGTTATTTAACTACAAACAGCAGCTACCTTCCCATTCCAGCTGCGTAATCAAGCGTAATAAATTAGAGGAAAAAATAAAGGTTCAGTCCATTTTTTAGAAACTAAAAATTCTTAGGGGCACTTTGACAAATAAGCTCCTGGTATAAAGAAATCCCCATTTTTCCTCAATGTGGCTGTTAAGCACAAGTTTAAAATGCAGCTCTTTAAAAAGGTTTCCTGGCTTTAATGAACATTTACTGATTTTCCTGCTTCACCTAGATTTTAATAGTTTGACAGAAGTTAATTGGTAATGTCCCTTTATACTGGGAAAAGTGCACACATCTTGTAAACTACCATATTACTCAATGGAAATTCTGCTTCTATTTCAGACTATACATGTACCATTAATTGTAATAATTTTGCATCAACTCCACGCTCTGTAGCAGTGGTACAAAATATCAGCTCTTTTGTCACTTATTTTACAGTCACATTATTGTCAGTCACACTAACCAATAAAAATGCAGGTTAATATGAAAAAAGAAAATGAAATACTGATTAGAAAGAAAAAAATTTCTTTCAAAGGAAAGAATGTGTAAACAAAATATGTTCTAGGCAAATTAAAATGATATACACATCTCTTTAACAAATTAGCATGAAGCTGTTCATCCTTTTCTAGTACTGTCAAGACCTCTATTAATGAGGAAACGTGAGTCTTGATCCAACTCTATTCATAGATCTAGTTAATTCAGCAGTGACAGCACCACTTATTGGTTAAAGTGAAGTGGAATTCAGAAGGAAGTGTGAGGGTCTGAATCCTGCACTCCACTATCATTCCTCAAACAGATGATCAGCAGCATTAAGCCATTCTGAGTTTTGGGAAAGGAGGACTATAAATGTTTCAAATCAGTGCTACTCAAATTGGGGAGATCATGAGCCCCCTGTTCATGTAAAGGTCCAGTGCACTTTGAAGGGCAGGGGAAGGGGAAAAGCAGCAATGTGATTCCCAGGATCATGCCCCTGCAGAGGAAGAGGGGCTAATTTTAAATATATTCAAAATATTTAAAATATTTTAAATAGCTTGGAAATAAAGTGCTATCATGTTCTGGTTGAAGTGCTATCATGTTCTGGTTGAAATAAAAGGTTGAACTTCCTTTTATTTTGATCACTACTTTCACAATTATCATGCCGTGGGGAACCTTGCAAGCACTCTGCTGGGTACCCTGGGGCTCTCCGTACCCCCTGACAACACCTCTGTTAGGTTTAAAAAATAGCCCCCTTCCTCTGCAGTTGTGCAATCCTATGGATCACATCATTACCCTCACTCAACCCCATAAAGACTTACTTAGGGAATAAAATTCCATAAAAGTTTGAGAAACACTAAATAATGAGCAATAATTTACATCAATGACCTGACTCTGACTATATGCACATGATAATCCACTGATGGATTGCTGAAAAAGATGCAATACTTTAACCTTGTATGGTTTTCCATCCAGCTAGAATATGCTTATTTGGAACTAGCGAAATTTACCTGCCATTGCAGAAATAAAATTTCAAGAATATTTGTGGGCCTAAACGCAATCCCCCCACACAGCACCTCCCTCCGTGCTACACCCCCCTGCAACACTCTCCCCCATGCAACACCCCTCATGCACCATCCCTCCCTGACCATGGACGCACCTACCAGGCAGGTGAAGGTTTGGGACTGGGTTTTATCAGTCTTCAATGTTAGGTATAGGATGAAAACTTGTTGCACTCCTTTTCACCCCCTTAGGGATTTTTCTAAATAAATGGGGATGCCTTGGCATGCTGGCAATCATCGTTCTGTGTCCCAAGGGTTACTTTCCCCTGTTATAGAGGATAGTCAAAGAACCACTCTCCCTGGCTCTACTATCAACACAAGCAGCAGCAATTACCCAAACAGAGCCCAAAGCATTTATAGTTTTCCATTGGATCAGTGTCCTGGACAAAATGCAAACTTTCAGGTTCAATAGTACTGCTAATCTGAAGGGAGGAAAGCTTCTTTAGTTTATTACCCAATTAAATGCTTTGAACTAGGAAAATTCAAACTTTTGCCCAAAGTAATTTTCATGGAAGTATCATCATGCCACAAGCATGATAGGCAAGCTGGTTAAACCAGTTTTAGGTTACGTAACTCCACTCACTTTGGATAAAACCTGTAGAGACTTAACGGAAAGTTCTTGTCTTGGAGACATGTCTGGTGGGTGAGGATAGGATTGCTATTAAATTCCCCTGCACTGGCAGAACACAAAGTTGTGCCAGTTTTGTGGATCTGTGCCATTTATGGTTATTATTAGATTAATATAACCACTATGCAATATGGGGAGTGTGTAGTTTCTCAGAATGATCAAGCCCAGGGGAAATCTTATATAAGGCCGTAAGTGGCTTCCCAAATCACCTGGTTCTCTCTGGCAGGATGGCTACAGTTTTCCCCTCTATGTTCCCTTTTATTGGGAGTGGAGAAAATGCTATGGGGTAGAAAAACTCAGACCAGTCAGTATGTATTTTTCTGATCTGTACCATTGGTGGAGGAGATAATGCCATGGCTCATGGAGGACCATGTTCAAACTCCCCACTCACACACCCTGCACATGCGTAATTCTTTGCATTCTATCCAATCCCCTGCTGTCTGATAGCTGGAGGGGATATGAGCAAGGATACAATTTTTAGAAATTTAAACACCCCCAGGAGGCAAAAATGGGTGCAACTGTTTTTGTTCCTATTCTTAACATTGAAGCCTGACTGATCAACTCCTAGCCCCAACCCCTGGGCCTAGAACCATGAAATTTGGGGAGGGTCTTCCTTCCTTGATGGCAGCACCAAGAACCATTTTAGTGCCTGGTGGTGCCTGCTGCCCAGTGTTGCCCTCTGGTGTCCAATGCCGAGTAGTGCTCAGTTCCTGGTCCCTGGCAGGGATGCCTGGTGCCCAGTGGTGCATGATGCCCACTGGTGCCTGTTGCTGGTGTACATTGCTGGGTGTTGGGTAGTATGGTGTCCACTGCCTGCTGCATGCTGCTGCTTTGTGCCCAGTGCCTGGTAGGGATGTGTGGTGCCCAGTGGTGCCTGCTGCCCAGTAGTGCCTGGTAAGGATACCTGGTGCTCAGTATGGATGCCCAGTGCCGACTGGTGCCCCATGGTGCCTGATGCCCAGTGGTGGTCACTGCCCAGTGGTGCCTGGTTCCTGATGCCCAGTAGGTAAATCCAGTGGTGCCTGCTTCCTGGTAGTGTACACTGTCCACTAATGTCTGGTGGTGCCCAGTGCCTGGTAGCACCTGCTGCCCACTGCTGCCTGGTGCTGCCCACTGCCACCCAATAGTGAATCCCAGTGCCTGGCAGTGCCCAGTGGTGCCCAGTGGTGCCCACTGCACAGTGCTGCCCTGTAGAGCCTGATGCCCAGTGGTGCTCAATTGTAAGAATGCCTGGTGCTCGATAGGGATGCCTGGTATCCACTGCCCATTGATGCCCATGGTACCTTCTGTTCAATGGTGCCCAGTGGTGCCTGTTGTCCACTGCTACCTGGTACTGACTGGTAGGGAAGCCTGGTGCCAGCTGAAGCCTGCTGCCTGGTTGTGCTCAGTAGTGCCTGCTGCCCAATGCTCAGTGGTGTCTGGTGGTCCCCACTGCCCCATGGTTGCTGGTGCCCAGTCCCCGCTGGTGCCTGCTGCTGCCTGCCACTTCCCCTGGGTACCCTCTGGTGCTCAGTGCCTGTTGGTGCCCAACAGTGCCCACCAGTACTTGTCTGTGCCCAGGGCTCACAAATATTTTTCAAATTTTACTCCCACAATGGCGGGTTAATTCCATTCATTCTTATATAATCCAGAAGAATAGTTGTGAGGCTTGTTGCTGCTTTCTGATTGAATGGAGTCATCCTGAGATGGTCCAGTAGTCAGTCCCAGTCTTCCATTCAAGGCTTGAACCTGACTAGTCCATGCATACAATTCCTAAGATCGCCGTATCACATAAAATAAAGCCCCTACATTTTCCCCTGAGGTAGCTGTAGACATTAAGCAATTAATGCATTGACTAAATTTAAAAATAATCCCCTCAAGGCATTTTGCATTAATTACAGTGATTATGGGAGGGAAGCTGGTTTAGTTCATCAATAATATTGTTGACTGCCTCTGTGGACTGAGCAATGCGTAGGGCTAATAATGTACCGAATGTTAAGTGGGGAATTTCTAGCTATACAGAAACAGAACTTTAGCCTTCTGCTTTTGCTTGAGGCTCAGAAGATACCTCTGCCGTTTGAGGGGCGGAAAAGGTGTCTGAGGTAGTGAACAGCAACAATAATTCAATTGTGTTGATGCAGAAGTTCGTTCAAAATGAATCTGACAGAACTGTGTTTGGCTCACCTCTGAGAAGGATGGGGTTGTGCGACTGAGGAAATCTTGCTCCAGGCCTATTCCAGGGCTGTCATAGTTTGTGAACCACTGCAACACAGCTTCTCACACCACTTAGTCACTGAGAAGGTCACACGGGAGTAGCTAGTGCCATAACTCCTTCCTGTGCTAATGTCAACACTCCTGTGACCTGGAGCAATGGTGGCCTGGGAAGGATGCTATCAAGTGGCAAGTTTTATGAACAGAAGTGCCACCATTCTGGCTTCTCCGAGTTGTAACTGTCTCTCAAACAATGCTTTCTCCTCCTTGTGATATCCTTCAGCCTATGCCTGGACAATAGCTTGAAACGAAGCTACAGCTGAAAAGTTACATGAGCAGGGCTGCAGTCCTAACCATGTCGATTCATAAGTAAGCACCATCGTGCTCCATGGGTCTGATTCCCAGGAAAGTGTGTTTAGGACTGCAGCCTGTATGACATTTTAATTTCTCATGAATATAAATTCATCTGTCAAAACTTATTTTTATTTTGTTACCTTCACGCTTTCCTTATTTATTTTTACCTGACAAAGGATCACGTTCATTATCACGCCCTACAATCCGGAGTAACTACAGGAGCACATAAGAGACATTATTATTCACTAGTACCACCTAGTGAAAACCTATAGGAAATTCATACTGCAATCCAAAGTAAATTGTTCTTACACCGGAGCAAGGACTCCCCGTAGTTACTCTGGATTGTGCCCCTGGTCTGCAAACCTGTACATATTAAAGATAATGAAAATTACCAGTGTATGATTGCCATTTCATAAGCATCTTTTCAGCCCTTCTGCTCAATGTAATAATCATCCAAAGCAGAATAACATCCAGTTTCCCTTTTTAGAAACAAAGGACGTTGCTGTTTTGCTGTCCTTATATTTACCTAGAATTCAGTTAATCATTTCATTAGAATGATACTTTTTTGCACGTCAACACATTAGTACAATCTCCGCTTTGCCCTGAAAAGTCAGCATTCTCCCTTAGCAATGATCATGGACTACCGACAGCCCTTGTGTTAAAAACAAGCTCTAAGATCCGTTTTACTTTGCTGCAGCACTGCTTTGCAGATACTGAATTAGAGCCTATTTAAACCATTCAAGCATATAATCAAATTTCAGTAATGAGTTATTAATTAAGCAGGGGCATCCATTTCTGTGCTAACTGCCTCATAAACAATCGACAGGAGATTTGTGAATTTTGACTTTCTGACACTATTAAACAAATCAATATTAGGTTTCAGACACAGCAATTCAGACAGTTTTCCCTGTTATTTGGCAATTGTCTGCCTGGAATACTAATGAAAGAATTAAGAGCTGTAGATTTTTGCATGTGCTCCATCAAAAAGATCCTTATCTGCGGGGAATTGGGGCCTAATTTGCATGGCAGAAGACTTTGCTTTTGTAGGTACATTTTTTCTCCATATGTCACTCATTAGTATTTATAAAACTACTAGTGGTGAAGCCTTTAGCTGCTATTCATAATGAACATTCATATCCCTGCTGGAGATACCACTGAACAAAGCACAGAATTCATATATTTATTTATTTTGGAGATGGACTAATTTTTCTGTCTGTTTTTTTTTTAAATGGCTAACCTGGAGCAAGCTTGAAACCAAGATGATGTCTCTAGAGCTTCTATTCTTCATTGGCTATAAGGGAAGTTTTTATTTGCTTCAAATATAAACTGATTAATATGCTGGCAATTATTTTGCCTTTGACACAAGCTTTCCCAGATTGACTCTTTTTAAAATTTTCCTCTGTCCTTCCCTCTCCTCAAATCTGTTCCTTTCAATGAGTCACACGAACATATGTTTACCCCTAAGAAAGTGTTTAAATACTAAATCTGAAAGATGTTGTGAGTTTAAATGGTAGCACAAGGGGGGATTTGGAAGGCAAATGGCCTGCCTAGGTAAGCACATATGCACAGCAGCGTCCCATATAGTCTGCCTGAAGTAAAGCTAACCTATGTGTTCCAGTCTTGTGCCTTTTGTTCACAAGAGTGAAACTGTGAGGAGGGGAGGGGATCGGTTCTAAGAAGGGGAACAGGTTTGATAATAGTGGTGGCTACCAAACCCTATCCCCCTTTCCAGATTATTCCTTTATCAACAGAAGACCTTTTCAACTGCCCTCATCATAGGATGCAGTGGTAGCCATTTAAGAACTGTTGCATCAGTGAGGCAGAGAATGGATGGGATTGGGCTCTGCATATTTTTTCAGAGGTAAAACCAACTGGATTTAATGGAACTTACTCCCATGTAAGGGAGGATTGCTGTATAGGATTGCAGCCTATGCGACTGATGGAAAATCAGAACTTCCTGGGTTTAAATCTCACCTCTGTCATAGCGCTACTGCAAGCCCTACTGTCACAGACTCAGTTTCCCTAGGTAGGAACATAATATTTTCTTCATTCAGTCAGTCACTCGCTCACTTGCTCATTTGTTTGTTTGATTTTTTCCTGCCTTTCCAATGCTGAAGCAAATGCCCTTCTGCTTACAAAGCTTTATCATCAAGTACAAAAAAATCAAACAAGATATTAAAACATTAATTTTAACCTTACATAGTGAAATGTTAAAAAAGAGCAAAATTAACAAAAATCCTTAAGCTAACGGAGAACAAATAAGTCCAGGGAAGTACTGTATTTCCCAGCTTAAAACACACACCGGACTATAACACGCACCTAGATTTACAGTCCGATGCGATTATAGTCTGGTGTGGCCGAGTCCAGCATGGCCAGAGCGCCACATCCTCCAGCGTGTCCAAGCCCCTGAGAAGCTTGGGGTCACTTGGAGGAGGTGGCACTCTGGCCATGCGAGGCTGGGAGAGGTTGCACGACCAGCACTGCCCCTTCCAGAGTGTCAAACCCTCTCAGAGGGCTGGAAGGAGCACTGCTCATCGCGTGAGACTCCCAAGCCTTGCATGACCAGCATTGCCCCTTCCAGAGTGTCCAACCACTCAGAGGGTTGGATGCTCTGACGGAGGCTCTGCCCTAGCGGCGCGAGGCTTGGGAGGGTCTCTTGTGACCTCTTCCAGCCTCGTGAGGCCAGGGCAGAGCTCCCGTCAGAGCGCTCCAGCCTCTCAGAGGCTGGGCGTTCTGGCTCCTTGAGGCTCCTTGAGCTCCTTGTGTGACCTCTCCCAGCCTCAGGCGGACAGAATGCCACCTCCTCCAGCACACTCAAGTCTCTGAGAGGCTTGAGCGTGTTGGAGGAGGTGGCATTCTGGCCATGCCAATGGGGGGGGGGGGGGAGCCATATATACAGCTTATAAGGCAGGGGGATTTTTACATCTTATAAATGTCTTATAAGCTGGGAAATACGGTAATCAATTCACATCATTATTTCAGAGTCAAAGAGGGCAATTATCCACTCAGCAACCAAATGCTAGATGAAACAGGTATGTTTTGAGCCTTTTCCAAAAGAGAGGGAGTAGTTCTCAATTCCCCTGGGATGGAATTCCATAACTGTGGAGCCACAACAGAGAAGGTTTGTTCCCCAGGCTGCCACCCCTCTCTCTTGGGACAAAGTCGACACTTGTAGAAGAACCTCCACAGATGATCAAAGACAGTGGGCTGGAATGTACGGAAGGAGCTGGTCTTCCAAATAGCCTGGAACCAGATCATGGAGGGCTTAAAGGTTTCAGTGTGACCTTTAGGTTACAGAACTAGAACCCTGAATTTGGACCAGCAGCAAATGGGCAGCCACTGCAGCTGCAGAATTAGTGGTCTAACCAAGTCATATCATCTGGGCCTCATAACTACACAAGTATTCAATCAGAATAAAACAAGTGAAACACTTTACATACCCAGAAAGCTCTATATAAATGTGAAGTGTAATTCATTGTGATGTTTCAGATATCTGGATCTGATTGTTAAATGGTATCCATATATGTGTATATTTTTTACATAGTATGTAGAGGCACAGACAGCTGCAAAAATCAGAGCTAAACAACATGTGGATTAGTCCAAAGGCGCTCTCACTGCTATGCGTGCATGACTCTCTTGTAAGCACAGGTGTTACTTATTCGTGCTACTATAAAACTATTACACTGTGAATCTTTCAGACATGATTATAGGGTTATCAGTGTATACAGACAACAACACAGGTGTACAGTCCTTCTGGGAGGTGTGGCAAATTTACTAAGAACATAATATGATTCTTAAGAATTCTCATCCAGACCAATCCAGCTGTGTCCTGAAGTCTGCAGTGAAGTATAAATATCATGTTGTATTTGCTGATGTCTCTTTTATATCTTTTGTTAAACGGGTGGGCTCCTTTGGAACAGAGATTCAGCATTTTATTTTGCTATGTAAACCACACCACCCAGACTTCCCCCAGCACTACCCATCATATAGCATGGCAGAGAGAACAAGAGACTCAAGACTACTGACTATGCCCCCACCCAAGTTCAAGATGTTATGGAGTGAGGACCCTGCAAACCCTTAAGACAGAGCCTCCCCCCAACACACACACACACAACACACACACACACACACAGTTACCTGAGGCCAGGTAAAGTAAGAATTGACTTGGGTGGGGAAAGTGATTTCTGTCTGCTAAGACAGAAACAACCACAGGGATCCAGCCAATGATTCTATTGAATGGTAGTAGTGACGGAGCAACATAAGAACATAAGAATGGATCAGGTCAAAGTCACATCTAGTCCAACTTCCCGTATCACACAGCAGCCCACAAGATGCTTCAGGAAGCCCATATGACCAGAATTTTGAGGTTGTCCACATCTACACACACCTCTCATGGCTTGTAACCCATGATGGTTCTTTCCTCTAGGAATTTGTCCAATCAATTCTTAAGGTATTGAGGCATTAAATTAGAAACACACAGGTAGGGTTGCCAACTATTTCCTCAACAGATGAGGTTGCCAACAAAAGCCAGTGAGGTGTAATTGAACCAGTTGGTTCATTATCTGCCATGAAGTTTGAGAAACCAAAGGGGCTCACCTGGAAAGAGCAGGTCAGCAACCTCATTGCATAACCCACATTAGCCAGTTCAGGCAGACTTTAGGTTTCCGTTTGGGTCTACACAGTGTCTTTACTTGTGGGACAGCTACTTGTAAGTATCAAGGAGAAATAAAGAAAAAGAGTTGACCACAACATCAGTTCAAAGCATCAGATTTGGGACTGCCAAATGTAATCTGTGTCCTGTGTTCTGTTGTGATGGGCTGGATAATTCAGGTGGATGAGAGGTATAATTTTCTGCCATTTTCTTCTTCTACAGTGGTTTTTTATGGGGTTTCTCTAGTCTAATCTATGTCAGGTCTGTTATTGGCATAGCATTTTTCTCTAACATCAGGGATGTGTCCCTTGTTTGCAGAGGTTTAGGATCTTGTTTCTGGCATTTCAGCCTTGTCCTTTCCATGTACTGTCAATGTCCCTTCCATGTCCCAACCTGCTGTTCTCAGGGCCAGATTTAGGTTTGATGAGGCCCTAAGCTATTGAAGGTAATGGGGCCCTTTATATGTCCAGCTGTCCTTTTTCAACAACAAATTGTCGTTGTTTTTTGTGTTGAATATATCTATCTATTTATAGTATTTATATACTGCTTTTCAACTAAAAAGTTCACAAAGTGGTTTACAATGAAAATAAAAAATTAATAGCTAATTAATAGCTAAATAGGTATCTAAAGCCATTTGCACATAACAAGATATCTATTTTATCAAAGTAATTGTTGAACTGAAATACAATTTAAATTGTTTGGTGGTCCCCAAGAGAGTGGGACCCTAAGCTATACCGTGTTTAGCTTATACGTAAATCCAGCACTCCATGTTCTCCATGTTATGTTCTCTCAGCTGGTGGAGTGGCGTCAATGTCCAGGCTATGTCCAATTTATAAAGACACACTTTTTCTTGCAGTTGCAGTGGTGTCTATGATGTAGCAAGGAACTTCAGGCAGTCGGTCCGAACCAATAAATGGGGATATGGGTCCTACTCAGTGATGGGCTTCAAAGAAATTAAGAACCGGTTCTCTGTCCATCTGGCAGCCACTTTTAAATGGCTATTTTTAAACTTTATATGTACTATCTCTTGTTAAGAACCGGTTCTATAGAGTAGGTGCGAACCTGCTGATGCCCACCACTGGTCCTACTGCCATGATTCACTCCTTCTTGTCCCTTACCCAGTACACTCTCTGCCCATATACCCTACAACCTCCCCTGCTGCCACCTCACTGTATGTGTGTGTGAGTAGCTTGCAAAGAGATCTTCCCCTGTAAAAGCCCAATAGGGTCATGTTCATTGTGTTGTTCCCACTCCATGGTGGGGTCTGCTAAGATGATTGATGTAACATGCGGAGACCTGGCTGGCCAGTTGCAGGAGTTGCTTTTTTTCCACCAAGGTGTCCAACAGAATCAGTCTGCTTAATTGTAATGTGACCTACAATCAGGAGTAACTACGGGACCTTTCACACTGACGTAGTTACGGTGCCACCTATGGGAAATGTGTAGAGCAATCCAGAATAAGTGCCTCTTACGTCTTCCTGTAGTTACTCTGGATTGTAGGGGTACTTGCAATATCATATGTCATTTCATGTTGATATGGCATTCCATTATAGCCTTAAACTTTGTGAAGCAGTTTCTTGCTACCGTGATCATTATTATGTCCTTAAAGACTGAAAAGCAAAACAAATTGGAATGCACTGTTTTCTGTGATAACTTTTAATTACAAGTTGCAGGAAGCAATACTAGATGTTTTAAAATCATGTGAAAGTGTGATTTTTACAGTGACAGTATCCTTTTTTCTTGCAAAACATAAAGGCTTGCATAAATTGAAACTGAGAGCCAATTACACATTATTCTCATTAATTAACACCACTAGCTCAGAAATGTTCACTTAGGAAATGAGGCCATATTGAAGAAAAATTTTCATATTGTCCAATTCAATGAGAACATTTTGGCTTATTTTCTTTCAATATGAAAATTTAAAGCCTGGATCAAGCCTGGATGAGAAGCTATCAGGTGACTCCAAAGGTGGCGCAAGTGTTTAAGACGCTGTGCCTGTTAACTAGCAGGCCAGGGTTTGAGACCCGGGTCGGCCCCACAAGACAGGGTGAGCTCCTGTCCTTAGCCCAGCTCTGCGACGCCAGCTGGATCCAATTGTATTGGCTCTGCCTTTCCATTGGACTCATTCAGTAGCGTGGAGAGGGGGGATTTGCTGCTTGGGTAACAGCCTATCTTCCATAACAATCTAACTCAGGCTTTTGTGCTTCGCATGGAGCGTATGCAGCGCCGAGCATGATACCATAGTCTTTCAAGACTGACGGAGACTTGCTTTTTAATCCAAAGCAGCAGCTGAGTACACAGTCTGAAATATCCATCTTAATACAATCTTCAAGATCCAATTGTCATAAATTATGTCTCTGACAAAGTTTGAGTCTTCATTTTCTACAGGGTGAGAATTTGTGCCCATGCAGTCCCCCATTACCATGTGAGACAGAAGCTTGAGTTAAGCTGGACATCTGCAACAGAGAGAAAAACTAAAACTCCCCATCATGCAGTTGGGAAATCATGGGGAAACTGTGGGAGACCATATATTCCCCAAATAATGGGCAGGACAACTCCTGATTCAAATAAGTGATCCACCTTGGCTCTCCATATGTGGATCATAGAATCATAGAGTTGGAAAGGACCCAGTGGATCATCTAGTCCAATCTCCTGCCTATAGCAGGAAATCCTTGTCTTGTGGGGACACATGTCTCAAACCCTGGCCAGCTGGTTAACAGGCACGGTGTCTTAACTACTTGCGCCACCAGAGAAAGACGGATTATAAATAAATAAATAAATAAATAAATAAATAAATAAATAAATAAATAAATTAAAATAAATAAAATAAGTAAGTAAGTAAGTAGGTAGGTAGGTAGGTAGATAGATAGATAGATAGATCCTACCCAGCTCCCAAAAGGGCAATCTCATACCAGACAGAAAGGAGAGCAGGTGGGTGCTCCTGTGTACTTGGGGTTGTGCCACCTGCATAGACAGCACAGATCTGAGCAGATCCATTGGGGCTACCCTGCCCGTTCCAGCAGAAGTGAGGATTGTGCTGTAAGTCTGATGTAGCCCCTGGGGCATACTTGCCATTTCCTGGTAATTGAGGAAGTAATTGAGGATGTTCTCCTAGCAAAATAAGTTTTGGTTTTCAATGTATAAGTAGCATGGGTGTTTAAAAGTTCTCTGCCACTAAAGTTGGGATCATTGATGGATATACTATATAAAACTAGAAGTTGTTCGTAATACAGTAACTTAATGTGAGCCAATGACCAAGCTCAGTGGTACAAGTACAATTGCATGCAAAAAAACAAAAATAAAAAAGCAACCCTTGTTTAATCCCTCAAACCTCTAGGTAGAATTGGGAAAGAGACCTACTTGACAGCATTGATCAAGATCTTTTGCTACTGAATAAACAAGGAACAAACCTCATGATACAAGAATCCTCCGCTTTATGACAGTTCACTTTCTAATGATCCTCTCTTTCAACACCTTTCAATTATACCCAGAATTCATTCTTTCAGGGCATGTTACACTCTTTCAACCTCTCCCTGCTGTTCTAAAGGTTAAAATTGCCCTTCCCCATGTTGTAGATCCTGGTCTAATCCCATTCCCAAAGGAATTTAATGAGAATCCATTTGCAGAAATCTTTGTGTAGGAACAGGAATTTGCAAGACAAGAGAGGCATTTGCAATTTGCTAGCTAAAAAAGCACTGGAAGCAACATTTATAAATTGAAAAAAAGATTTTCACTTTTGGATGGTGCTCCTGTCCCTAACCTGTCCAAACAGGTGAGGAAATCAGAGGTCAAGGGTTTGAATTTTTTTCTGGACCTTTAACCATGGTGCCTCTGCTCCTAGGTAAATCAACCAAAGCTAACTTCAGAGAGTTGGTTGAAAGAGGATCTCAAGTTATTGGTGACAACAGTGGAAAGGCTGCCTAAAACCTGGGCACCTTCTCTCTTTCTAGTGTTGTTCTGTTGTCCCTTTAATGCTCAGTCATCTAATCAGGGCTGACTGTCAGAAGGCAAAGCAAGTAGCAGTTCAAACAATTTATCTTATTGAAAATGCAGACTTCTGACCGTTCTAGAGCTTGCACTGCATTTGGGGCCTTATTGCACTCCATGTTTTATATATTCTCCAGGCTATTGGAAATAACAACTGTGCACTTTAGATCTCTCTGCCAGCAGCTGTTGTTCTGATGCACTTTCAGACTGAATGACTGCTTTCTTTAAAAAGATGGAGAGGGGCTGGAGGAACCTCTTCCCTTTTTGAGTGAGAGTTGGAAGCGTTTTAAGCATCGCCCAGCCCTGATGGGGGCTGTCATTATCGATGCTTTGTCAGACGAAGGGAGATTACACAATCTCTTCCTGGCTGTCACAGCTGCATAATATAAAACTCCTGTGATCTTCAAGCTTAGCGTGTTCAGTGGCCAAATTTTTTCACCCTATGGCAACAATGGCAAAATTGCACACCATGTGCTGCTTCACCTGGGAAAGTAACCTGAGTAGCTTCCATTACCCTTTTCATCAAAAAGGAAAAGGCCTTAATTGGCCTGAATCATATTCTGAAAACACAAATAGAAGGTACTTGATCATTTTCTAAAAGCTTAATTTAGCCATACTAATCTGAGTTTTTATGGATATGTGATTGACCTCATTAAATGATTAAGGTAATGAAGTGGCCTTCAGAATCTTACTCCTTACCTGGCCAGTCACCAGGTACAATATGAAATTACCTGTCTAATAGGCATGTATTGAAAGTATCAATTACTCTGGTTCTAACAGCTAACAGGAACAATAATGAGAATAATCAACAACCAGCCTGTTGTAGAAGAAAACACCTCTCAACTGCTTTAAATAAGAAAATTGCTTCTGAGAAGGATGGACAAATGGAAGCTTTCATAAGAGACTAATCATGTAAGCAGTGTGGTGAGAAGCATCTTTAGAGCAAATGATTCTCAGGTGTTTAATGAATGAATGCTTTCTAGAAGCACCAAAATCTCTCATTAAATTCTGGTATCAATGCATTTATTAGCCATATCCTATCCTTTTCTCCACCACGGCATGGAGTCAAGCCAAAAACTGGCTGTGTTGCATGACATGTGCGGGTTGGGTAAGGTGGTTTTGGGGCAGATAAGGATGTGTGAAGGGCTAAAGGAAAATGTTTTCCCTTACCTCCCCACAAACCTTCTACTCATCAATGGGACTCCTCAGATCTGGCTCACCAGAAACGCATTCCTCCCTCATAATGCTAGTTCTACAACAGTCTCATGTATGAGTGTCAATGTACTTGCAACCACATGTTCACCGTTATTTGGGGTTTCTTCACATCAAAAGTCAAGATGGTCCATCCTCTGCTGCTGTCAATCATTCTTTGGCAAACTTCTTGTGTCTGCTTCTATAACAGCCGCACTTGTCTGCCAAAAGAGGAGGAACATACTCCCAGAGGATGCCCTTCTGAGGGCAGAAAACTTCCTATTATGCTCCAACTTTCAGAGGGAAGTTTTTTTCCCCATATTGTGCAGTTCTATTTTTAAAGCTAAAAATGTGGGATTCTTCTAAGAGAGACCCCTTTCCAAAAATGTGCAGCACAGCTCCTCTGCTGCTTCACCCCTGAACATTTATGAAGGATACCACCACCCTTACAGTCCACAGTAAGGGAACCACAAGGATGTCAAAGAAAGGCATGCTTAGCTTCACAAGATTGTAGTCTTTGTGAAAATTTGTGACTTTGGTCTTACGTGCTTCAAGTTTCCTCTGATAGTCCATGTCTTTAAGATACTCCAAACTGCTCCGCATTTCAGCAATTTTTGGAGCAGTATCAGTGAATGCTACTCCATCCCTGAAGAATTTGACAGACAGCAAGGAAGCCCCTTGGCGCTAAATAGTTGGAATGTCAGAACACAGGTTTTTTCCTCTTGTGTTTGTTTCTTGGGATTTATACACCTTCTTTCCCATGCCAAAGCAAATGCCAAAGGCGTCTTACAATGCTTTGTCCTCACAACAAACCTGAAGCTGAGAGTAAGAGACTGGCCAAGGGGCTCCCCGGAAGCTCTATGGCTTAGAGTGGAATTTGAATGTGGATTTGTGTTGAATCTATTCAGGCAAAATTCAAGTTTTCACTTTTGCACTTTCTCTTCCTCAACAAGAGAAAGTCAGGGATAGCTGATCTTTAAAACTAAAAACAAGAAAAAGGCACACAGTGACAAAAGGCCATAGGACAGCACCACCTTGCCTCCTCCAAGATTCAAAACTCACAGAAAGCACATGAACTTTTCAACCATACATCCAAAATTTTTGTGGAAAATTCAGAACTCAAGGCTTAAAAAGGGAAAAAAGTTATTTGGGCCACAATCTTAACCTACACTTAGTCTGGCCTAAATCCCAGAGTAAGTCCTGTTCTGATCTGTTGTTGTTGTTTAGTCATTCAGTTGTATCCAACCCTTCCTGACCCCATGGACAGCAGCACGCCAGGCCTCCTATCTTCCACCAGCTTCCAAAGTCCATCCAAATTCATGTTCATTGACTTGGTGACACTATCTAACCACCTCATCCTCTGCTATCCTCTTCTCATTTTGCCTTCAATTTTCCCACTATCACACTCTTTTCTAAGGAGTCCTCCCTTCTGATGATGTGGCCAAAATATTTGAGCTTCATCTTCAGTATTTTTCTTTCCAATGAACAGTCAGGGTTTATTTCCTGCAGGATAGACTAATTTGATCTCCTTGCAGTCCAAGGGACTCTTCAAGAGTCTTCTCCAGCACCATTATTCAAAGGCATTTATCCTTAGGCATCCATTTTTTGGATATAGGAAACACAACCGATCTATTTCCATTTTCCAGCAACAGTATATTGCATTTTGAATGGTGAAAAAATATATTTCCAAAACAACAGTACTCTCTTGAAGCAAAAGGTCTCGTATGATGATTCAATTAGTACTATGTTCCTCAGAAGGAATTCAGTACTCAACAGTACTGTGTTATTCCACCAGTAATCAACAAAAATTCCCAGTGGCTTCAGTGAACTTTACTGCCAAGACTACCAAGTGGTGAACCAAACCTTGCTTGTGGACTCAGAACATTACTGTAGGATAAACCCTAGACCTACAGAGCATTGGAGGCATTTAGGCAAAGAGAACTGAAGTAATAGATGACTTGAGTATTTAGATGATTGGATCTCATACCATTAAAATTCCTTGTTGGTAAGTTCTCTTAAAGAAACAAACTTGAAAATGTGGCTGAGTGTCATTGCTCAGATTTTTATTATATTTACATTAAATATAGTATATAATAATCCTGTTGATCTCCTTTAATTCCTTGTCAAACAAGGCCAGGCTAACCAAAGAAATCATGTTGCACTGACAGAAGTCAAAATTCTGATTGTTTCCTATGGACGGCATCTCTTGCATGACTTCTCAGGAGATGTGCTTTGAAGAGATGAGGTGAAAACAGCGGCAAGACCACATTCTCCAGGGATTTGAAGGAATGGTTCCCAGACAATGCTAATGATGATGTAATATCAAAGAAGCCATGAAAAGAAAGTGCTATCTCATTTCGGAATCTCAGTGTGGCGCATTAAAGCTGTCAAAGAGAAGGTTTTAAGCCCCATTAAAAAATTAGTTGTTATTGTATTCAGGGGAAAAAATGGGGTTGGTGACATGGTACCACTAACAACAATTTTCTAAAACGTTACTACTGATATCAAGTGAAATTGTCTAAACAGGTGATCAAGTTTGACAGCAGCATAAAGGCTTCCTAATACCTTTCAAGCTCTTTGTGCTTTAGCTATCATGTCTAATTTTCTGCATGACGGGTAAACCCAGTTGATCTAAGGAAATCTGGGTTTCAATTTACAGCTGATGAAGCTTAGATAATTTCCTGCTCTGCTTGTAAACAAATGCTGTGTGGATTTCCCAGGTATTTAGTTAAGAGAGACACTCAGTTTACTGCCAACGTTTGATCTTCATTTCCTGCATTTAAGACTGGAGTGAACAGGCAAAGTTAGAGAGAAAATAAATATGAACTTGAATTGGGGCTGTTCCTTAAGAGAGTTGTCATAAAGTCATAAGCCTCCATTGTTCCTTCTCTGGCTCTGCTGGGTATATCTATTATTTTTATGTTCCACCAATGGTCACTTTGTCAGGCATGAATTAAATAATCAAGATGTGTGATGTGGGAGAGCATCTTGGCCAGAGCCAACATGAAGGCATTGGCTGAGAGCCTAGCACTGTCAGAGGGTGCATAGACATGCTGTGAGACACCTTGCCTGACTTTGCGTGTTGAAAAAGATGGCATCAATTATGACACACTCCAAACCATTTCTGCCACAAAATTCTTGTGGCAGCTAATGTTGGTGTGAGAATCACTGGCAGCCTGCAGCATTCTTTGGTGACCAATATAATTTTTTTAAAATAGTGCAGTGACCTTGCCCGTTTTGCTACATAACAACCATGAAGGTGTACCAAAGAGGTGGAAGCATCGTGTTAGTGGTTAAATGAACAGTTGGAAGTTGCAAGAGTTTTTCTGCACTGCTACTACCCGTACTGCTAAGGTTAGTCCCCATTAAAGCTGGGGTATGTTCACTAACAGCCCAATCCTAACCAATGTTATGGCTGTGATGCAAATACAATGCAAGCCTGAGGAATATTCCCTTACCTTCAAGAGGTCTCATCTCAATTTCTCCCACCACAGAATTTGGTACATACCCCATTGATATACCTGCAAAAGAAGAGGTTATTTTTCCTGACAAAGAGGTGCTTGTCAGGAAAAATAACTACACCTTTTGCAGGTCCCTACCCGTTGCAACATCTGCATCAGCTCTGGAACGTTGGCTAGAACTGGGCTGCAAGGCTAATGCTCCTACAAACCTGAAGCAAACCCCATCACTTTTAGTATGGGGTGGTGTGAATAATTTTAAGTATAAACACAAACATCAACAAAACAATAACATAGGGCGCAATCCAGAGTAACTACAGGGAGTTCTTGCTCGGTGTAAGAACAATTTGCTTTAGATTGCAATATGAATAGGTTTTCACTAGGTGGTGCAGTTACTATGGGTGCACATAATGTCTCTTACACATTGTGCTCCTGTAGTTACTCTGGATTGTAGGGATAGAAATCCAAATGCAGAAGAGAAGAACTACCCTTGCAAATAGAAAAGAACAGCTGAAAATCTTCAAGTGGCTCAAACCCTCCAAATGTTTTCTGAAAAGCCACCTCTCTGGCCAAGCCTATCAGGGTCAAAATGTGGGGGCCACTTATCCATGATGAAAACAAGCCTCAGTCACAGATCAAAGGATGCCCCCCACCACCATCCTGCTGCTGTGGATGGAGCTACCCTTATTACTGACCTCTTCCTTCACATGTCTCTTTCATCCAAACAGGGAATATAGGGCATGCTCCCAACGCACCTTGCATTGGGTGCTTTGTGTAAAAAGCCTGTGCAGAAAGAGTGAGATTACTGCATTCTGATCCATGGATCTGAGCAATCAGGCTTCATCACTTTCCTCCAGCAACTACCTGCTTTAAAGGTAAGGCGGGTTAAGGGGTCCTATAGAAGGTACCCAAAATTCAAGGCATTTAGGGACTTAAAAGGTAAGAACAAGCAGCTTGAACTGAATCTGGAAATGAATGGGCAGTCAATGCGCCTGGAACAACACCAGGTTATTATGTAACAAAAACCCAGCAGATGCATTTTGCAACAATCATCATTTCTACACACATCTCAAGGGCCACCACAAGGAAGTATGGTTCAGAGTATCTGCATAACATCTTATCATGCTATATAGTTATAGGGAGGATGTTCTGCCCTGGCCTATAGATGACTAGAGTGGAGGCCACAAACTGTGGATCTGTGCTCAGATACTAGGTCTGGTACTTCTGGTTCAGTGCATGCGATGATCAGCCTGAATTTAGTGTTGCTGTGAGCAGGAAAAGGTACAACGTGGGTGGCAGGCTAAGAGCTGGTAGCAGCAGACAGAAGAGTGACAAAGGTGCATTGCTGGAGGCGGCACTGAACAGTCCAGAACTGACAGCATAACATATAATTGGCTGCCCTGAAAAGCTATTAGACATTGACTCACTTCTATCCTCCCTCTCTTCTATTTCAAATGTTCCTGCCACTTGAGATATTTGTTTCCCTTTTAGAGCACAATACTAACCATGTCTACTCAAAAGTAAGCCCCATTTTGTTCAATGGGTCTTACTTCCAGGAAAGTGTCTTTAGGGTTGCAGCCTTTTCCCCAAATCCAGAGTAACTACAGGAGCACATAAGAGACTTTATGGTGTAGTTACTGCACCACCTAGTAAAAACCTATGGGAAATTCATATTGCAATCCAGAGTAAGTTGTTCTTACACTGGTGCAAGGACTCCCCATAGAAACTCTGGATTTTGCCCTAAGTTACAGAAGTAGACATGGCTGAGGCTGCAATCCTATACTAACTTTCATGGGAGTAAGCCCCATTCAACCTAATAGGATTTACTTCTGAGTAGACATGCTTAGGATTGCACCCTGAGATTGGGCTCTCAATCTCTGCTTTTTA
The DNA here is from genome assembly GCA_030015325.1 of Cryptoblepharus egeriae. Classification (NCBI taxonomy): domain Eukaryota; kingdom Metazoa; phylum Chordata; class Lepidosauria; order Squamata; family Scincidae; genus Cryptoblepharus; species Cryptoblepharus egeriae. The sequence goes on from JAREYC010000006.1 coordinate 48,301,937, forward strand.
TCTAGTTCCTGGCTAGGAACTTTGCCACCTTTTCTTTGGGGCTGATTCTGAGTGTTGGTGTTATAGCTCTCACAAATGATCCGATGGCCAACAATATTACTCCTATCAAAGTAGTGCTGGAGAAGGCTCACATATATTTTGTGGTGGTGATTTAAATTTCCCTTTGCTTTTCTGCTGTAAATCTATTATGCAGGTAGATTTCAGGGCATTACACTTAATAACAATGGGACTGTAATTTAACATCTTGCAGTTTCTGCTTCATGGAAACATCTCTGTCTCCCTGTATACTGTATTTACCTTTTCTAGTAGCTTAGAAGTTCTTAGAAACACCTTTTAAAGGGTTTTTAAATAATCTTTTGTCCCATTTACAAAAAAAAAATGTATTTACGGTATATAACTCAACCAAAGCAATAATTTAGGACAAAATTGTGTGGCTTTAGAATATATTTATCACCAAGGACCACAGCAAGAAGGCTCTAAGTTGCAATTTTGCATTGTGAAATCTGCCTATCTACAGTATTTATATACCGCTTTTCAACTCTCATAAGAGAGTTCACAAAGTGGTTGACAATAAAATAAAAATAGCTAATTAATAGCTAATGAAAGAGAAGTCAATACTTGCTCATGTGGCCAAATTTAGGGATATCACACCTCTGGTATTCTTTGCTGTTCCCTCATTTCTCTGACTACTTCCCATTAATTTTCCTTCCTGGCCATTGTAACAAGTGTGACCCGTGCGGCCTTAAAATCTGTATGTGACACTATACTGAAGAAATATATACACTATCACAACATTATAGAATTATCTGAAGGGCATGGTGTTGCCAGTTCTGGTCACAGGGTTTATTTCGGATATTGAATGTGTGAATTTTTCAGTTTGTGTGGACTCTATGGTGCAGAATGTTGTCTGCATGGCAAACTTTGTTCAATTAGCATTGCAGTGCCTTGGGGAAAGGAAAGAACTGATTTATTACAGGGATATATCATGAAGTGTAGGAAGCTGCCACCTGGACATCCGCCCAGTATGGGGCATTCTGCTGTGGAATGTTGCTTGCAGCTCTTAATTTATACATCTAGGTGTACAATAAATGGCACAACGATACTTTGTTAGATATTGTTTATAACTGAATATTTTATAAATATTTTATAAATATTGTTTATCACAGAATATTTGTGTATGAGTGCAAAGCCCTGTATGATTTCAGCCTCCTTTCCCCCTGTGATCTCCGTGATTAGCCCTATTAGAAACAGCTTACAGAGTCAGTCTCTAAAGGTGCCCACCCAAAACTGCCTTATTCAACACCAAGGCAAGGCTGTTGGGGGGCTGCACCAAACCTGCATTGAGTGTTATGTTTTGGACTGCTGCCTGAAAGTGCATTGGGTGTTACTGCTGCCACAAGACCCAAAATTTAAGGGGTTCCTGACCCCTGACACCACATCCATCTACACAAGTGCAAAATCAGCTTAATGGATGCTGGGTTACTTGTATTTTTCTCCACTGCAGAGCTAATTTAGGATAATTTATAGTGGAGAAATTGTTAGAGGTTGAAACTGCTTAGATTCAATATGGAGGACCTCTGCTTAGTTGCTTTTACCTAAAATTAAAATATTGGTAGATCAAATGGAGATCTACAAATTTCTCATGTTCTACCTAGTGTGGCCCTTATTTTCCATAATACTGGGCTATTGTGCCTCATTATAACAAATCTGTATTGAGACAACCATTGCCTTTTATTGATGTTGCCAAATTTGAACTGATGTCTATATTTGCTGCTTTCTCTATTCTTCCTGGGCTGTGCTACGTTTTATAAGTTTTCAGATTTAATAGCTAATGGTTATGAGAAGTTTATCTTATGAGCATTTGATGGTGAGTTTTGTTATTTTCAGCACAGTGGTAAAGCATGCATTAATTGAGATAATGAGTATGAGCTGTAATTTAGCTCAGTAATCAAACTCATAAACCGAGCATTATCAAATTTATAAACTCAACATGTGCGAGTATCCTTGGTGATAATGAATTCACAGTCAGATTATTCCCTTGCAATTGTTGATAATCCTTGAAATATATTGCACTGCCTTGTATCTAATGTATAAAAGGCTCTCTCTCTCTCTCTCTCTCTCTCTCTCTCTCTCTCTCTCTCTCTCTCTCTCTCTCTTTCTAGGTTAGGGAGTTGGACTGAGACTTGGAAGATGCAGATTCAAATCCCTCTTTGCCCATGAAGCTTCCTGGTTGACCTTGGGCCAGTCACTCACTCTCAGGTTCACCAACCTCACAAGGTTGTTGTAAGGACAGGAGGTAGGGAGGAGCTAAAGTTTTACAAGCCACCTTTGGCATTTGCATTGACATAGGAAAGGTGGGGCATAAATCCCTTAAAGAAGCAAAGAAACAAATAATTAAAAGACTCAACCATAAAGGGATAGATTCCAGCAGTGGCCCCACAACGGTCTGAGATTAATCTTTGCTGACCGACACAGGGTAACTAGATTTCATAACTGCAAAAGAGGATAATGTCTTAATCCTCCCAAAATGTAGGACATAAAATAAAAAGTAAAAACACCCATGTATATTCCTTTCATATGGTTAAACACCATATTAATATTAAATTTTAAACCATTACATAAAATTTATTACATGTAATTTATTAATTTCAAGAAGAAATTTATTAATTTTATGCTGCCTGCTTGGAAGGGAGAATAATGATGTCGTGTCGTTGTCGTCCCCCTCCCCAGAAACAAGACTGAGAAAGAGGATATTTCCTGGGAAAAAAAGACATGTACTCATCCTGACTGAGAACAAAGTAAAAATTCTGGAGAAACAGGCACATTTGGGACAAATTGTAAATCCGATGTCATAGTCATATGACTCATAGGCCATAATTGAAAACCTGATAGGAACAGATATTGTGCAATGCAATAAGCATTCCATCCTCATGAACACTGATTTTTTTTTTCCAGGTACAACCCAAAGACATTTCCATTGTGCACGGTGCAGATGAGAATAAGGCCTGTAGTCCCTGCTTAAGAATATAAGAGCCTTCAACGGATCAGGCCTCAGGGCCATCTAGTCCAGCTTCCTGTATCACACAACGGCCCACCAGATGCCTCAAGCAGCATACAAGACACCTGCATCCAGGTGCCCCCTCCCCACATCTGACATTGTGAGGTTGTCCATGTCCACCTATATCTATACACACCCCTCATGGCTTGTGAGGCTTCAAGTGGCCCTGTGAGGGATGGTCAGGTTTAAGACAGGTTAGGATTTGGTGGAGGCCTCCTGTGCCATCCTAATCCCCTCCATTCTAACCCCTTCCCAGCCACATGTTTATATGGCATGATGTAGGTTTTATGGCATGTTTTTATGGCATGTTTGAGACTGTGTACATGCTTGCCCTACTAGCAGAAGCCAATGTATGATCAGGTTGCCCATGTTTTATTTATAAATGAGAGCTCATCAACATAAATTTTTGGTCCAGAGACTAGTTTAACTACTAATTTCACATATATTGTATCCCACAGAACAGGAGAATTTTAGAGCAGGTTTTTAAAAAGAAAGTTAAAGAAGTTAAACCTGTCTAGTAGGCTATATTAACTTAATTATCACTGAAAAAATATATACAATAATAGTCAGTTAAACATATCTAGAGGGACTGCCTGTCTCCATACGAACTTGCCTCTCCACTGCAGTGATCAGGAAGGCATCGCTTTATACTCTCTCATCACTTTTATGTTGGTGGGTAGAACTTTCCTGGCAGCTGCACCCAGGTTATGAAACTCCTTCCCCTGCAAAACCTGCCTGTCTGCCTTTCTTCCCGCCTTCAGAAAGCTGGCAGAGTCTGCCCTTTTCTGGCAAACCTTCCCTAGAGTGATGTCAGGAGGGCTGTATTCTCCCTGCATGACCTTGGTGACTGGTCTTCTCTTGCTTGGGGTTCTGCTCATTTTGGCTTCTGCCCATTGGTTTTGTTCCATTGTTTAATTTGTTATTATTAATTTGTGAATATAGTGGTTTTCATTGTTTTTGTTTGTTTGCGAGGCTACTTATTTTGGCCAGAAACTGTCCCGTGCATCTGAAAAATAAAAATAGTAATTTTTTTCTGAAAAGTCACTGACACAAATGATGGAAAAAACATTTTTAAATTTAGTTATACCAGACACTGATGCCTTTTCATTAATTTTTTTTAAAAAGCAAATGTCATGTTCATTTGAACTTTGAAAATGGTTCTCTCCCCAACTTGGTTTATATTTTTGATTCTACAAAAAGAAATTGAAGAGCCTGATCAGTTATATATACATATATATGACATCTCTCTCTTCATCCAAGAAAAGTTCACTTGCAGTGATTCAGTGCCTTTGGCATCTCTGCACAGGTTAAATGTTGTGCCAACAGAAGCAATGCTGATTTCCTAACATTGTTGTATTAACATACCTCAAATTTAGCCCAGAGCAAAGGGAAATGATGTTGTATGGAATGAGACAGTAATTTATTTTCCATGCCTCTGAGTCCTAAGGCATCTTCTTGGGACATGACAGCCAGCTGTGTAAATTGAAATGGGGGAACTATTGTCCACTGGAAGCTCTCGCATCTAAAATGCTGTCTTCTGTGCTCTTTCTTGCTTGCATCAACAATAGTGTGGATGTTATTTTTACAGGGATCAATTGAGGTTTAGCTGTCAAATAAATGGACACTTCAGCACATATCACCTGCCTGCATGAAGGGCAACTAACCTGCTCCACGCTAGTTATAACTCTGAAAGCGCCAGTAGCTTATGGCTCCTGCTATTGAAAGATCAAAAGAAAATGGAAGTGTAGGGGGGTTGGGGAGGCAAAATCACAGTCTCTTTCTGGTCTTGCAAGTGGAGATCTCATGTACAAGTTAGGACAGGCATTAAATTGGTCATGCTTCAACTTTTGATTTTGTTTGCATTTAACATCTGCACTTCAGCTTTGGCCTCAAGCCTTTTGTCCTTTGCTTAGCCCTTCTCCACAAAGCCATGGAAAGCTGATCCCCTATTTACAATAACAGCGCTGGATTGAGAGGTCATTCCTTACAGCAGAATCCAGATCTGATATTGTTTCATTTAAAGAGTCCCATATCCAAGGTGATAGCTGTCAATGCCTAGGTTTTTGGATTGGGGGGGCGGGGGTGCAGGGGGAGTTGCTCTGATGATTTCATTAGAGACTGAATGAAGACATGAGAAAACTTGTCAGAAGAGTTTGGGTCACAGTAAGTCTTACTTTGTGGCAGCTGACAAAACTGCAAACTGAGAGCTATGTGATGGTAGCGTTTACTGCAGACTCTTTGGGACAGTTTCTTCTGCATCATAAAAACATCTGTTTTATTTGTATTCCATTGCCTGAGTAATAGACGTGCCAGAAGAAACACTTTCTAAAAAGCAAAGCTTTCCTACAGTGACTTGTAAGATGGTGAGTTATGGTTATATCCAGACAGGGCCCTCCCTGTCTGGTGCTTAGTCAAGTAAGAACTAAAAATCAGTTCTGCGAATATTGATTATCTATTCTGCAGTATCAGGTGCTCTGCCACTAAGTTTCAGCCTCTCCTTTCAGAAGTCAAGGGTTCTTCCTACCCTTTCTTATTCCAATAGGAAAGATCTGTGTTTTGATCTTTCATTCTGGATGATATTTTTTCATGTCTTTTACTGGGCCAGGAAGAGATAAAGTGTGGAAATATAAAACAAGCCGTAGTAGAAGTCCCAGGAAAGTGCACCATATAATACAGTTGGAGTAACCTAAATGTTCCAAAAATCAGGAAATGTAATACTCAAGTTTCTTCCTTCTGTGATGCAATATTGTGCTGCATCACTGATATGGAAAAGAGCAAAAACCTCTAAGGCCCTTCCCAAAGTTTTGAATAGAACAGTAAAGATTTATAAATTAATTAAATCAGTGTGACAATATATGTCTCACAAAATAAGATACACAATGCCAATACCAAATTAGAGAATCATTACCCAGATCAATGGTTCTCACTAACATGGGAAAGAACATTCAGAACATTTTGGCCCTAATTCTTGCACTGCATTATATTCATGGTAACCATAAAGAATAGAAGACAGAGTTACCTCTAAGCCTTGCATAGAAGAAAGAATTTAGGCAGGTGTGGCTCAGAATAAAAGGGTTTAAAAAGCAGCACCTACCTAAATTCCCTATTCTATTCAATGGTTAAAGGTAACTCTGTCCTCCATTCTATATGGTCACCCTGATGATATTGCATCATATTGCTACAGCAGAAATGGGCAAACAGGACCACTTGAAGGATCCTGGAACTTTAGCAATTGCATAGAAGACAGAAATCCCATTTCACTCACCTCATTCCTTCAGTCTGAAAAACTCTAGTTCATAAGGATAGGACACTACCTAGATTTGAACAGGTAAATAAAACATTAGCAGAGCTGCAGTTTCATGCATGAACCCTAGATGGTCCCAGTAAGATGGCACTCATCCTTTATAAAATGCCTCTTTAAAGTCAGTTCCATGATGCTTATCTTTATCATGTGTATTTTCGCTGAAGCCATTTAAAATGTATGCGACCACATTGTTATTTTAAGACTTTTAAACAAGAGATATCTGCTGTCAATGATTTTTTTGGAGAATGCATGAGAATTGTATAAACAAAATGTACTGATTCGTCTTATATATAACCATATGCATAAATGTTGCTTCCTTTTTATTCTGAACAGATGGCTTGTCTCTCAGAGATTTATAAAGGAATTCATAAACTGACATAGTGGGCATGTAAAGGTGGATTCATATGAACATTCTTTGGTACATTTTTCTTTTAATCCCCCCAGTTGTCCCCATGCTTTCAGATAACTCTCCTATGTACATACATATATACTGCTTTCATTTTGAAGAAGAAAAGAAAATTGGGGAAAAACATGCCTCCTCTTCCTCAGCAATTCAACACCCATTTGATCTGCCAGTGGCACAGCTAAAGAACCTATTTGCTATATGGAGTCAAAGAAGATTTTGTTGCTCCCCCCAACCCATGCTGCGACAACAAAATCAAATTTAATTAAATAAAAAATGAAAATTGTGTCCCTTATTGGTTAGGGAAACTGTGCTGGGGCAAAGAGGAATGGTTATCTTTCCCTGCTTAATATAAGAACATCACTTAGAAGTGCCTGTATACATGGGGTAACTGCATTATGATATACATATATGGTAATGATAGCTGATTCATACTGAGTCCTTATTAGTTCCATACAGTACCAGAATTACACCTCATTTGCTCTCAGAGCAATCAGTCTCATGGGAAAGTTTTGTATTAAGAAAACCCACTTTTTGTTCCATAGGCATTTGTGTTTTCATTTTATGGTTAATTGGTCATACCTTTTGATAAAATATAGATATTCCAAAGCAGTTGCTTCATTGCATTCTGCATAAAACTACCTTTCCAACAATATATAACATACTGGTATTATCATTCATGCATACCCCATTTTTCCACAATTTTAGCCACTAGTGTTAAGCTTAGCCTACCCCCCCTTCCAAGCTTGTTGCCTGGTGCCACTGCACCCCCTGCATCCCCCTCGTTTCACCACTGGCTGCACATAAAAGTCTTCTTGAGTTTTGGAAACTGCTCACCAGCAGTGTAGGTGAGAAGAGCCTCACAGCCCAATCTGAATGAGGGTGTGCAAAGTTCAGCACAGTAGGTAGGGAGGGCAAAACAGGTTAGTGTCAGGGCGATGGATAGGCAGATCTAGCATGGGAAGGTGCAGAATCTTTAACAGCAATGTGTACCAAATACAAACTCCTATCCCAAACCTGATCGATCTGCATGGATGAATGCAGAATTGTGGCAGAAATGTCACTGGTACAGGACCAAGATGGCTCATTATGTGTGCAATCCTAACCTAGGGTGGCACAACTCATGGGTCTTCCCATTGCTGTGGTGATGTAGGGAGGCAAGCACATGTCTGAGCACTAGCCTAACCCTCCCCCAGGAGTGGCACATAAGTATATTACAGCACTTTTCTGACATCTCCAGGTTAGCACAGGACTAATGCTGGGGCTTAGGATGGCCTAACTGGAGCGTAGGTTTGCAGCCTACAGTTTCTGGGTTTACCCTGAAGCAAGGGAACAAATGTCTAGTTATCCCAAGGAGATCTACAACATATAATAATCTCCCATGAGATGTGGCACTGCTGCTTCACTGTGCAAAGTTATAGGTAAAAATGAGCTGTTATAAGCCCAAGGTCTGATTGGAGCTTTCCATGTGGCCACTTACCATTATAACTTAATTGCTCCAAAAATTATCAAGATTTAAGAAGGAAGAATTCAGAAAGTTTTTGTCTATGTATTGAAGAATACGATTCAACTGAAGAGGTGATCTGTCCAATAGCAATGACCATGGATTCCTTTTCCTGAATAACTTGATGCTGTCCAAGAAAATGAAAGAAAACCTTTATAGTTCCATCAAATACTTGCTCATTTCAAAGCGTTTGGATATTCCTATTACTGGCTCATATGTTATAAAATGCTGCCCACTTATTAAAGTTTTGTCACTGGCTCAGCTTCAGTTCTTTCTCCGACTTTAATGATGGGCTGTTTTTGAAGGATTCTAGCTTGCTTAGTGGGTTTAACTTTCAATCCTTCACATGTTATTTCAAAAGAAAATTTTCCAAAGAGTCCGTAAAATAAAGTTACCTTCAAAATTTAATAAGCACTGCTTGTTCTATAGCATTTTAACAAAACGCAGCCCATAACCCACCATCCAGATTCTTACAGCTAAGATTCCTATCCGTTCTGGATCAAAATGTAAAAATGAAACATTGAATCATTTTTTCTGGAGCTCTGATTTTATACTTTTATAATTTATGTTTCGTGCTTTGCAACCTGTTGTGATATCTGGAGAAATGGCAGACCTAGGTTGCCAGGAAACAGTTATTATTTTTGAGTTTTAAAGTAATCTTTTAAAACATAAATTACAGTATTACATCTCATCGTTTTGTTCTAGTTTTAATTAATTCCAAACATATAGCAATGATGAAGTTAAACATGACAAAAAGATTCCATTTTTAATGGCAATGCAGTGGTATCAGGACTATGATGATTTAAAGGGGATACTTCTTATATGATAGTGGCTGCTGTGACATGTGTATTTTCCATGGAGAGAGGAAATGCTGTAAGAGTGGAGAAGCTAACTACACTGGGGATGTTCACATGTGTAACAAAATCCTGATGTCTTTTTTTAAATAGAAAAGCAGCTGGTGGGGGGAGATTAGAGTGGTCAGATTAAAGGAATGCTTAACCCTTTTCCTTTAAACTACATCACTGTTACAAATCATTCAGCCTGTATCTGCGTTTCTTTATTTACTAGCAGAATGAACTGTCCATTGGGGAAGTAAAATTTCCAGAATATTTCTGGGCTCCAAGCACAGCTGGGCACCTGTGAGCACTGGTGGGCACTTCCAGGCACTGGGTGCTGACACCAGATGGCATGCACTGGGCACTGCTGGGCAACGACAGCGACAGAGTTTCAGGGGGCAGTTCCAGGGACACAGTGGTGGGCAACAGTGGGCAGCAGCAGGATGAGGCATCCCTACCATGCACCATTGGGCAGCCGGCACCAGTGGGCACTGGGCACCTCTAACAGGCACCACTGGGCAGCAGGTATCACCAGGCACCAGTAAGAATGGACACTGGGCAACCATACTGAGCACTGGTCACCATTACCAGGCACCACTGAGCACTAAGCAGTGGGCATCAATGGGCAGCAGGCACCACTGTCCAGTGGGCAGCAGATACCAGAGGACACCACCACTGTGCAGTGGACACCACTGGACACCAGTGAGCACTACCATGCATGGGAAGTGGGCATTGGGCATCCCTACTGAGCACCAGGTATCCCTATTGGGCAGCACTGGACAGCAGTAGGCAGCAGTGAGCAGTGGACACTAGCATGCACTGGGCACCACTGGCAACCACTTGACACCCCCATAAGGGGAGTAAAGAGAATATCCTCAGATGTACATGGGCAGGACAGTTGTGGTGCTTTTCCATGGAGTACAACAGAGATGTTCTGCCTCCTACCGATCCCACACCAAATGTCCTTGCTAAGGAAGTGTCCTACAACAGGTCAATCTGAATCTACGTTTCTCCAGTCTGTCAGCTTTCAGCATACTGAGACCTTGAGACACTCAACATATTTTTCTTTACTAATGAAATTTCTAGCAGGATAAAATGTGTATGTAGGGATACATTATACTATCATGCGGGAGCTCAATCATCAACAGCCAGATCACCAATTATAATGTAATCATCACCAATTACCAATTATTCATATAATTGATAATTATATAATTACCAGTTATATGAAACTAAAAACAAGTGTCTCTCCTCCCACAATAATGTTATTTCCAAGAGTAATACAGTAAAATGTTGGAATGAGAGTAACTTGGACTGCAAAACAAGCAAACATTTAAAATAAAGTTTGACTTGTAATATAAGCAATATCTTGCTAAACAAGCCAAAAAAGTGCTGGCACCTGCTCAGCCTCTCCTAGAAACCAGCCTAAGCATGTAAACCTATTACAGTCAATGGGGCTCACTCCTATGTAAGAGAAGCGATGGAAAGGAGACTGAGGCTGCAATCCAGAGCAAATTCAGCCTGCTCTGACCTAACTGCACTCTCCTAAGTATTCTGTATCCAGAGCAGAAAGTTATGCTGAATCCAGAGAGTCAGGAAGCCTGGGCTGCCCTAACTGCTCCAGAGCATGCTAAGTAATTGACACAAGGGGAAGACTTGCTCCTGAGGAGACACCCCTCAGATCACACTGAACAAGGAAGAGCTGTGGTGCCTACAGTGGTGACATGACTCTGCACATCACCTGGTGCGGAAGTCTGTGCGTCATCCCTGGAATGCCCCCCCCAACCTGGACTGCACAGTCACCAAAGTTGGCGCCTGCGCAGTTGTTTCTGAAGCCTTTTGGCTTTGGGGGAGACTGTGCAGGCATCAGAATTGGTGCCTGTGCAGTACTCTTTCTGAAGCCATTCGGCTGCCGCTCTGCCTCCTGAGTGAGGCCGAATGGCTGTGCAGAGGAGCGGACTTTCTCTGCTCTAAGGAAGTCTCCTCTGAAGCTGTTCGGCATGCTCAGTGTGTTTCTGCGCAGTGCACCTCAGATGGCCGTTCAGGCCAGCTCCGAGGACAAGTGGCAGCTTCTGGCTGATTCTCCGCCTTGGAGCAGGCCTGAATGGGTGTGCTGACGCCCGGGGCCTGCCAAAGGACAGTCAAACTCCTCCGGCACATCACCCCATACGGAGCACATCCCCAATGCAGCCCACACCAGCCGCACCAGTCTGGTGACACCACTGGGTGCCTGCCTTATAAGGAGTCCCTGATGAGATGCCAGTACATTCTACAGTGAATACAAGGGGCTTCTTGGAGTGGCCTGCTGTATCCTGAGGTTTGTGGGCAGCCGTAGTTTGTTCCATATCCTGAGGTTGAGAGGAAGGGGTTGCAGCTAGGCTGGCCGAGAACTCAGATTTTTGGTCAGCACTGCCATTCTTACTCGGGCTTTATCATGGACCCCTATGGGTCTACTCATTACTATACCTGCTCCTGAGATGGTATAACTCTGAGGGCTGGAAGAGGGCATTTCTGCCTTGGAAACAGGCTTTGGATACAGAGTAACTGCTCTGCCCTAGGCAATGCTAAACATGCCCTCAACTTGCCTCTCCTGAGCTGCTTAGGCTGCCCCAGTTAGGGCAGAGCAGGTCCACCTCTCTTAGGGCACCCTATCTTGCCTTGCTCTGCCCTAAGCCTCCTTCAGAGTAACTGGGCTGGAGCATCTTGCAGTTGCTCCAACCTAGCGTTAGATAGGGCAACCCAAGGGCTCTTATGTGGACAGATTAGTTGCTCTGGATTGGGCTGTGAGTGACCTACTTTAAAGTGAACTCTATTATAATCAGGCTAACTCCTGTGCAAGGGAGCAGATTGCAGCCTGAGAGACCCGAGAGCCCTGAGAGATCTGAGATACTAAGTGCAGGTTAATTTGTTTTATTTTTCTTTATATTTTGTATTTTCTTTATTATTTTGTATTATATGACAGTATTATAATCATTTTTATAGTTTTGGGTTGTGGAACAAATTGTGTGAATTTCCATTATTTCTTATGGGAAAATTCATTTTGATATAAAAGCGTTTTTAATTACAGGCATAGCTCTGGAACAAATTATGCTTGTAAACCAAGGTACCGCTGTACTCCACTTGTCACTAAAAGAATGAAAATTAAAGAAGTGTAAACAAGTGCTCAGCTTCAATGGAGGCAAAGTTTGTTCACAATGACTGACAGCCCAATGTATTCCTGTCTGTTCAGAAGTCAGTGGGACTTACTCCCAGGAAGTATGGAGTAATCTCCCACAATGCGGAGGAGACACATCCATGTTGCTTCATTTCTCACAGCGAGGTAGAAGGGCCGCTTACATGGCAAGTTTTGAAGTCATGAGGCACTTACGCCTCTGCCCACCCACTCCAACTCCACTACTGGACTTGAAATCAAACGATTAAGCCTTGTTCTATCTGTCTACAGATAGGGCTGTGGGTGGCGCAAGCGGTAAAGACACTGTGCCTGTTAACCAGAATGCCAGGGTTCGATTCCCAGGTCGGTCCCACAAGACAGGGTGAGCTCCTGTCCTTAGCCCAGCTCTGCAATGCCAGCTGGATCCAATTGTATTGGCTCTGCCTTTCCGTTGGACTAATTCAGTGGCATGGAGAGGGGGGATTTGCTGCTTGGGTAATAGCCTATCCTCCATAACAATCCAACCCAGGCTTTCGTGCTTCACATGCAGCATATGCAGCGCCGAGCACAATACCAGTCTTTCAAGACTGACGGAGGCCTGCTTTATCTGTCTACAGTCCTTGCGCATTCTGTTTCTTTTCATTCTTTTTTATATTAGAGTGTAACAGAATGTTGCAAGCTGACTCTATAGATATATAGTCTGTTCTTTCTAATGTGTCAATTGCTTTTAAGTCAACCAAAGATATTATAATTGCCCTGCTCTGCATGTATTATGACAATTGAAATTAAGGATCCAATCCTATCCAACTTTGCAGCGCCAGTGCAGCCATAATGTAGCACCAAGTTAAGGCAACAAACATTCCCTTACCTTGAGGGAGGTCTCCATACACAATGCAGCAAACTCTCTCCCTACAAATCTCTCTCCCTACACAATGCAGCAAACACCATTTGGCATAAGTGCATCAGTGCTAAAAAATTGTTTAGGGTTGGAGACCTGAGCAAGAATTTAATGAACATAAATTTGCATATCATTAAATCCTCTAAATGATTATTACTGGAGGAAGTTATGTGCCAATGTAAATAAAATATAACCGTGTTGCTCAATTTTTAAAATTGTTTCGCAAAAAGTGTGTGACATGCAGGGGCGACACAAGGGTGCATGTCACCTGGTGTAGGGGTGAGCGTTTCTCCCCCGGGTCATACATCATCCTCCATGTACATGCCTGGAAGTCTGGGCATGTGCAGTGGGCTCAGGATACTCCTGGCCCAATGAGCATGCCCACGGTTCTAGGCATGCATGCTGGAGACTGGCGCACTCAGATGGCTCTGCTTCAAAGAGAAGGAGGCTCCTCCAAAGAGGAGGAGGCGGCTCCTCTACAGAGCAGGGCCACCTGAGCACGCCAGACCCAAGCGCGCATGTGCCCAATAGGTTAGGAGCACGCATATCTCACTGTGCATATCCAGAAATCTGCGCATGCATTAGTGGGTTAATTTTGGCTGTGCTCCAAAGACGACCAGCCCCACCAACTTGGTGACAACCCTGATGATATGTAAAGCAAACACATTTCAATGTATTTTTTTTTTTTTAATTTAAAGATCCATTTAAAAGACTGTTAAAAATTAATGATAATGTCTGGCTCTCCCTCCCCCCTCCCATATCTAAAATTTCTTTTTAAATTTAGTTTTTAAAAGTGTGTCTTTAAGGGATGGTTTATAGACTTGACATTTTGATTTAATAAGTGTATAATTTCATATTTAAAGTTTTACTCCATCTTGATTTGCGTATGTGTGTGCATGAATCTGAACTGACTTACACCCTGTTCAGAAAAGGACTGTAGCGGGATCTATTTCTAAGGTCTAACTGGAAGAGAATTGTTGTGAGTTACAGGAAATTAAAAAATTCCTGCAATACCAACCCACTACTCAAAGTCAATCTGTGGTATCCCACAATACATTCGGCTCTGAAGTCGAGCCAGAATGATTTTTGAAGAGTAATTTCAAGCCTTATAAAGGGTCACATCATGTATTAAAGCCATATTTGCTTCTGTGTTTTGTAAATTTCAAGCTCATTACTAAACTTTTGTCTCTTTTGCTGTATGTCTGGAATTGAACTTTACTTCATCAATCTAATCCTGAAAAGTCCAAGGAAAAACACTGCCACACATTTTGTATGTGAAAATGTGATAAAACATAATTAGCTCTGATCCCAGGGAACAGACCCGTAGGGGTGACAGTAAGAAACATATCAACTTTAACAATTGAGTGCTAAACACGTGCAAGTCCTGAATGGAAAATGTGCATTTGGAAGGGAGGTCAGAAAGAGTTACAGAGCTCATTCTGTAATGTGCTGAGTGCTGACTTAGCAGGAGATCAGGGGATCTCAGCACTTCACAAGATTAGGCCTTTTGGGACAAGAACAATGGCTCTGTGTTATTGCTTCTGTGTTCTTTACTCAGAACAATGTCGTACTGACACAAGTACCGGATTGGGCTCCTTCTTCATGAGAAAACCACATGCAATTTGGCATCTGCAAAATATGGCCATATGCAAAATTAAATTGCAAATCTGGGAATAATTTCCATAGGAAGTGTTGGGAGAAAAAAGCAGGCTATAGAAACTACCAAATTCCCTGCTGGATTTGTGCTGATCAGTTAACTTTTGCAGCTCCTGAACTATGCCCCTGGAGTATTTTTATGCTCAGAATCTACATAATATAATGATCCAGGAAAGTATGTGTGCTCTACCGTACAGTAAATCCAATTCAGAGTAGGTGTAAATTTGCTCAAAGCCCAGAGAGACAAACCCACTCCTACCAAAGCAAGATGATTATCCTTCATTTTCTGCCATCTCAGTCATACATAAATTTCTACTCCCTTGCCTGAAATTCCCCTTTATTACTTATATCACATATGCCTTTGCACATTTAAATATAGGTATTAGGAGTGTACAAGTGGAGAATTACTATAAATCACAGATATTAAAAATCTAACAAATAAAATATTATTGATTTAACAATCTTATCATTTCCACATATGTACAAAGTGCTCTCTCTCTCTCTCTCTCTCTCTCTCTCCCCTGCTTTGTGGCACGATAGTCCCAGTAAGGTATTATATTATCTTAGCTTAATATTACTCCTGCTGTTGTTTTCTGGGGGTGTAATTTGGAACCAAAATGATCACAGAAATGGCAGTGGAAATGAGGCTGCAATCCTAACTCCCAGTTAGACCAGCATAAGTCACAAGACATGTGCTGGCCTGGGGGTGTTGCAAAAGTGCTGCAAAGCAGTGGTAACTTGGGCATTTCAGTCTGGAATCCCCTTTCAAACTTAAAAATCTGTTTGAACCTCTGTAAAACTTACAGAGATGTGCCATTACTGTGATGCCAGAGCTCTTCCATATCTACCCAGAAATAAGTCCCATTGTGTTCAATGAGACTTGTTCCCAGGAAAGCCCAGTGCCAGATTCCAAGGTGGCAGATCCCACCCTCTCATGACCCCTCCCCCGACCCAAGTTTGTGACCCCCAAGGGGGTCCTGACCCACACTTTGAGTAAGAAAACACTGACCCACACTGCTGTAAGGAAACAGGGGAACAGGTGAGCCGTGCTATCCTAAATTGATTAGGATTGCACCCTGAGTCTGTGGGGTGCCACTCTTATATAATTCTTTTTTTCTATGAAATCCTTGTCTCCAGTCTCTGTTGATCAGGAAGAGATCACTAGGAGGTCATTTGTGATATAGTCCTTAGTGACACTTCCAAACCACAATCAATCTGTGAACAGAATTTGGTTGGTTTGATCAATTTCTTTGTATAATAATGTATAAAGGTCAAAGGTTCACTTCTAGTAATAACCACAAACACAGACTTGTATCGTGCAGGGGCAGAGATGCATCACAGCTGCAGCTCAGAGTCCAGGTTCAGAGAATGTCATCCATGTGCACATCCTCCTTCCTGGATCAGGACAAAAGGAAATTCTCTTTCCTTGGATGGTGTCAGCTTCAGATTATTTTACAGTTTTACAAACAGAACATAAGCACAGCATATGTGAAAGTCTGGGAAATTAGAAATGTTATTTAGTAACATATTTTTATGTTATGGAAATGTTTAATTACTTAGCTAGTGAAAGTATATGCTTCCCATTTTGATGTGCAGCTGTCATTTAAGGACTCACTTTCTGCAGACCTCTGATGACGTATGATGTGGTTGATCCCCAAAACTGGTCCCAATGAGTTCAGTGCACCTTACGTTCAGGTAAAAGTGCATCAGATTGCAGCTCAAATTCAACAGTTAACAGAACTCTGCCAATGTGAAAGTCTTCCATGTGGTTATTATAAACTAATGCTGGAAAATATCAGTTAAACTGGAAAACACATGTATGAGGCTTGATTTGAGGTAATGTGCACCAGAGCAAAAAAAAAAAAAAGGAACGCAATAACAAGACCCAGAGTTCCATGTGGCTAATTCTGGGTTGTATCCATCTTAAAAACACCTTAGACAAAATTCATTTTGCAAACAGATCTCTAACTTATCAGGGACAGACTGATTCAGAATAACCTGACTAACCATTGTGGAATAGGGAGTTGAACACCATTACAAAACAGAACCGAACAGAACTGCTTGTGAAAGAATGAAACTGAATCAAAAACAGAGCCTTCCTATGAAGAGGAACTGCTCATGGCCCTGTCCAAAAGGGGCCATCACCATAGCTGTCATCCACTGGTGCCGACTGCTACAAACCAGTTGATACCAGGCATGAAAGGTGCTTTGTCAGAGCATTACTCAGTGTGCTGCCAGAACACTAGAGGGAATGACAGAGGCTTTACCACATTGCCATCAGATTCATCCAGGTAAGGAGGTGGTGAAAGGGGAAGGAGATGGACATACCGGGTGCAGGTGCGGGAATGGGGTGGGTTTGGTGGTTGCCAAATCTTAACTCATCCCATCCCAGCCCTCATGCTATAGCATGGATTCTTATGGACCTGTGCCAGGTATTTCACTAGGTCAGCTACAAATAGACCCCCTCCATGCTGCTGACACTTATTGTTGCCACTGGGAATAATTGTTCTGGGCTCCCACAGAATAACCTCCTTGGCTCTTACCACCACCACCACAGGATGCAGCAATAGCTGTTTTGGTGCTTCTGCATTGGCAATGGGGAGAAACAATAGGACTGATTCTGGAAACTGTGTAAGACTGGGAAAAACCCCTGCCTAAAACTCAGGTGACCTGAAAGAGGCAATCATGGTAAACATTACTGAGTTAGCTGGACAAGTGGTCTAAGGCAGCTTCCTGTGGTCTCAAAGTAATATTAGCAGGGCATGTACCTTATTGGTCTTAATAGGCATTAAAGCCTAAGGGCACTATCCAGAGTAACTACAGGGAGTCCTTGCTCCGGTGTAAGAACAATTTACTATGGATTGCAAAATGAATTTTCCATAGATTTTCATTAGGTGGTGCAGTAACTTTCTGCTTCCGTGCTTTGCATGCAGCGCCGAGCACGATACCATAGT
This sequence comes from Cryptoblepharus egeriae, assembly GCA_030015325.1. Classification (NCBI taxonomy): domain Eukaryota; kingdom Metazoa; phylum Chordata; class Lepidosauria; order Squamata; family Scincidae; genus Cryptoblepharus; species Cryptoblepharus egeriae. The sequence goes on from JAREYC010000006.1 coordinate 48,319,701, forward strand.
CTTTCAAGACTAACGGAGGCCTGCTGCTGCTGCAGTAACTACGGGTGCACATAATGTCTCTTATGTGCTCTTGTAGTTACTCTGGATTTTAGGGTATATGAAATAGAATGGTAATGCCTTTCAGTTAGGTAGTATCTTTCATCACTGGGTAAGAAGCTTGCCTTACCTGGTTCTTGCAGCAATCCTGTTCTCTTGATTTAATTAATTTAAGACTAATTTTAATCAAATTAATTTTTAATAAATTTTCAAATCAACCTTGATCTAAACTCAACCATCTTTTTGGGCATGAGTAAGTGGATTTACTACTTTACTAATCAGCTGGGCATCTTTGCTAATCATCTGGTTCACAAAACTATACATGTGAAAAGCACGCAGGAAGAATCTTTCTGTAGAGATGGTATCCTTTTGCAATCTCTAAACAGAAAACAAAATATACAGGTGGCATGACCTTCTTCGGTATGGATTGCCAAAAAGAAAAAGTGGGCTGGCACCTCCACACTGCAGAGTTCAGATGTACTTGCAGAGACTTGAACATGGTCCCAGGTGACGAAAATGGTAGGAGGAACTCTGTCTCTGGAAACAGGATGAGAATCTGGCAATCAGAAAACAGAGGCTTGCTATATGTGACCCTGGAATGCCCCGGGCTATTCACTCACTGTAGGAAGTTGCTATTGCTACATTAGCAGCTTTCTTCTTTGAGTGATTTGACTGGGGATGTCCCAGAAACATCTGTAGCAGCTCTAGATTCTGACTGTTGGGTGTTAGCTCTGCTTCCAAAGACAAATATAGGCAAGACAAACCCTATGGGGGTGGGAATGAAAAAGGCCTTTTATTTTTGTTGCTCTCTAGTCTACAGCATTTGCCTTTACCTGGGCAAAAATGGATACAGATACAGTGGCACCTCACATAACAAACGCCTCACGTAAAGTATGTTCCACGTAACAAATAAAAAATTGATCTAGGTTTCTGCTTCACGTAACAAATTGTGCTTCATGTAACAAACACACTTGGCAGTTGGGGCAGACGCACTGGCCGGCAGCCCTTTTAAAAAGCATCAGGGCTGTCTAGCGCACCTGCCCATAGCGAAAGCAACACTTCTGCGCTGTTTCTCCTATGGCCGGGCATCCGCTGGGCAGGGGGAGAGAAGAGCAGTGGAGAAGAGGGAAGCAGCTCGGAGTTAGCCAGAAGGGAAGAGGGGAGAGAGAGGCTCAGATGAAGAGGAGGAGAAAATGGGGAGGCACTTTGAAAGTGACTTGGATTACAGAAGAAAGTGTCTTTGATTGCAGCCTCCTAACCATGCCTACTCAGAAGTAAGCCCCATTGTGTTAAATGGGACTTACTCCCAGGAAAGTGTCTTTAGGATTGCAGCCTAAGTACACTTCATAGGATCATGCATACTGAATGCACGTTTTGAATTCAATTCCAGTGTTTGTCATCATTTTTACATCTAGTTAATATTTTTATATGAATATTTTTTGGGTTGTGGAACCAATTGTCTGAGTTTCCATTATTTCCTATGGGAAAATCTGCTTCATGTAAAGAATGTTTCACATAACAAACATGCTTCCGGAATGAATTAAATTTGTTACATGAGGCACCACTGTAGTTAATTTGCTGTCTCTTCTTTGCACCCTTCTTTTTCTGCTAGAAAGAAAGAAAGAAAGAAAGAAAGAAAGAAAGAAAGAAAGAAAGAAAGAAAGAAAGAAAGAAAGAAAGAAAGAAAGAAGGCAAACCTGTTAGAGTAGAATAGGGTGAATTAATGAGTTTATCTGTATGAGAATCACTGTGTATTTGCAGAAACCTGTAGAACAGCGTTTCTCAAAGTGGGGGTCGGGACCCCTTTGGGGGTCGCCTAGAGCTTTCCTGGGGGTCACCTAAAGATCCCTGGTGCAGGGGGCCAGCTCAGGCTTGCCAGTCCTCCAGGTGTAGCTGCGAGCACACTGGGGCTGACTGACAGCCTCAGGGCCCAATCCTATGCATGCCTATTCTGAAATAAATCCCATTATAGTCAGGGGGACCTTTACTCCCATGTAAATGTGGATAGGACTGCAGCCTCAGGGCCCAATCCTATGCATGCCTACTTTGAAATAAATCCCATTTGTTCAATGTGTGCATAGAACACACATTTCATGTGTAACAATGAAAATACATCCTGCATATCGGATATTTACATTACGATTCATAACTAGCAAAATTAGTTATAAAGTAGCAACGAAAATAATTTTATGGTTGGGGGTCCCCACAACATGAGGAACTTATAAAGGGGTCACAGCGTTAGGAAGATTGAGAACCACTGCTGTAGAAGGAAAGGTCAGAAATAAAGGCAGGTACAATTAAAAACTAACATTGTAAATCTCACGGTTCTGTTGATATATATAGTACTTGCAAAATGTACCTGCACTGCGGGAGTAAAATATCCCCATGTGCATTGCCCCAATATGTGCATTTCCCAACCCCATGTGTATCTCTCCCATGCGCAACACCCCCCATGTGCATCACCCCGCATGTACACCATTCCCCCATGTATACTGTGTGTAGTGGCACTCTGTGCCTGTTCTATCAGTGACAGATCAGGAGACAGATCTTGGGATTTGACGGATAACTTGGTGAAGGCGTTGACCAATGTGCAACAGAGATGAAGAAAGCTAATTCCATGCTAATTCCTTCTGCAGCAGAGCTAATTTGCCATCCAGTGAATCCTGTACAGGAGTCTTGACCTCCAGAGGCATTCTTGGGGTAAAAGTACATTTGTATAGGCCTAATGTATCAACTTGGACTTGTACCGGTTTGATTTGCAACATGTCTCCATAAGCCCATGAACACTGATCAGGTCTGGGAAGGGGGTCAGGATTTTGTGGGTCTCACTGCCACTGAGCCTGCCATTCCTGAACCTGATCAACTTCCCTCCCTGTTCCCATCACCACCCGATTCTGCCCAGACCTGCCCCTTTCCACCCTTCCCTCCAATCCCTTATGTGGTCTTATCTCAGATGTACTCAAAGTGGGGGTTGAGGCCCCTTTGGGGGGGTTACAACTTCATTCCAGGATGGTTGTGAGAGGGTGGAATCCACAATCTTGGAATCTGGCACTGGGCTTTCCTTGGAGTAAGTCTCATTGAACACAATGGGACTTACTTCTGAGTGGACATGGAGGGGTTCTGGCAATTTGAAAGGGGGTCTCAGGCTGAAATACCAGAGTACCACTGCCTTATCTGAGGCACTGGGCACCTAGATTTCGCTGCTACACAGACCAGCCAGTCCATACTTTCCAGTGCAGCCGCATTTATGACACCTGGAAATTGTGGAAGGCTAGCAGAATGTGTATCCCACTAGCACAGTGAGCCCCTAAATCTCAAAGTCATTCACATAGACATGTGAACTTGGTTAGTCTCCGGGTACAACATCACGTGTGACCAACCCTGTTAATCCTATGCACCAGTTCCATGTTGTGAAATAGTGACTTGAACCAGAACAATGGAACCTACACTGTTAATGGGTTTACTTCATAAGAGAAACACATGTATTATGATTCTACAATTAACCCAGTGCAACAAACAGGGATTTTGTAAAAAAAAATAAAATAAGTAAATTAACAAAGCCTTCCTTTTCTTGATGAAATAATAAAAATGCATATTTTAATCCTGAGATTGAAAAGTGTTTTTGCTACCCAGAAACAAATTGTTGAGCTTGTCGGACTTTTGAGGGGCAAATGACATGTTATGCTGCAGCTGTGTGTAATTAAGCCTCCACAGCCCGTTCTCCCTTGCAAAGCACCCTCAGGTGGGGGTGATTTGCATTAGAGAACAGATGGGAGGGAAGGGAGTGCTTAACCTTTCCCCCACTAATCACTTGTTCCCCAGCTGTTTTTACCCCTCCAGGGTTCCAGAGTTGTGACATAGTCAAGAATAGGGTGGCTCCCCCCCAATCTGAAAGGAACATATGTACCATATATCATCATATAGAACTTGTACACCACCATCATTGCAAATTTCTTTGTGGCCTTGCTTGTGTGGGAATGTGAGTCCCAGCAATCTAAAAGCAGATCCCTTTAATGTGCACATTGAATCCAGCCACTGGTGATTGTTGTTGTTCTTGCAATTGAGGTGGTCTCGGTAATCCATTAAACAGCTCTTGGAAAAGATTCAAGTACCAAAGTATCATTACATTAAACTAATGAAAATCACTGGTCTGATATAAAATGAATGGCAATTATGAAATCCATCCTGATGGCACAGCCCCATCATCTATCATTTTGCCCTGGTAAAATTACAATACAAGCATACTTCTTAAATAAGATACATTTTAGGGCTTATGGAGGACTGTTTTGGGTTAAGAGTGAATTCTAGTGATGCTGTAAGAAAATCCAAAGTGCAAACCAATCCTTGAATATTGAACAAGCATTCATTTAAATCAGCTCAACACCCATACCAACATTATGATAAAAAATTAATTTCTGACAAGGTGAGAGATACTAAGAAGTGGTAAGGGAAACAGAAAGAGTCACGCTGATGTTGTCAAAAGTCTTTAAAATAATTTTGTTGCTTTTATCTTAATGGAGCTGAAAGATAAGTGGTTATGCTGTCATTTTGAAATCCTACACTATGTGGAGAACCTGATAATCCATCAAAGCTGTTTTTGGCATTTATGATAGATTTTAAACAGTTGTGTCAATGGTAACATTAAACAGTTCTTTTCTTATAATGGTTGTAAAAAATTTGCCTTTGCAAGCTGCAAACTGTTTCACGAAAAGATGAGTTTATGCCCCAAAATCTGGATATATACTTAGCCAAATCAGCAAAAATTAGGAATATTATTCCAGAACTTAAAATAGTGTACTGTACTCTTAAAATGGACTGATCCACATCTCCCCATTAAAAACTCCAATTTTTGAAAGGTTAAGAAAATGCCATGATATGCTAAGATGGGTTTAGAAACCTATTAACATACTATAATAAAACTATAATTTTTGTGTGTTGTATCTATCTAGATATAGATATAGATCCCACACATAAAAATCATAGTTTTATTATATCTATATTTATCTATAGATATATGGTCAAACTTCCATTATGAAATGCATTACGAAATGCAAATTTCCATTATGAAATGAAACCTATGAAATTCAAGAGATCTTAGTACTATTTGATTGTATTCAGATCTCTGGATGGGGCAAAAAAGCTGACCCATCTGTGAGGTCAACTGAAACTGTTGCCTCCGGTAGCAGATTGGGGGGGGTGGGCACCCATCTCTCGCCTCCCCACTACTTGATTCCACTGCTCTTCCTTCCACTCCCTGGATTTGTAAATGAAGAAAGGGATAGACTTGAAAAAAATGAAGAAGAGAGGAGAGTGCTGAGCTCTTTGGAGAGTGGGAAGAATGAGGATGGGATGGCATATCATTGCGGAAAGAAGACAACATCTGGCATGCTGCCTCAGGTGCCAGAAGGTCTTGCTCCAGTCCTGCTAAAGTGTCTTGTAAAAAATTAGACTACATATTGTGTTGTGGTTTCAAAGTAAGGATCTACACCAGATGAAGGAAGCAGTTGTACTTGCAAACAGATGGTCCCCAAGGTGCTTTAGCATGGACAGGCAGTTGGTAATGCAGGGGACACATCCATTCAAGGTTTACTAAGCAGCTTCCAGCTTAGTGCCTCCCTTCATAACCAGAAAAACTACTATGCATTGTATTTTTTTTCCTTAACAGAGACATACTATAGCTCTCTTATGCTCTTCAACAGCTTACTCTAGTGTGCAAGCAAAGGAACAGACAAATGAAACTGTGGTGAGAAAAGGAGGGCTTTACCAAGTTCTCTGATGTTAACATTGGCGAGAGGGAGTGAAGGAGCACTTTCCTGTTCTGTGGCTTGTCCAGCACTGAGTCACTATGTGGAGCCAATATTGCTGGCCTTCTGGCTCTCACTCAATTCAAAATATGGCCCCAGTTAAAAATTAGTTGCCAATTACAATTCTATGGCAGCCTTGATCTTTTTAGCAACTTCATTGTTATTCAGCCGGCAAATGTTGTTTGTGTAAAGAAGGAGAATCCAGTATTATTTTAACTTTAGAAAAACAGAGATTAAATGTCACTCCTGATGTGGAAAAACTGGTATGAATATTTGTGGTTTATCCAGATTGACAACCCGCAAATAATAATAACCTAGAAGTAAACTAGATCCTTGGAGCATTTTCTTGGTTAGAGCTGGGCATTATGGCACATGCAGAGCTGCCACCCAAAGCAGCAACCCTGAATCTCCTTCTCCTCTGTCTCTTCCTGTAATGCTGAGTAATACAAAACACATGACATTACATCAGCATGTCGCAAGTCCCCTGTCCTGTCACACACCCCCCCCCCCGAAACACACACAGAGCACAAGAGCAGCCAAGTGAAGGCAATCTTGGAATGTGGCAATGTCGCATCATACATTTTGTATCCTAGACACTGCCAGAATGAGATGAGAGGAGCTGCTCAGTGGTGTCACCATTTGGCACCCACGGGCACAAAATTATTTAACACCAACCCAGCCTGCTGAAAACCTTAAAAACACATTTCTGATTTTCACACAGCCTCTCTGGGCCTCAGAAAGCCTCCAAAGGCTTTCTGATACCCCCAAGGCATGGTACCCAGTGCAACTGATCCTCTCCAAAGGCTTTCTGACACCCCCAAAGCATGGTCCCCAGTGCAAATGATCCCCTCCAAAGGCTTTCTGACACCCCCAAGGTATGGATGCAGTGCAATCCATGGGACATCAGCCAGTGGTCCAACAAGACAGCAAGCCAGTAGCCCCAACACAGCCTTTGTGCCAGTCAGGTCCCTTCGTACTGTGACAGCAGCAGCAGAGCCAAGTCAAGCAAGCACACGCTTCTCCCATTAAGTGTGACATTTTTATTTGCTCCGTTACCAATCTGTCTGCTTGGGAAAGGACATTTTGGTGGCGGCAGAGTAAGGAAGAGAAAGGGACATAAGTAGAAATGAAAATGTAATTATTATTTTTTAAAAACAGTTGGAAAAAAATTCTGCATTGGTTGGTACAAGAAGGGAAGGAATGTAGTAACACAAATGTGATCTAGTAACACAAGGATCTAGTAACACAAATGTGATGTGTTCTTTGGAGGAGGATTGATTGATCATTGACTGGTATTGAAAACTAGAAAAATGAAGGTTACATTTTAATCTGCGTCCTTAAACTTACGTCCTGTTTTGAAAATTTAAGGTGATGCATGTGCATATATACACTTGTGCATATATAGATATATATGTGCATATATAGACTTATCCAATACAGAACCAGGAAAAGAATAACTCATGGATTATTTGAGGATTTTTTTCTAGTAACATTTATGATTGATTAGTGAAAATGTATCCGCATTGCAGGAGTAAAATTCCCCCTCCCGTATGCCATCCCCCACTGCGCATCAACCCTGCAGGCACACCGTTCCCGCATGCGCACTGTTCCCCCATATGCAATACCCGCATGCACACCGTCTGCCCATGCACACCATATGCAACACTCCCATGTTCACTGTCCCCATATAACACCTCCCATGCACATCAACCCCTCATGCACACTATCACCCCACACACGCACCATCACCCCCTGTGCACCCTTCCTCCCAGTGAATCAGATGGATGTTGATCAGTCAGTCTTCAATGTTAAGTACAGGACAAAAACATGTTGCACCCCTTTTCAGCCCCTTAAGGGGTACATTTCTTAACATCAGTTCTTGGTGGGTGTTGATGTCATATAAGGAACACCCTCCCCAAATTTCAGTCTTCTAGGTCTGGGGGTTGGGGCACAGCATTCCTCAGTCGTGGATTCTTCAATGTAAAGTATAGGGAGGAAAATGTGTTTTGCCCCTTTTCACCCTCTTATGGTTGAAATATCCAAATACCGGTTCTCAGTGTGCCCTACACAGGGTGACCAGAAGCTGAACCCAAAATCCCACTCCCCAAGTTCCCCAAAATTTCTGTCCTTGAAGCCAAAATTCCTACCTGGTTTTAAAAAATGTAGGACAAATGTAGGACATATTAAAAGAAAGCTAAAAACATTTGTATTGCTTTCCTGTACTTAATTTTTGCACAAATCTTATTACAACAGACCAGACACCAACCAAAAAGGTGCACGTTTAAGTGATCCAAGCAGCCAGCCTTTCTTAGGCAGGCATGCACAGGTTTGGTCTTTCAGCCTCCTTTCCTTTGCCCCTTTACACAATATAAGCTCCACTCACTATAACACTTTTGAGTGGACACAATTGGGCTTGGAGGCTTAAAACTTAAGAAGCCAGGAATTATCCCCACCATCCCTACCCTGAGAAGGTTGCCAACTTTACACACAGCCTCCTCTTCTTTGACAACAGCTGGATGAAAAGCCCCAAATCTGAACAACGTAAGCCCTTGTTGTGAATTACATACTTTTTGTGCAAAGTATATATTGGTGGATCCATCTAAAAGCAACCCTGCTTTTAAAAAATTAATTCTTCCTCTCCCCTTTCTCTCCAAAGCCAAACTCACTGCAAAGTTTCAGAGCAGCTCCACTTTCAAGGCTGCCTCCTTCTTCTGCTCTCCTCTCCAGCAGCCTCAGCTCCCTCCTGCCTTCCTTTGCACAGCAATTAGAGTTTCCTCTCCCCAGATCATTTTCTCTGCAGGGACTGGGAGCCACTGCCAGGCACAGACATTTGGGAATGGCTGCTTAGAGGCCCATTTAGAGGCCCATTTGGGCCTCTCTGGGAAGGAGGTTGCAGAATGAGGAACTGGCATGATGCATGCTGAGAGATGATCTTCCACTGATGCCTCGGAAAGGGGCTTTAGTCTCCTCCTCCTCTTCCTCCTTTAACCAGCAGCCTCAGTGGATCATTTGGCCTGCAGCAGGACTCAATGGCCTAAAATCCCAGGAAATGGCTGGAAAGGCCCCCAAAAGCCCCCAATTTCCTGACAGAGCCCTCAAATTCCTGACTTCCAGTTACAGGGCCTCATTTCTGGTTCTGGAGGAAAATTCCTGTCATCTGGTCAGCCTGTCCCTACACCATGGAAGGAACACACTTCCCAAATTTCACGCTTCTTGGCCCAGCGGTTTTGGCTGGGTGTTGATGAATCAGTCAGTGAGTGAGTCACTGATTGACTTTTCAGTTTTATATATACGAGTATATAGATTGACAATTGGTGTACCAATGTATGTCATCCTTTGCTATTAAGAGTTGGTATTAAAATATTCAGGTGTTTACAAGCAAGGGTGCAGTAAAAGCTTGGCCAGTAGCCTGCCCTGTGGTTCAGAGGCAAGTTGGGAGAAGATAAAACAGGAGTCGTTTGTGCCTTTGATCCAGTGCTTGTGGGTGTGTTCATTAAAAAGAACATTGCCTTCTCTTGATTAAAAGTATAGGAAGCCAGATTAATTCCTGGTCTGCCTTTTAATAGAATTTTACTAGTAATTAATGTTTTAGAGCTATTTGTTTTCTAGCGAATGGTGGTTTTTTGTGTGTATCTCTGAAGATGTGTTTAACATTTATTAGGGTATTATTAGTATTAGAGATGGTAAATACAGCCTGTGAACAAAGCTTAATAAATGCATAAATTTGGCGTGTAAGCATTTGTTTGGAGTCTCATACCTAAGATCAGATGTTTGAACTGCTGGGTGAAACTCAGGCAATCTTATTCTGAACGGCTTCTTTAGCTGTTGTGGCGCCAGCAATTGCTTCCTCCTTCTAACTTGGCCTCACACAGAAGCCAGCATTCACCGGAGCACCTAGGGGCGCAAGCCTAACCTAGGCCGACACAACTCATTGGTCTTCCCATTCCAGTGGTGATGAAGGGAGGCAAGCGCATGTCTGTGCACTAGCCTAACCCTCCCCCAGGAGTGGCACAGATGTGTCTTGATGGCACTTTTGTGGCACCCCCAGGGCAGCACAGGATTTATCTCAAGGCTTAAGCTTGCCTAACTAGAGGTTAGCCAGGGGATCGTTTGCATCTTTAGCCCCAGAGAGGGGATGCCAAGCCCCTTATAACAGTCATCTGCCGCCAGATTCTCCTGCAAGCTCCCAGGGCTATTTACATCAGGCTTGCCTTAAAAACCAAAAGCTACCAGAACATCTTTTGTCCCCCCACCCCAGAGCTTGCTACTTGTGAGAATGAAAAGGCAACTCTTTACAAACTGTCACCTTCTGCCAGGTTCTTCCTGACAGCCAATTTCTTGAAAGGTCTTTAAACAGACACTGCTCCAGCATTAAAAACTAACGTGATATACCCAGAAATCTGATTGTTGTAGTTTTCTTAATAATATGTAAACAGTTTTAAGAGGCTTTGACCTGATTTATTAATACAGTAGCAGAATAAACCCGCCATTGTGGGAGTAAAATTTCAAGAATATTTGTGGGCCCCGGACATCCCTGGGCGCTGGTGGGTACCAGGCAGTGGCACTGGGTGGTGGGCACTGATGGGCATTGGCACTGCTAGGCAATGAGAGGCATCGGAGAGTGCCAGGGGACAGTGGTGAGCAGCAGCATGCACCAGCGGATATCCCTACCTACCACCAGGCATCCCTACCAGACACCATTGTACAGCATTGGGCACTGCTACCAGGCACCCCACTATGTACCAGGCACAACCGGGCAGCAGGCACCACTGGGGTCCACCAGACACCAGGCATGGGTCACTAGACACTCAGCACCATGGACATAGTGCCTTCCTACTGGACACCAAGCACCACCAGGTACTGGACACCACCTGGTGGCAATGGGTGGCAGACAGCACCAGGAATCACCCAGCATCCTTACCAGGAACCAGGTACTGGGTACAAGTGGGCTCTGGGCACCAGTGAGCAACAGCACTGGGCATCACTGGGTACCAAATTGGTTCTTAGTCAATCCTTACATCACAGAAGTAATACGCTCCCCAATTTCATGCTTCTAGGTGCAGGGATTGGGCTTGGTGTTGATCAGTCAGCATTCAATGTTAAGTATAGGATGAAAACATCCTATACTTTCACCATTCACCCCCCTTTCACCCCTTTAGGGGTTAAATTTCTGCAAAAAACAGTTCTTAATTATTGCTCACATCATGGAAGGAATATCATCTCCAAATTTCATGTATCTAGGTCCAGGGGTTGGGGCAGGGCGTTGATCAGTCAGCAGTTCTTCAACAAAATAGGAACAAAAACATGTTGTACCCCTTATCACCCCCTTCCAGTTTGAATTTCCAAAAACATCACAGAAGGAACATCCTCCCCAAATTTCATGCTTCTAGTTCTGGTGGTTTTGGTTGGGTGTTGATGAGAGAGTCCATCAGTCAGTGACTTTTCAATTTTATATATGTATATAGATGAGGAAGGCTGCAATCCTAACCTTTGGTTAGGCAGCATAAGCCCCAACATTTGTCCTGTAGTGACCTGAGGGTGACACAAAAATGCCGTAAAGCACTTCTGCCCCACTCCTTGGGGGGTTAGGCCAGTGCATAGGCATACACCAATCTTCTCACACCACGATGGGAAGATATACCAGGTGAGTCATGACATCAGTTAGGATTCAGTTAGGATTGCACTCAGTTAGGATATAAATCAGTTAGGATTGCACTCTCAGTAAACATATATGCATATACATGCATATCAGGCAAGACCTGCCAAGGCAGCCACCCTCCAGTTGTCTACTGTAACCCATACCAGCTTCTAAAAGGGCCCCCATCTAGAGCATCTCTGAGGAATTCAGGTCTGCAGAACAGCAGTGGCACTGCATTAGGCTATGGCCATTTTTTGGTATTAACCTAAACCCCTGGCTTTGGCAATGAACAACAAAATCAGATTTTTTAAAGAAATATGCTAAACTTAATGAAGCCACTGACAGTGCTCCTAATAAAGGGTTGTCATACTCCAGATGTTCAGACTTATTCCAACGCATACTGGGATGTGTTGCGCATAGTTCTGTAGATGCTCTGAACGCCACTGCCTGAATTAAGGCATTGTTAAATTTTTTTTTTCCTTAACCTCTCAATAATATCACTGCTGGCTTAGTTCAAGAAGAAGAAATGTATATCATTTGACACAGCTGCATAGGAAAGCCTAAATCCAGAGCTTTGCATATTCTGCATAAGCATCACTCAGCATGGAATCTGGAATGTGGTGCAGAATTTGACTTTCTCAGAATCTCAGCTTTCGTTTTTTAAAAAAGCTAGTTTTGTGCTTCATCCGGGATGGAGCTTTGCGCGGATAAGAAGTGGGACTGCTGTGCTTTAAACAGCTTTTTTTCTATACACATATCCCCATTTTAATCCCCCAAGCCCTTTACCCTTGATAACTTTCTACATTCTTCTACCACACTACCATGCAAGTCCTTTATAAAATTTGGGGAGAATCCAGCTCTTACAACACATTATACAGCTTTGTTGGAAACTAGAAGATTTTTCAAACTAAGTTCTTTAGTGGGTAATAATTATTAATACTTAACATTATTCCTAAACTACTAATAGTAATATATTAAATGTGATTATTTTATTTGAATATTTAATTTAGCATTTAATATAAGCACCAACAATGGCATTTAATAATTAAAGATGAATGCCATTTGGTGACCAAAGAGATATCAAAAAGGACCCTCAATTTATCTTGAATCAGAATACAGTGATATATGGAGTCATAGACTGAATTTAAAGGAGCTCATGCATCATCTGGACACCATCCCCATCCATGAATTCAGAGAAGAAATGAAAATGCAAAATCAATGAAATAATTGAATACAGTGGTACCTTGCTTTACAAGCATAATTCATTCTGGAAATAGGCTTGTAATCCAAAGTGCCTTGTGTTTCAAAGCAAATTTTCCTATAAGAAATAATGGAAACAATTCATTCTACAACCCAAACATATTCACATAAAAAAGATTACAATACTGTCATATAATATAAAATAATAAAGAAAATACAAAATATAAAGAAAAATAAAACTAACCTATGCTTAAGTTAGTATCTCAGGTTTCAGAGACTGCAATATGCCCCTTACACAGGAGTGATATGCCCCACCAATTATAATAGGGCTTACTTTGTGGAAGACATGCAAGGCTACATCTCTCAGGCTCGCTACAATTGCCCCCCTCACATAGGAGTGAGCCCATTGACTGTAATAGGCTTATTTCAGAGTAGACATGACTAGGCTGGACTCTCAGTAGGATGCCCTTTTCATCAGCGCCAAGGGTCTAATGGATTGGGTATTGCTGGGGACCCCCTGCATGCCTGCACTCATCCAGTGGGCATGCAAGGGACCCCCAAGGGATGCCCCCTTCATATGCAGGGGATTCCCAGTGGTTGGAATGAGGGGGCTGGGTGTGCAGATCTACATCAGTGTCTGCACCCTTGATGTCTTGCTCATAAAACAAGTCATCGCTTGCAAACATCGCTTGCAAAACACTCACAATCCGAGTGTACTCTATTCTGTATTCTGTATTCTGTCATGTGGGTCCCTGCTGATCATGCAGGCTCCCCTGTGCCTACAGCTGATCTTGTGTCAATCAGGGCCAAGGGCTAATCTTGGGGACACCCCTGGGATATCCTCAAGATCAGTTCCCAGCCTAGGCGCTGATGCAAGCCAGCACCCTTACCCTTGGGGTGCCAGTGGCATCAGCTCCTGAGCACTAATCCAAACAGCACCCTAATATTTGGGATGCTGGTGGGATCACCTCCTGAGCATTGTTCCAAGAAGCATCCTGATCCTTCAGGTGCTGGTTGGATCAGCTCCTGAGTGCTGATCCAAGCAGCACCATTATCCTTGGGGTCATTGAACCCAGAATCACCCCAGTCGTGGAGCAGCAGCCTGGATATGTGCTGACGCAGGTCTGCACCCGCAGCCTAGATGTGCCAATCTGCATCAGCCCCATTGCTCTGGGGCTGATGCAACCAGAATCCCTAAGGATCTGGGCTGGACCCTGGATTATTTTGCAAGATATCGTTCATTTGCTCATTTTGCAAGATATCGTTCATAAACTGAAACATCTTGCTCGTCTTGCAAAACACTCACAATCCAAGGTACTTATAAACTAAGGTACCACTGTATATGGATTTAGTAGTATTACAGTCCAGTATTAAGCAGTGGTTTCCACTTGTTTAAGTGAAGTGTATGTAGGTGTTGAGAAGCAAATCCCACAGGATTCAATGAGCACTACTCACAAATAGGTATGTATACAATTGCAGCATTAATCATGTATGTTGCCCAAGTTTCTTGATTTGGGGAGTCCACATAAAAGAAAGCTGAAAAACCCTGGTGTTGCTGGATTGCCCTCATTTCCTAGCAGTAGTTCAGCAAACCTTTCTGTATTTTGTGCTAGTTTCAACACCAAAACTTTAAAAAGTTCAAGTTTGCAATCTATGCTTCATTAGAACCAGCAGATCTTTTTCAGTAATGAGGTAAGGGAGAAATCAGTCATTTGGGGAGCAAAGAAAGCACCTTCTATATTTACCAGCTGTCTCAAAGAATGTTTCTATTTAGCTGTTTTTCAAGCAATGATTTGCATCACTTGATATTATTTGGCATGGAGTTAAAGATACCTCTGGCTGATCAACAACTGTCATACACAGCCTTTGACACCAATTATCCATTATCTAGTCTTCTGTCGATATCTGCTGTCTAAATCTTACACAAAAGCACTGTACTTTTGGTAAGAGGAAAAATGTGTCTTTTCTAACTGCTAAAATAACCAACATTTGAACTGAATGCATATTTTCCTCTCGGCATCTAATAAGGACACTGGTACAGATCCAAGCTGACTCATCAGGCTGGCAGAGGTTTACCCTGGTGCAAATGATCCCTTGCCCCAAAGACGTCTTCAGGGGCCAGACACCTCCCCATGGGATACAGCAGTTACATTGCCATGCAGGAAATTAGGATTTGGCTGCCTGAACCATTGATTGGTTGAGAATCTTTGCCATCTGAATATTCACTTTACCAGTTAACCATTGAACAGCTGTCATACATAATGCCCGATCAACCAGAAATTTTTTGGCTTCATCTTTTTCCTAAGAATACCTGACTTTCCTGCTCACTGAAAAGGCCTATACCTATGCCTATCTATTCAGAAGTAAATCCTATTATAGCAATGGGGCTTACTCTCAAGAAAATGTGGATGGGATTGCAGCCTTAGAGCACAATCCTAACCAGGTCTACTTAAAAGTAAGCTCCATTATGTTCAATGGGTCTTACTCCCAGGAAAGTGTCTTTAGGATTGCAGCCTTAGTCAAAGACCTGCCCATCACTGAAGTAGAATGGAAGCCTCTTGTGAGCATTTCCAATATTCTGTAGCATCACATCCTTCTGAGCAGTATTGCTTTACAATGCATGAAGGCTCTATATAGAACAGGTTTTGTGTGTGTGTGTGCACGCGCATGCATGCATGAGTGCATGTGTGCAGAGTAGGCCATGGGGACATTTTTGTCACAGGGAACATTTATAACAGTGGAATAACTGAAGGACTGAAATGTCAATCAAGGAGCCAGTTTGGTCTACTTAGCGCATAATATGCATTTTAGAAAACAGGCTAATTACATAATTACCTAATTATGTTTCATTTGAAAGGGTCATTCTTCTCTTTAGACAATTAATATGTTTGTTTAATAGAAAGAGAATTGGCTGGATTAAGGATTGGTTCTTATTTATTGCAGAAGAAAAAAAAAGTTTCCAAACATGTTGTTCTGCTCTCTGATTTCACGGCTTTTAAAGAAAGGGAGCAATTTAAGTATAATAGGAGAAGGGAAGGGGGTGAGATGTGATCACAATAACATGAATTGCTTAATCTAGAAGCTGCTTGGATCAAGAAATGGAAGACTGGGCTTTCACTTAGACAGGAAAAGTTTAACATTACTTTAAGTCCTCTGTAGGCTTTTATTTACTTTAGAAATGTTCAGGTCAGAGTGCCCCAGTTTTTGTCCTTTTGTCTTCACAAAGGTTTTTTTTAGATGTAATGTTAATGGGTAATTTTTGCTGTCATTATTCCAGTCTGAATTTGAATGAGATTATTTCCCTGGAGCTACAGGCATAGAAAGAAATGGCTGCAATTTATAAATGTACAGTCTTGGTATAGTTGACTTATTGGGATATGGTGGGCCACAGATCCAAGCAGAGGCAGATGTCTCCATTCACTACCCCAGTCCTTGGGCTGGCTGGCTGTCTGTCTGTCTGTCTATTCAAGATGGGTGAATTTATAGTTTAGGACTTAAAGAAATGTCACTCAGCTGGGGCCCTTCACCTCCTATCTGCACACAGATCTGTAAAGCTTGAAAGCTAGTCTTGTTTTAAGACAGAGAACATTTTGTCTTGCACTTAATGTGTGAAGTGGCATTTTGAATTAAAGCCGTCTTCAGAGTAGCCCCCAATGTAACAGCTCATCCTGCAGATTGAACACTGTCCTATTTCCTCTACAGCACTGTGATTCAAAGATGAATAGCACAGACACAAAGCTGTTAAAAAATGCCATTCCCAACAGTTGCTACTAGCTCAAAAGTGATGTTCTCTAATATTTTCTACGTGCTTTTAAGTTTCAATCCTTGAGAGAATGTGCACGCTTCAGTGGAATCAAAGCTGCAGCCCATCAATGTAGGAAAATCCTTCTCAAGGAAGTCACTTTGTGTTATTTTGTTCAAGAGACAACAGCCTCTATCTTTGCCCTTTCTCAAGGGAGGGGGTGGGAAGGGTTCTGTAAATGTTAATTTGGAGCACAATATTACCTTCAAAACATCCACTTTCCCCATATACTTGCACAGAAAACAAAAAGGATCATCCTGACTGTTTCTGACAGTCCTGAAGCTGCTTCTTCAATATGCCATCTGCAAATGGATTCAATGGATCTTGTATGTCTTTGCAGAAAGCCAGTGTGATGTAGCAGAAAGACTGAGAACCAGATTCATCTTCAGTCAAGAGGCTCGCTGCCTGGTCTGGCACAAGCCTCCATCTCTCAGTCTGATCAATCTCACAAGTTGTGGAAGGGTATCACAGAGAAACACCATAGACACTGCATTCACCTCTTTGCAAAACTGCAGGAACAGAAATAGAGTTACTGTTTAGATGCATCTCAAAACCTGAGATTTCTGGGATGAGGCTTGGAGATTTCACAAGACTGCCAACCTTTTAAAAAGGGGGGGGGGTTGTTAGGGTGAGCAGAACCCAGAAATAAAGGAATAGTTAGAGCCCAGCAGCAATTCCGAAATCTGCTTCCTCTACATCTGTGGCATAAATAAGGGCACAATCCTAACCAATTTAGGCCAGCACAACTCATCCATCTCACTAGTCCTAAGGTGGAGGACTAGTGAGGTGGGGAGGCTGGCGCATGTCTTTGCAGTGGCCTACCCCATAGGAGTGGTGCAGAAATGCCTTATGGCACTTTTGTGACACCTCTAGGTCACCACAGGACTTATTCTGGGACTTATGCCCGCCTAACTGGGATTGAGGATTGCAGTTGGTCAGTCGGTCAGGAAGGAAGGAAGGAAGGAAAGAGGACTGTTTCTCAGTTCTGAAACTGATTTCAGTGCACATTTTGTAAGTTAAATTTACAGTTTAGGATTTTTACGTTTATGGATTGATTTCCTTTCCCACACAATAATTTTGTGAGGTGGGTTCATTGGACAGTAGGCTATGGTTGTACAATAAATTTTAGGGATGAGCAGAGTCAAGAACCTAAATTCCAAATCCAACACTCTATCCATTACCTACTGATCATTCTTTGATATGGTTCCAACAGTCCAGTTTCACCCTGAGTCGGGGGTACTCTGAGGGGTGGACAGCGGCATGGTGCCACCTCTCCCAGCCTGGCACACAGGGCATTTGAGCCCTCTCCCCATTACACTACAGTTTATGATATTTTACTCTTTTTCAAATTTATTAGCCCTGTGAACTTTTTTGTAGGATTAGGTAGAAATAAGTAAATATCCAAGCCTATGAAAGCCAGCAGTTGCCTTTCCATACAATTTTGAAGTGTATATTATATTGTGATGCGTATGTTGTTATATTGTGATGCAAAGTGTGGTCTGTGACAGTGCTAATTCAGCAAGCTCCTTGTTGTGAGAGCTGAACAGGTCTTCCAGCTTTACCGAGCTCTCCTTTTGGCAAGCTGAAATGGCTAAAAATAACCAGAGAATGACGTGTGCCAGATCCACATGTGCAACTGAGCTCCTCGGATTTGTTTCGCCACAGCAGGACCTATACGTACAAGCTCACGCACCACAATGTAAACCACTTTTTGGAAGGCAGAGGAGTTTCAAAAGCAGCTTGTGGTGCAGAATAGGAAAGCCAGTCTGCTGAAACAGATTTCCAAAAAAAAAAAAAAAAAGCCCAGGCGTGCATGCCTAATACTTTGCAAACATATAAAAGGGCTTACTGATTAGCCATGGCTGAGTTGAGATTTGATTCACATCTTCCACCCCCAAGCCAGCAATCTAGCCATTACACCAAACTAGTCCTTATGATGTTCATTTTTAGACTGATTAGTATATAGGGTTTCTTACTCTGTGGTTCAGACCCTTCTTTTTATCCCTTTATTTTAAGTCCAAAATCTATTTTTATATGGCCAGTATCAGCATATGAGGCTTTCGTTAGGAATGAGGCCTGAGCTCAGTGGAGGAGCACATAATTTCCATGCTCAGTCTTCTAACTTCTCAGGTAGGGCTGGGATGTCCTCTGTTTTAAACAGGGTGAACATATTCCTGTTTTTCATGGACATGTTCTATTTTTTAGCCTTATGTCTTAAGCCTTATGGAAGAAATCTTCAGTGTCCTCCTTTTCCTTATGATCAGGCAGCAGGCAGCCTTCTTGTAGTTCAAAATTATAGGTAATAAATTATATATAATTTTTTAAAATTTATTAATAAGCAATATAAAGCTTAAATAAATGACATGAAGGCAATATATCAATGTTTTTAGATTTTATATTGTAATGTCCTACATTTTTCTTGGTTGCCCTACATTTTGAAGGGGTCTTGACCTCTTTTTTTGCTTATGGCATATAGTCACCCTGGTCTTAAAGCTTGTCGAGCTGCTGCCAGTGATAAACTAGATGCCCCAATAGACTAATGAGACATCTTTCTTTTGTCAAAGGATGGAGCCCAGGTTTGAGTATGTGTATTGGGACATGACAAAATAAAAGCAAAAAACATTCATATATATTGCTTTCACGTGGTTAATTTAAACACTGTTATTATTAAATTTAAAACTAATATATATGATTAATATTACATATTAATATGTTTAATATACATTACATATAATCAAATACATGTACTGGTGTCCCTATTTATCCACTAGGGTTCCATTCTGGACCCTCCCATGGATAAAAAAAATTCATGTACAAAAAAACCATGCAAAAATAGGTTTAAAGACCCAATTCCATGTTTCCTTCTCCTCCACTGCACCTAATGGAATAAGTATCTGCAGTATCTGCAGTATCAGTATCTGCAATGGTTTGATTCTGAAACTGAAGAATGGAATAATTGCTTGCATGACTGTCTCTCTACAATAGTAGAAAAGCAGTTTATAGAACTATTATTTGCACTGGCCATTCATGTTGAGTCAAATTTGTGCATAAAAAATGTGTGTATAATAATGCTGGATCTGTAATCTATTAATTACAAGAAAGCTATGTATAGCCTGCTCACAAGGAAAAGGAGGAAAATAAAGATTTTTAAAGGACATGTCCTAAAGAAAAGAACATATGGCCACTCTGGGTCTAAAGGTCTACTGATTCCCTGCATGTGGATGACAGATTCCCTCCCTTCTAAAAAAATCATGTGCTAATACATGGAAAAGGAAAGCAAAATTGTTGTTCAAGAACAGATATATAAACCCTCTTCCTTTGCCTGTCTCCATCCGCCTAGTGTATGTATCCAAATGCTAAGCAGAATTCCGCCATTAGCTAATAATAGCATTAGCAGTTCAGAAGTTTATAAAAAAAAAGTCTTTAATACTTAGTCTTAGCAGCTGATAATGTAAAATAGGGTGGCATTTGGAAGCATAGGATGCTGCCAGTCTCTGGGGAGAGAAAGGTGTTAACTTCTAATAGCTTTTCAGTAATAGCCAAGCATCTGCAGTCCCCCATAAAAAAGGGTTTTTAAAAATTAATAGAGCTGAATGTGCTTCACACTAAGGAGAATGCCAGATTAATAAGCGCATTAAGGGCTGCTTTGGATTGGAAATAATTATGGAAGATGACAAGGAGCAGAGGTAGCATTGGTGGTGCTTTCAGGAATGCATTTTTAAAAGCAGTTTAAAGAGCCTTCAGATGTTGGTATTATCCTGCGTGACCAAATTAAGAGCAAATGAGAAAAGTTTATCTGGCATTTTGGAGTATTGAAAGGGCTTAGTGTTATAAATTATACAGTATGAGGCTAGGTAGTGGTGTGCAAATTCATGTTAAACATTATTGGCAGTTTCAATAGCAGCTGCTTTATGAAGCACTAAATGTTTTAAAGTTAAGATGGAAAGAAAGTCAACACACACATATTTTAAAGTAACATAGTGTGTGTGTGTATGTGTGTGTGTGTGAGAGAGAGAGAGAGAGAGAAAGAGAGAGATATTATACTGTGCCCTTTGTTTAGAGGTCGTTTTGTTTTATTCCATTTTTTCACTGGGAAGTATAAAACGAGCACAAGGTTGCAGGTGACCCAGTTTCCATCACATTGGCTTATTTTATGGCCATTTTCCTACAGCATATACTTGCCAAGACTATACTTGCCAAGCATATATATACAGAATATACTTGCCAAGCATGTAACAGCCATGAAGTGTAATGAATGTGAGCTAATACGGTGCATGAGTCTGAGTTTTGTTTCCATGTGCACCATATTGGAAAGGAGAGCCACAGTACACAATGAGACATACCAATGTGTTAACATACACAGAATCTGTGTATTTTGAGCTCTGAAAAGATAGGAAATAAATCGGTTGAATGAATTGAATTGGATCAATGGCGCTTGCACTCTATTGGCTTCTTCAGATGTCAGGTGCACCAACCCAATGAAGCCTACTTTCAAATGAACATGCATAGGATTGTGACCCTAGTCTTTTAGATATATATTTGAGTTCTTATTTTAGTGAAACTTGGGCGCAGCCACCTTTTCCAAGATAAAGCTTGTGCTACTATTTGGATTGATTTCAAATGACAGTTGTTCAATAATGACTGCTTTCCTTTCTCTAGAAGAGCTGATATTCCTGTTGCCTCTGGTGCATTTTTATATTCTCTTTTTATAGCTGTGCAATAGTATTTTCCCCTTTGCCTCTAGAAATACTTACTGATTTTGCAATTTTGAAAGTGATAGGTCTGGAGAATGGGATAGACTCATTCCTGAAAATCTGGTTGGTTGTGTTTAAAGCACAATCACTAGCAACACATCATCTTAAACAGAGCCATATCTAAAATGCAAGAACACTAAATGGAGGTAGTCAGACCAACCTAAGGTCCCAGGCAAAATATAAAAACTTCACTCATGATAGGCCTACTTTAATAGAAACTCCTTTATCCCACCCCCAAATGTACTTATAGCATCAGTGGTAGGAGATACCCAGATTCAAATTTCTTTCCAACTTCTTACCATACCATATTACTCCTCCTTCACATATTACCTTTTAAATTAAACAGTTTTCATTGAAAAACATTCATTAATGATGAAATTAAAAGAGTTCTAAAAACTGAAGGAAAATTATGCTTTTATTCCAATATTTGGACCTCCAGAAAATCCATGCATTTTTATTAAAAGCATCTGAGATGACAATTTTTGTAACTTTTAACTATACTTTAAAATAATGCTTGGCATTTAATTTTTCCTAGTTTGCTGACATTTCCTGTCTGGAGAGGAAAGAAAAGAGAAAGAAAAAATGGTGATTGAAATGTTTTATATAGGTGAGTGAGGCTGGTAGCAAGACAACAAAATTATAATAACTATCATTAAACCATTCTCCGTACCACATAGGCAACATTCTAGAGACTCATTATTTCAAATCCAACTTCTCAAAGATTTATTTTTCTTTTGAAACAATTTCTGACAGCTTTTGATCTTCTAAATGAAAAAAAATCAAAGAAATCTGTTTCTCTAGTGTATTAATAGCAAAGGAATTTCTAGATGATGCAAAGTAGGAACCGAATATAATAGCATCCCAGTTTTATTCATCTTCAAAGAAAACCAAATATATTTTAGAGACTAAAAAAATAGGATACCCTACAGATTTTGAAGGGATGGGATAAACCTCTTTCCACAAGAAAAGATGACAAGAAATTCATTTTGAAGGACACTCTCTTTGCCTCTGTCCATTTAATACACTTACAAGCCAGCTGTCACAAGGTAATCTGCCTTTTACATCTGAAGCAAAATTGCTGTACAGTTGGGGAAGCTCATATGCTTAATAGTCGAGTCCTTTATTTTTCTCTTCCTTGGCTCAGTTCTTTCAAAGTTGCAACCCTCTGAATCTACAAATTTCAAGTTTATATAATGGACAAAAAAGAAATACCTAAAATACTTATTACATTCTAGGATTAGACACATTTTACACTTCACCCTTTGTTGCGGTACTAAAACATTAACTGTTCCATTTATTCTTGGGGAATGGCGCACCTTCCTCTAGCAGTCTCTGATGCAAATTCAATAAAGGTAAGTGACAATCTATAACCTGATGATAGACAGGGCTCTCTTTCAATGCTAATGTATATGTTTCATAGGTTGAAAGTCTCATGTTCAACACAGGCATTTTTAGCTACAGCCGGGGAAAGTTCCCTATGTAAAAATCTGGCCAGTCAGAGAGGGCGATACTGAACAGGATGGACTGACACAGTATAATTCATTTTTGCATCCTAAAGTTATACAATTGGGGGAAATGATAGCAACTACATTTATTTATAAAGCATTCAAGCCAAGACTTTGAGTGAAAGGTGAGGAAGTTGGTCAAATATATTTCCTCAAAGTAATTAAAATTTTATAACTTGTTGTTTGAGCTGAAATCTCTTGTTTCCGGCTTTCTTATCATATGTTACTCAAGGTGCATAACCAATTAAGGTTGGCATAACTCACCTATCTCCCTATTCCTGTAGTGGTGTGCAGAGGCTGGCACATGCCTATGCATTGGCCATGGCACAGAAATACCTTACAACAGTTTTGTGACACCTCGCATGCAAGCGCAGGACTTGTGCCAGGACTTATACTGACCTAACTGGGGATTAGGATTGTGCTGTCACACACCCATAGGGGCACACCTGCATACTATCAGTGCATTGAACCAAGTACTATTAGTATAACATATACTTTTTAAACTTTCTTAAGTTTGGTTAATTCCAAGCATAGAGGCTCTCTTGAATATCCACCTAGCCAGTACTTGATAGTCTTTGCTGAAATGCTGGTTTTCTCCTGGGCTGGTTCCAAAAGTCATTTCAATCATAATTAGCACCAGCTTTTAATGAAAATATTAACCCTGTGTGTCTGGCATCAACTTGATAGGAATTGGTAAGTGCTCACAGCATCTCAGAAAAGGGGAGAACCAATAAAATTCAATGGGATTAGGAATTGTTTAAGACAAAGGGTGCAATCCTGATTTAGGATATAGAGAATGGGCCAGCTAATCTGTCTTAAGATAGGCCATATCCTGAGGTGACAGGCCAAATCCACAGAGCTAAGAGGCTTCTAGGCTGACAAGCCATATCCTGACACTTGGGCTAGGAGGCGTATGGGCTGACACTCCTAAATTAGGCTGGACTAACTGCTGCTTTAGAAGCAGCAGCACAGGAATATGGCAGGTGTCGTGCCATATCCTGGGATGGACTGTTGTAGTTGTGCCATATCCTGAGAATGAGAAGCAGGAATGGTGCTTAGGCTGGGCCTAAGATTTAGAACTTTTGATTTTGCTTCTATTTTTACTCTGGCTTATCATAGCCCCCTATGGCTATACTCAGATTTATTCCTGCTTCTGAGGTGGCCTGAGTCAGAGGGGCTGGGAGGGGGGTGTCTGTCCTGGAAACAGGCTGTGGATACAGCCAGTGGTGGGATTCAAATAAATTAACAACAGGTTCAATGTCCTAATAACCTAAATTAACAACAGGTTCTATGTCCCATTAGTAACCAGTTCTCAGAACCAGGCACTCATGAGCAAAGGGTTTTATAGAACTTGTGAGAACCCCCTAAAGCCCACCACTGGTGCCACAGCTTAACTGCACTCTTCTAGGCCATGCTCACCATGTCAGCAAGACACTCCTGCTGCACTGCCTAGGCAGGCACTGCTGGGCTGGTGCAGGTCCATCTGTCTTGGGCCTGCCTAAGTGGACTTTTCTAGTGCAGCTAGGCTGACCTATCTTTCTTTAGGCTGCCCCAAGTGCCAAATAGACTAGCCTAAGTGCACTTCAGGATTGCAGCCAAAGCGGTTTTTGTTGTTTTTTATTTGTTTGTTTTTAAGGAGTCTTGGGTTGCAAAGATACAACTAGGAATACTGAGACCTGGGGAAGTTATTTTTCTCCACCAGTTCTAAGTTGTAAGTTGGTAGTCCTCAACAGAGAAGACAAATCTGTCTTCTGCCAAAGCATAAGGAGCTCTGTTCTGCTCAGGACTGCCGGGTGGCAGGATGCCAACTCTTTCCTAGCACACAGCATTGGAGAATGCTGCAGCCATTGAATTTGTTCCTGATGTGGAGCTGTTAGGAAGAGAGTCTTCTCCTAGGCAGAGTAACTCTTTTGGGAGCTGGGGAAATAATCTATCTTAACCTTGATGAAAAGAACTCCATGGTCAACCAACCTATTCATTTAACACCACAGGAAATGTTTTCAGATTAGCCTTTGCTGCTGTTTGAATTTCAGGTTGCCAGGTTTCTTCAGACTCTGGAGAAGCAATAAAAATTGAGACCAGTGGGTTAAATCTTCCTTTCCCACCTACCTCAGAGGAATCACTAGAGTTTGTATCACCCAGTGCAGGAGCTCATTGACTGCATTGCTTCCATGCTGAACCATACCATCAGGGTTGCCAGACCTCCGGAAAATACCCTTTTGCCAGATCTCCTCCAAAACGTCCCTTTGTCTGGGAAAAAAGAGAGCCCCTCCGGACTCCGGAATTTGGGCATCTTGTGCTGGCCCTTTAAATTTTTTAAAACATTTGCGTGCGCAGCTCTACCTGTGCGTGTACTGAGGCAGCCCCAGAGACTTCTGGCTGGCGCGCACCGCCCACCCACAGTGCAGAGGAGCTTTTCCCTGGCGCACACGCCTCTCAGATGGCGCAGGGGGGCTTCCCCCTGGCGCGCGCGTCTCTCAGATGATGCAGGGGGCTTTCCCCTGGTGCACGCGCCACTCGGATGGTGTGGGGGGGCCTCCCCAGGCCAATCCTATGCATGCCTACTCAAAAGTAAGCCGCATTAGAGACAAAGGGGCTTACTCCCAAGTAAACTGTGGTAGGATTGCAGTCTGAGGGGCCAATCCTATGCATGCTGTGCCTCTGCAGAACAGGTGAGCTTGTGTTTGTTTGTGTCTGTGTGTGTGTGTGTGTGCAACAATGCATGGAGTGTTTGTGTGTGTGAGAGAGAGTGTGCATG
This sequence comes from Cryptoblepharus egeriae, assembly GCA_030015325.1. NCBI lineage: Eukaryota > Metazoa > Chordata > Lepidosauria > Squamata > Scincidae > Cryptoblepharus > Cryptoblepharus egeriae. The sequence continues at coordinate 48,345,198 of JAREYC010000006.1, forward strand.
GTGTGTGTCAGTGCATGTCACTGACATGCCTTGTATTGATGCAAATTGCTTTGAGGGTGTCTTACATGTCTGGGTCAGAATCATGTATATTAAAAGGTTTTCATTTCAAAAGTGTTGCAATTAACTACAGGAAACCAATACAAGCATTTTTGCTTCATTTTAACATGTCCTACATTTTGTCCTACATTTTTGGGGTGTCCTACATTTTTAAGTGGGTAGGAATTTTGTTAGGAATTTTGACTTGGACAGGGAGGAATTTGGGCCTTCAATCAGGAATTTTGTGGTTGCCGTTCAGGAATTTCCAGTTTGGCATCTGGTAACCCTGCATACAATATCATATGCACAACCAGATGCAATGGCATCTCTGAATTTGGTGGAGCCCCCCATTTGTATATATATAAAATAGTACATGCCACCCCAAAAAATCTGTAATCAACAAAAAAATCAACAAAAAAAATAGTGACAAACATGGTAGCACTCACACATCTGAATAAGGCTGCAATCCTATCCACACTTTCCTGGGAGTAAGTACCATTGAACACAATGGGACTTACTTCTGAGTAGATACGCTTAAGATTGCACTGTAAGAGTTATAATATTAACTCTGTTATTAACATCATATTTGTTCCCTGTGGTATCATAATAACGTCTCATTGGCTCTCAGAACAATTTTTCTCACTGGTCAGTTTTGAGTTAAAGAAATCTACATTTCCAACTTTCTAGCACAATCTAAAATCGAAGATCTCAGGTTTTCCTGCATGTTTGGGAGGAGTGTGAAAATCTTTGTTTTTTAAAATAATACCATCATGTATTAATAATGTAAAATGCAATGAAACAAACTACATGAAATATCTGAAAATTCAAAATATTATAGCCAAATAACCAGAAGAGGAAAACACATCTACCGTATGTAACAAAAGAACTTATTTTCTTTCTCCCCTATTGATTCATGGAGGGGGCCTAAACTGTAACTAGTGAAATGTAGGTCAAGCCTGAAACCTGACAATCCTGTTCAGGTATAGCTTTTAAAAGTGGTAGTCACACCTTGTATATAACTTCAAGAAGGAAACTGGCAGTGGTTTCTGTAGAAGGAAAGGAAAGGTTTTGAAAAAGTAATAATGGGGAAAGTAAGGGCAATAAACTAAAAAAAGGATTATAAGACATTTGTCTAATGGCTGCGTTGAAAAGTTAATTGTAATTTTTTTTTTACATATTTGCTTCATATACCACAAAATCTGGAAGTGGAGCACAACTCAATGCATCACATATAATTTTGTTTGGATTACACAAGCCACTCGGGGTATCAACATATCACCCTCAAATACCACTGTTGTTTATCACAAATATTACTGATATGCACATCCAATTAAAAAGAAGTATAATTTAGCTTTCTACAAAATGCAGTCCATAAGAGATGCAAAACATATAGGGGTTATAATAGCAAAGGATTTAATTCACTGGTTGAATGTGACATCTGGATGTGGTTTGTAGAAGCAATTTTTGATACCACAAATTACTGCCTTGTAAAACAGCTTCAGCTGGAGCCTACAAAGAAAAAGGTAACCATTCTAGGGCTTTGTGGTCAATGACACGCTAGAGCCCTGAAGATAGCAGAGGCCACTCCTTATACTTGGCTTCACTAGGGGCAATTAAACTTTATGCACAACAGTAGTCAAAGAAAGTGAGACAAGATGGGAGAGAGACAAAGAAAACCTGGAGCTAAAACAATTGATCATGGGAGGTAGACTGGATATTTGTAAGGAACAGAACATAGAGTGTAACCCTCTCTTATTTCTTCAGATGCCCTAAAACTGGAGTTACCAGGCTGGATACACCCAAAAATTTTATGTGAGACCTTATGACTGACAATCCTTGGAAATTGTGTAGGGGTAAATCTGGTCTTAGGGTATAGACCAGGTGACAGCCCAAAAGTGATCTGAAATTAATAATAATCTAATAATAATAAAGCTGCGTACAATCAGGCTGATCTGTAGTTCTCAACAGGCACTATGGCATTTAAGGTCTATGAGAAGCCTTATACTATGGCCCAAAGCTTTTGACCAAGATGCTTAAATATAGCCCATTCAACAAACACTGTGAATGAAATTATTTAATACACTCTTAATAATAATAATAACACCATCTTAATAATAATAATAACACCATCTTCTTGAAACTTCCAGTACTGCATTGCAGCGTTTAATTTTGAATCAGCCTTTCAATAATAAAAAAGGACTTGAATCAGAGTTACATAAATCCAAATGGGATTTTGACCATGCGCTCTCATTGTGATCCAATGTGGTCCATTTGCCTTCATTCTTCCCCAGTTCTCAAACCACATTTAATGGAAAGAGTTATGTTCTGCTCCCTGTCTCTTCACAGGTATGCATTAAGTTTTCACATAATAACTGAAAAGTGTTTGGATGTTATCATGACATGAACTATATGACCTCCAGCAAACTATAATCCAATCTGTAGTCCTTTTTGTGAGGCTGGTCTCTTGGGAGAAGCCTCTGTTGGGTTTCCAACTTGCAGATGTCATGGGCTTTCAGCCTGTCCAATCAGCCATCTGCTCTTTGTCCTCAATTTCTGGCTCACCTTAAAATATCCTTCATTCATTTTTCTTTTTTATCTACTGTTTGGGTGGCTGGATCTTGCTTTGGCACTAGCCAGTTATATTAGATGTCTCATGGGAGCCTTGTCTGCAATACAACTTTATTTTCCTATTATTAAAGTGATGCAAGGCTAACCTGTGCCAATCAGCTCAAGAAACAGGGTTGCGTAATGTGCATAATGAGAGCTGACTGGGATGTTTAATGTAGCAAATGTTATGGTGAAATCTGATCGTGCCTTTGGATTCTTATTGTTAGGAGCGATTAACTCCTTGATTGAAATGCAGGAAGAAGGTGCAATTCCCAGCTCTGTTCCCATTATTTAGAAACAACCAAGAGAAACAGTCAGTTTATGCATCAGTCAATCCCTGGAATTTGCTACTGAAAATGTGATTTGCAAATTAGATTCATAAATTTGTTAGGAAAGTTAATTCTCTGAGCATTGGAAAACCATTATAATCGGATTCTGCACTGTAAAGCACAACACATAGTCATAAGGTTCAGAATGGAATTTGACTCCCCCTGTATGTGAATGCCCTATTGGATTAAGAGGTTTATGGGTTTTATTTCATTTGGTTCCACTTCTCTCTAAATCTCCAACATCAGGTATTGGTCTTTGATAGAATCAGCATGCCAATTCTGAACAACCACTGGTCTTTCCAAATGTTCATTCATGTGTTAAACGGGCCCAGCAAGCACCCCTACAGTCTTTCCCTATTGCCCATGGCATAATCACATTTGATGTACTTACTGATGACTCCTGACTTCCACTAATGAGTAAAGGCAAGGAGCTTGTTAGCTTTGGGAACTGCTGCATTTCCAACCATTTGTAAATACACTACTGGTACTAATAAATAATGAGAATTTCTTTAATATATAAAATTTCTTTAATATATAAAATGTGTACATGCCTACATACATACAGTGGTACCTTGGTTTACAAACATAATTTGTTTCGGAAGCATGCTTGTAATCCAAAACACTTTTATAGCAAAGTGAATTTCCCATAAGAAATTATGGAAACACAGACAATTCATTCCACAACCCAAAAATATTCATATAAAATGATTACAATACTGTAACATGTATAATACAAAATATTAAAGAAAAGACAAAATATAAAGAAAAATAAAACAAATTAATCTGCACATTAGTCTCTCAGATTGCAATCTACCACCTTACACAGGAGTGAACCCCACTGATTATAATAAGGCTTACTTTAAGATAGATATGCAAGGCTAGAGCACAATCCTAAACATGTCTACTCAAAAGTGAGTCCCATTGTGTTCAATGGGTCTTACTCCCAGAAAAGTGTTTTTCGGAATGCAGCCTAGGGCCTATATCCTAAAGTGAAATTAAGCCCCTTGCTCCGGAGCAGTTAAGATGACTTTCCATAAGATAACACTAGAGGGTGACGTAACTGCGTGGACCCGTAACTGCTATGGATTTTGCCCTAGGTCTCTCAAGCTCCTTTCCACTGTCCTCTTTATAGAGGAGTGAACCCTATTGACTGTAATAGGCTTACTTCAGAGTAGATATGCATAGGCTGGTCTCTCAGGAGAGGCTGAGAAGGTGCTAGCAGAGCGCTGAAACCGGTCATATCCCAGCCGTGACTGTTTTTCATTTGTTTATCAAGACATTGCTTCTATATCAAGTCAAAATTTATTAGAAATGTTTGCTTATCTTGCAAAACACTCTCAATCAAAGTTACTCTCAATCCAAAGTTTTACTGTACATACATACATACATACATACATACATACATACATACAGAAATGTGTGTGTATGAGTGTAAAAAACCAAAGATGGCTAAGCCATAGTTAGACTCCAATTTGTCAATACAAGTTGAGTTGTTTAAGTATCAGCAAGAAGTTCAACGGAAGTGCAAGGAGGTCAGGGGAAGTGCAATGAAGTAAACAGAAGTGCAAGGAGGTCAGGGGAAGTGCAAGGATACTATAAACAAAGAAGGTTCCATCTAGTTGTTCCATCTGGCTAAGTTTTGTATCTGGAACTGTTACCGTACTTAATCCAGTTTTGCTACTGGTTTTTTTTTTCAGTTTAGCTCTACAGCTTCCACCAGGACACTGAAGTTAGAGCTAGTATAGCTGGTAGAACTGGGTTATAGTTGAGAGGCCATTCAGTCCTCTAGGAGGAGGTGATCTGGGTCCAACTCAGTGTTGTAAATTGGGTACTTGTTAGTACAAGCCTGTGAATCTACGATGAGGGAGAGAGAGAGATTATTCATCATGAGATGCATAATCTTCATGAGCTGTATGAGATTATACATCAACCAGTGTGGTCCAACTATGAGGTAAGTTGATGCCCACAGGAAGGAGAAGTTGTGGGCTGGGCAGGAAAAGGGCAGCAGATTTGTGCCTGAGTGTGCCATCACCACAATCTCCCAACCATAGTCTGCAGATTCAGCCCACTCTATCTGATTTCTTCTAGCTAAAAGCATGCAGAAAGTGCAATACCTCCCATCTCCTTACCTTATTCCTGTGATTTTTCAGACATCAAAATTCAGGACTTCATATTTGATTGACAAGGACTATGAGAATGAAAGAGCACCTTATTTGTGCACTTGAAACTGAACATGGAAACAATTGTATGATGAACCTAGTAAATGGCAGCTTTTAGAGGGGTACAGAGGTAGCAAAGGTACAATCGGGGCATTCTGGGTCATACCATATCTGAACAAATTTATTATATTTGGTATCCGTGTGAGACTTCCACTGGTCTTCTAATCAATTTCTGAGCACATCTTCACCTACTCAACTTCAGTGGTTCTGATGCATCAAGTGTTCTAGTCCCTTCACAGGGATCCATTTGTTGCTTTCGAGGTGAAGCGTCTTCACACAAAACATGGCATTAAGTTCTTATGTACACCACAAGCCTCCTGTGATAAGTATTCAACATATACTCTGTAATATCATGATGTCTGTTAGACATGCACAAGAAAATGAATTGCCACGAACACTGCTAGTGTGGATGCACTTGTACTGCATCTGCAGATAGATACAACATGTGAATTGTACTTATCTTGCATGAAGATCCAACTCTTTCAGTAACATCCTGTTATACAGAAGCCAAAAGTGTTTTATTGGTTCACACATTAAGGGCAATCCTAATCTCCAGTGAGGCTGGCATAAGCCACAGCATGAGTCTTGGGGGGTGTCACAAAAAATGCTATAAGGCAGTTCTCCCCCACTCCCAGCGGGGGTGGAGGTTAGGCAAGCACACAGGCATATGATGACATTCCCATGCCACCATGGGAAGATGGTGAGTTAGGCCAGCCTAAACTGGTTAGGATTGTACCCTATGTGTATCTGGGTATGTTCCATTTCATGGTCATGTGGCATGCAGATTTTGATCTGTAAAAATAAATTGGGTACAGCGTTGCATAGGGAAATATGTTGCATAGCATTGCATAAGGAAATATGCCTCTGAAGTGGCGCACATATCTGAGAAACCCCTTAGGGATGAAACCCCATAGAGTTTACTGAAGGTATGGGGAAAAATTTCCTTTTATTTTGAATTGACCTCCAGCTACCTCCTGAACTACATTAGATGCAATACATGTTGCCTGGCTGTGCTAGTACGTTTAGGATTGGGCTGCCTGTATGAAAAGAAAGTGTGCAATCCTAATCTATGCCATCACAACTCATCAGTCTTCCCATTCCCATGGTGATATAGGGAGGCAAGCATAAGTCTGTGCACCTGCCTAATCCTGCCTCTGGAGTGGTGCACAAGTGTCTTACAGCACTTTTGTGACAACCCCAGGTCAGAACAGGACTTATGCCAAGGCTTAGGCTGGCCTAAATGGAGCTTAGGATTGCAGCCAAAGTATGACAAACTACTGAATTCAAATTGTTGTGCATTGAGTTGTTGTTTAATGTACATCAATAATAGTTTTGAGGAAAAACAGAATATATCTATTTTATAACCTGAATTCTAATAAAACAGGTAATATGGAAACATCCATCGTCCATTTCAAGTGAAATATTAAGAACTTGTTATTCTGAAATATGAATACTCTGGCTAAAAAGAGCAAACTGGTTTCTTTACATGTCCCATCTTGCTTTTATTTTAATCTGTTCATTCTGTGGTAGACTGAGTGAGAATTGACACACGCACATGCACGTGCACACATACACACAGCGAGAGAAAGAGAATTTTAAAAGGAATTTTTCCTTATAATTATATATTCTTTACTTATTAATCAGTGCAACAATTTCCTCTGACATTTAACATAGACACACGTTATTTTCATTCATTCCACAAGTTTAGTAATTCACTGTATTGCTACACACATGGCAAAGACATTGTAAATGTAAATAAATGTAGGCATATCAGGTTTAACCACTGTGCTCAGAAATAATATCTTTTTAAATGTGGTGTAACTCACAATCAACTGAATGTCATCACAGCTTCAGAGAGAATGAGCCAGTCTTCATATAAATGTTGTTCTTTTTTTTACAGCGACCAAAATCCTGGCATTTCTGCAAAAGTAATGAAGTCTGTAAAACTGCAGAGAGGGAACTGCAGCTAATAACTGTATTTATGTTCTTATGTGCTGCTTTCATTGACTCAAAATAGCATGGCTAATTCTTATTAAATAAATATACTAATTGGATCTTGCAAATGCAAATTTCAACAACAATATTAAAAGCAGAGTTATAAGATGCATTACAAGCAACAGCTTTGCAGATGCTTTGATTGTAAATAAGAGATTAGTTTTAAATTCAGATGTGCCGAGAAGGTTGGCATAATTTCAGGTACCAGTCGATTTAGGATGCTTGCCAGCCTGTGGGAAGTGCAGGAATATTCAGAGCACACTAGATGTTTTTGGTTTTTTTTTCTCTCATGTATTCAATCTCAATATTTGCTTCAATAAATTATCACAGCAAGATAGTGAATAAATCAAGCTTGTATTTATTCCTGGATACCTGCCCAGCCACATTTATGTCTACTGGTAGAAATTGTCATCAGGCAATATTGTTTTTGACATTGGTGATGATAGAACTTTTAGATCCAGAAGTGAATGGCTTGGCTATTTAGGAAAATGAAATAGTAATTGACAGCTGGTACTTAGAGAAAACCAGGGATACAGTAGTGTCATAGTCAACACAGAAATAATGTAAACTAATAATGTAAATAATGTAAACTTTTGGACTAGCCCTAGCTCCTAGTTCCAGTGGCCCTTCAACAAACTGTCCTCCGTGGTTTCCATCCTATCTGTGTGGTCCGTGAGTCTGAGCAAGTCACTCTGTCAATACCTAATGAAGAAGATGGGAAGAGAGATATGGATCAAAAGTAATCCCTGGGGCGATTCAACAGGGACAATCCAGGGGCGATCCAGGAGTGATCTTGGATCCTCCACAGCAGCCCAAAGAGCACGTCATCGGCCTTGCTTGGTTGCAATAGACCAGGGCCACTGACAGTGTGAGAGAGATGATGTGGCCATGTTGCCAAAAGGTGTGGACACCCCTGCACTAGCCTGTACTTCAGATCTTGTGGCATAATTTCACATGAGCAAGCCACAGTGCCATGCAAACGGATCCATTCTCTAAAAGCTTGTTTTCTAAAGCTTCTGAGTTCTTTCTTGATCTGATTGCAGCATTTCATTGATCAATTGATTAAATGCATCTATTTGAAGTAGTGGCATCACCAGGGTGGTGCGGCCCACACTGGGTGACATGCCCTGGAAGTTTGACGTGCAGTGGGGGGGCCTGTGTGACCCCCCCCCCAAAAGAAACAAAGGTGTGTGCTACCCCGCTCATGCCTTATGTTGTTCAATTCATATTGAAGAGCAGAGTCCAATGCAACAATTCCTTTTGATATAGCATCTTCCTAGCCAATGTTATGGCCAAAAAACAAAAAAATCCCCATAAACCCCAAAATTTGCAGATGCGACTAATTTGCATAATCATGTCTTCAGCTGGAGAGGCCAGGCTGAGGAAAGGAACTACGGTCCCCAATCCCCTGAAAAGTGCTCCAGAAGGCAGACCCAACAATGGCTCAGCAGGTAGTGGGAATTTAAAAATAATTATTTGTAAAGTAAAAATAATTATTTGAAAATCTGGGTGATAGTAAGTCCTCTTCCCCTCTAGCCAAGTCCTCTTTTCTTGTCCTTGTCCCTCTGGGGGATTAAATGCTGTTTTTATTTTTTTATCAATGTCCTCTTTTCCAGGACATTTATTCTTTTTTAGCCTTGTGTCCAGGGAAAAAAATCTTCATTTTCCTCCTTTTCCTTGTGAGCAGGCACCATGTAGTCTTGTAATTCATAAATTATAGGTAATAAATTATATTTAATATTTTTAAATTTAACAATCAATATAGTGTGTATATTAACCTCTTGAAAGCTGTATGTATGTATGTATGTATGTATGTATGTATGTATGTATGTATGTATGTATGTATGAGTGTTTTTAACTCACACGTGAACACTAGTGATGTCCCTGGTATTTTGGAGGTGACATGTCCTCTTTTTTGGTTATGACATATGGTCAATCTGCCTAGAGCCTGCTTGGAACTCATAAATTATATGTATTAAATTATATTAAATATTTTTAAATGTAATACTCAGTAATTTAGACTGCAGTCCTAACCACACAATCCTGGGAGTAAATATCATTGAACTCAGTGAGATTTACTTTTGAGTAGACATGCTTAGGATTTCACTGTAAGCACATGGAAGCAAAATACATGAGTGTTTTGAGCTTTTACTTTGTTATTCTCTACACTTGTCTTGGGTGTCCTACATTGTGGGGCTCTCCTCTGTCCAATTATGACTTATGGTCATAATATCTGGTCAAAATCTTACAGAATTTTTGGGGGGATGTGGGGTTGAAGGTATTCACTTAATTTACTTTAATGTATTTACAATAATTTATTTGTTTTAATTTATTTGACGATGTCACTTCCAGCCATGACATCTCTTCTGGTGCTTCCTGAATAGATTGTCCCTCTACAAGTGGGTTGCATGCTAGAAGGTTTGAGACCCTGCAATAAGTTGTTAGAAATGTGGCACCCTTAAAGGGGTAACACCACTAGTGACCAAAATGGCCAAAAGTCATGGAATTTAAGAATAATCACATCATGTTACATATCATTGGAGGCATAATGTACAGCGGAATGTAATGGAACAAACCACTTTGAAATATATTTATTCTATTAAAATTTGTAGCCAAAAACAAACGAAGGGGGAGCAATGGCGCATAACAATACCCACCCAGGTTGTTGCCCCGCTCACTGCATGTGGATGATGTGCGGGCCTCCTTCACCAGGTGACGCAAACCCTAGTGACACCCCTGATTTGAAGTCATCCAAGGTTTCTTAAAAATTCCCTGATTCATTAAGAGCCAGATCATGTTTTAAAAATGCCTGTTGTGATGTGGTTGTATAATATGAAGAGGAAGTAAGCTTTGCACTAGTCAACTGAATTATATGTAGCAAGAGTGGAAGGAAATTCTTGCAAAGAAACTTCTGCACACCTGCTCCTAGCAGCCACAGCCTGTATTTGACATAAAGGATTTTCCTGCAGCAAGGGGACCATTAGAAATGGAGTTGTGTTGGGCCAGGGCACTGCAGGAAGACTGGGGAATAGACCAAATTGTGGCAACGTTGGGGCGCAAGTGGTTAAGACACTGTGCCTGTTAACCAGAAGGCCAGGGTTCGAGACCCGGGTCCCCACAAGACAGGATGAGCGCCTGTCCTTAGCTCAGCTCTGCGATGCAGCTGGAACCAAACGTATCTGCTCTGCTGTTCCATTGGACTATTTCAGTGGTGTGGAGAGGTGGGATTTGCTGCTTGGGTAACAACCTATCCTCCATATTAATCTACCCAGGCCTTCGTGCTTTGCATACAGTGTTGAGCACGATACCATAGTCTTTTGAGACTGATGGATGCCAATGTTATGTGGCACTTTATTGGAACTTCCACATGTGGGACTTAAAATCGAACCATTGATTTAATCAGATGCAAATATAGGTCACAGTCCTAACCAACTCAACTGCTCCGCATTCCTCTGGTGGTGTGGCAAGGCTGGCATATGCATGTGCACTGGCCTAACCCCTCCAGGAGTGTGCAAAAATGCCTTACCACACTTTTACAACATCCCCAGGCCAGCACGGAATTATCTATTCCCAGGCATGCACAATCTATTTATCAGTTGAAATGCATATGATAAATTAGCAGTCCAATACTGTATGATCTAACCACACCCCAATAAATGCAATTATGCCAATGGAGAGTGAATGGCAGCAAACAGGAAAGGTAAGTCTGTTGGCATCTTTGATTTATTGACAGATAACATTGTACTGAATGTAGGCATATCAGCTTTGACCGCTGTGGTCAGAAATAATATTTTTTTTAAATGTGATATAACAAGTAAACTGAATGTCGTCACTGCTTCTGAGAGAATGGGCAAACATCGCACGCTCACACAAACACACACACTCTAAAATATTGGCACTTCTGCAAAAGAAATGAAGTCTCTAAAACTCCATAAAGGATAATGCATCAAACAATTGTATGTTGTTATGTGCTTCTTTTCACTTACTCAAAATAGCATGGCTATTTAGCATGGCTGAACCAACTCCAGCTGTTTCATCATGAAAAAGTTTAGTATGCTTGCTGCTGTTATTGTCAGTACTTCCTGTGATTATGGTCCTTCTCTTTTCCCTTGGGGCCAATTCTGTTTCAAAAGGGCTACAAGGGTATACTCTTGTATATCCCCTGTGGCAAGATCATGGTTGATGCTGAACTTAAAGGTTTTATTTGTTCCTTCCCACTTTGGGGATGAAATGTGCAAACACAAAGGAGGGCTGTTTTCAAAGCAAATTAACTGGTTTAAATATGTCCACAAAAATTCATTTTCTTATCAATGTCTAAAATGAGAGATACAGGAGCTTAAGCCTTTCTTAATGCCATTGTCCATTTCCCTGGCATCATGATGCCATTGTCCAAAATTTTGCTGTCTTGTTTCAAATGCCTTGGATCAGGTTTACATTTACTTGAGAAATAATCCTAATTTAGGCCATCATAAATCACTGGTAGGAGGTTGGTGCATGTCTTTTCATTGTCCTAACGCCCCAAGAGAGGCATAGAAGGTCCTTGGCTTTTTGTAACATCCCCAGGCCAGCACAGGACTTGTGTTGGAACTTATGCCAGCCTACTGGGGGTTAGGACTGCAGCTTTAGTCTGTATTCTGAAAATGCTCAGACTCTCTCTTCCCTTTACTCTCAGATCCCATATTCCAGGGCTGGTCCCTGGTTCATATTCATTAGCATCAGCAAAGCAGTACACCACAACTAGTAATCATTTTTTACATTCCACAGCCATGAAGACTGACTTGTGATGAGTTTATAAAATGGATATTTGTTGCTTGCTAACTCTAAGGCAATGACTCATCTATGTATTAATTTCATGTCTAAAACAGCCATCGTATACACATCAAACAACACTTTCCCTAACTGGACAAATAGGCACTTTTTCAGGTGGTCTTCTTCTTGTATTTAGATGTTTGTTGGTGTTCTTCTGCATTGTTTTAGATTGTGAGCCCACTTGGAACTGGAAGACATTTTTAATTTTTTTTTCTGTAAACCACTTTTTGAACATTTGTTGTTGTTGTTGAAAAGCAGTGTATGAATACTCTTAATAACAATAAAAACAACAAGACAGACTAATAGACAGCTTTCTGATATCACTACACCCATATCAGCTCATGGGCAAATACGTTTCATACATTTTGTGAATGATTAAGGAATGAGAGATTGACTGTGCAATCCTATGCATGTCTATTTGGAAGTACGGTAAGTTTCATGGTGTTAAATGGGCCTTACTCCCAGGAAAGTGTATAGATAACACACTTTGAGGCTTTGAATCTTGATGTGATGACAATCTCTAGCTTGGATGGCTTCAAAAAGGGAATGGATAAATCATGGAAGGCAGGTCTGGCTGTTAGTCATAGTGGTTCTGCACTATCTCCAGGTTCAGCAGTGGTTTTCTTCTGAATACCCATTTGCAGAGGAGCAGAATGAAAGAAAAGTATGCTTTTTTTCTCCTACCCTTGGGCTTTCCAGAGGCAGCTGATGGACCATAAGGTGGCCATATGACCAGAAATTTCCAGGTATGTCCTCTTTTTTAGTCTCCTGTCCGGGTGTACTCCAAAAGGGCTTCATTGTCCTCCATTTTGGCTTTATTATGGAACTTTGCAATGGTGTGCAATACACCATCATGTCATATGTTGTTGGATTTATATTGAAGAGCAAGATCTGATGCAAAAACTGGTTTTGAAATATCTCCTTCCTATCAAACATTATGGCCAAAAAAGTGTCCAATATTGTGGCCTTACTTGCAAGTAGGCAAATGTGCCATTGTCCGCCAGAAAGGCCAGGCTGAAAGGAATCCAAGATCTTGTCACCCTTTTGTGTTTGGGCATCTGGTCATCCTGCCACTGTATGAAACAGGCCTTTAGCCTGATCCAGCAGGATTTTTCTTATTTTATTTTTTTGTCTATGTTAAATTCATTTGGTCAAATCAGAAATCAAAAACATCCCCAAAAATTCCAAACATCAAGATACCATCATGGAAAATCCCCATCCTTTTCTTCCACATAACTGACCTCTGCTATAATGACTGATATTCAGATGTTCCTGAAAACTTTTAACTCACTTAACCTCTGGGCAGTTTAGCCATCTGTCACCTGCAGATGAAGCACACAACTGCCACCTTGTTAACCACTCCTGATGAGTTTCCCAGCAGCACTTTTAGATGTTTCAAATACCCATATTCATTTTAGGCTGTGTAACTGGATATCTTGTTTTAGGATTTGGCCATGCAAGAAGCAAGGCACTTCTGAAGGTTTCTGAGCACCTGAACTCCCAGCAATTTTAATAAGCTTTGAAAGCACTTGGCAAATTTTCTTTAATAAGCTGCCTTTCAGCATCAAGCAGAAGTGGGTCTTGTCTACAGAATTAATCTTTGTAGATACACTCAAACAGGGAAACAATATCTATGTCCCAAGCACACTTAAAAAGAAAGCATTGTTTATGTTAAATAAAAACTCTCCAATTTGATGGTGATGGCTCTTGTTAGCCTGTTAAGCTGTGTTGTTTTGATACTGTATAAAGAATTAAGAAAGTAACTTCTTTCAAAATGCAAGCTAGATCAAACCACACAATTTTTTTTAGTGCTGTCAGTGGATTAAATTCTGCCATGTATTGGCACTATTTCTCCTCAATTTAGTAATCAGTGATCTCTCCCCATGTAAGAACAATGTCAGCAACCTTGAAAATTCCTTTTTAAGTTCTAAGGCCACAATCATAAAGTCTAGGTCAGATCCTGATGTTTTGCTCTAGAATTTTTTCAAGTGGATAAAATAAATCTAAACAGTAGTTAAATGAACAGAGGGTACAGCGGCTCAGTGTTTAAAGCAAGGCTGTACCAGCGCTGCCACGCACCCATCATACACATGACATCATGATGCATGACATCATGTGGCATGACATCATGTCGTTATCACACACACAGACTCTTCACAGTCAGCCAGAAAAAATCCTCTAGCTGGCTACAAAAAGCATGGCTCTCCTGAGTCATGGCTTTCTGACTGAGTCATTTATGCACCCTTCTGAGCCAGCCAGGGCATGCTCTCCGGTGTATGTATGGCTCAGCTGGAAGTGTGCACATGCCCTTCTGAGCTGGCTGGGGAGTGCTCTCCAGCTGGCACAGAAGGGAGCATATGCGGCTCCACTGCACATGGGGAAAATACTAGGTGGGTGGGCACACTTGTGCCCACTAGCGTGTATGTGCCCCTGGCATGAAACACTTTGTGGTATATGGAGAGTTCACCACTGGTTTAAAGACACTGTGCTTGTCAATACAGCCTAAAATGTTTAGCAGTTCGGTTGTTTCAGACCTGAGTGTCCAACAACAGAGTCACGTGGTAATCACACCTCCAGCCTTGTGTCCTGAAAAAAATCCCCATTGTCCTCCATTTCATTGTGAGCAGGCAGCATGTAGCCTTCTTGTAAATAATAAATTATATGTAATAGTTTTAAATTTAATAGTAAGTGTTTGAATGTCTTTTTAAATAAAAACCTAGTTTATTTTTAAGTGTGTTTTTAGGTTTTATTGTTTATTTACAGAGGTTTTTTAGGTTTTATTGTGTCATTTCCTACATTTTTCTTGGATGCCTTACATTTTGGGAGGCCTTGCACTCTTTTTTGGGTTGTGACATATGGTCACTCTGCAAGTCAGCTCCCATTATTTGCCCAATTCCTGACAACCTAGCAGTTTGAAAGGATGTAAATGCAAGTAGATAAATACCTTATTTACTCTAATATAATGCACCATCAAATCTAATGTGCACCCTATACATAACCAAAAAGTTGTATTTACTCTAATCTAATTAACTGTTGAATCTAATGCGCACCTGGAGACTAAATTTGGCTGAAAATGGTGAGTGTTCGATTCAGGTAATTACAGTATGTACCACTCCAGTGGGAAGGTAACAGCATTCCATATACCTATGGTGATCAGTCATGCTGACCACATGACCATGAAGATGTCTTTCCACAACACGGCCTCTTCAGCCTTACGGGTTCTTTAAATTTAAGCAGGAATATATGCTGTAATTTTTATGTGATTTCACAAATTGCAATTTGTGATTGTGACCTTAGAATTTGGAAGATAATTTCTCTTTAGGTGGGAACTCCAGCTCCAGATGGACCGCAATCCTAACAATGTCTACTTAAAGGTAAGCCCAATGTGTTCAGTGGGTCTTACTCCCAGGAAAGTGTGGTTAGGATTGCAGCTTTAATGACTATAGTCTCAGCAAAATCTAATGGCCCAATCCTATCAAACTCCACGTGTGGCAATGCAGCAGTGCAGCATCACTGTATTCTATGGAGGATGTTTTACCTTATCATCTTATGCACCTTACCATCCCTGAGGATATAAGCGATATCCAGTCCTGATCCAATAAATGAAGCCCCTACCAAGCACCTCACAAGGAAACCCTTCCTCCAAGCTTCACTGCATTAAACCCTTTTGAAAATGAGGTTGCACATCCGCTTTTACTCATTAGTAAGCAAGCATGTCTTGTTGGTGTGGAAGGTCAATCCAGAGAGTGCAAGGCTTCCAGAATGGTCCTGATTCTGTTCACTTGGAGATTAGCAAAGTCTCCACAAGGCAGCATTTGAGTGTTTTCAGCATACGAGAGTTTTCAGATTTTATTTTGTCATGCCCTACATTTTGCTTGGATGTCTTACATTTTGGGGGAGCCTTGTCCTCTTTTTTTGTTATGGCATTTGGCCTTATGGGTGAGGATCCTGGGTGAGGATCATGTCTGCTTTGAGCCACTTACATGTTCATTGTTGGTGAAAACAGATCTTGCAAAGAGGTTTTCAGTTTAAAAAGAAATAATATAGCGTTGAAATTAAGTACAGGAAAGCAATACAAGTGTTTTAAGCTTTTATTTTAATTTGTCTTACATTTTATTGGATGTCCTACATTTAAAAAAAACATGTCAGGAATTTTGCTTGGATGTCAGGAATTTTGGGGGACCTAGTCCTCTTTTTGGGATTCAGGCATCTGGTCACTCTTCTATTTTTAACTGTGTGGTTTGGCTTACAGTTGCAATACATTATGGCTTAAAATCTCACACAGTGAAGTAATCATAATGTTGGTACTATTTTGATGAGACAGCATGATCACAGTGCAATTCACGGGGAAGTAGATTGCTAATGATCTCACTTTCTCTAGCCTGCCCCAAAAGATACATTCAAAAATGTTTTACTAGGCTCTCGGGAACCATTTAATGAGTACTACTATCATATCTGTTGGTGCAAGACACTGATTTCCAGCTGTTTAGTAAACCAGATACCCAAAGAATAGAAGTCTGTAGTAAAACCAGTTATCGGCAACTACAGTAATAAATAGATGCCCAGTATTAATGGCCATAGCTGTTTGACATGACAATTTCTATTTATCCATTATAGGAAATAATCAATATGATGATTTGTACATACCATAGATACTAGCTCAGTGATTTTCATCCAGTGAGCCATGGCTAGTTCTCAGGTGTGCCATGGGAATTTGGAGACTGACATTAATTGGAAAATGGGGGTTTTGAACAGACTATTGTGCTTTATCAGTGATAAAAACAAGTGATGGTGTCCCTTGAAAATTTCAGTGCCTTGTTAGTGTGCCATGAGATGAAAAAGATTGAAAATCACTGTACTAGCTGGTTGTTTTTTTAATCCCTTGAGTGCGTGTGGAGGGGGAGCAGTGGTTATGCTTAAATCCATAATTCAATATTTAAAATATTTATGGAAACTGTAAAACAAAACAAAAAACTACAGACATTTTCTGGTTTTGTCTGGGGCAATATATATTACCATCTAGAACAATGTATTTTCATTTATTACTATATATTAACATTTAGAACCATTCTTATCAATCCCATTAGCTTGCCACTGATGACAGCATTATATGTACAAACTTAAAAAATTCTGCTGGACTATATGAATGTATTGCTTTACCCAGTGTGTTGCTGGTTTGTGGATCTCCTTGTCAATGGATGTGGTGATGGCAGCTAGCCTCAGTACCTTTTAGAAGGGATTGGACAAATTCCTAGAGGAAAGGACCATCACAGGTTACAAGCCATGCGGGGGGTGTGTGTGTGCATAGGTAGATATAGATGTGGGCAACCTCAAAATGCCAGGTGCAGGGGAGGGCACTTGGATGCTGGCATCGGATGTGCTTGGGTGGGCTGCTGTGAGATACAGGAAGATGGACAACATGGGCCTTGGCCTGATCCAGTGGAGAGTCTTCTTATGTTCTTATGAAATATCTGCTGCAGGTCAGCTAATGAAGCTATCACCTAATGTTTGGTGTCAGCTTTGAGCAGGTCTAAATTGATTAGGATTGCACCATGAGTTTTTCAAAAAGTAAAAAACATTACAAGTGTATAAACAACAAAAGCTGGGTTATTTGTAGATATTTGTGTAAATCAACAATATTTTTTTTCTAAAAGTGTGTTTGTGGTCTTCACATATCCACAGTTCCCAATAGATATCTGGAGTAGCACGTTATAACTATATGTTGCATCGTGCATGTATACATAAATTAATGCTTTTCTCAACCTAATGGTAAGGCATTTTTTGCTGATTTTTACGTAATAAGTTATAAAGTGATCATCTTCTAGAATATAAATGTTAAAGTGATGCTTCGTTTCATTACCGTTTATCAAGGTAGTTCCAAATAATTTTTATTTGAATACTTTGGGCAGAATTCCACTTTATAAATGCAATAGTGAATAAGCCAGGATTATTAAAAGCACACACAGAGTACACTCTAGGGAATTTACTATATAGTTAATTTGATGGAGTGCTAATAGGCCTCTGTATGTCACTGATTTTTCTTACCAATTGCTTTAAATGCTTATTTCATGTTGGATCAACATAAAGAACAGGGTCATGTTATAGGATTAATATCCCTGTTGAAGGGATCCTCTGAAATGGTCCTTGACTGCCTTGGTGCCAGTCCTTCACTTCATCAGAATCAGAAAAAAAACTCCCTAAGCCATGCAGAGATGGGGGAAATAAGTCCCCAACTAATCTATCATGTAAAGATATCTATTATTTTTGAATGATGCATCCAGAGAAACTTTCCATTGACCTCTAAAGCAAAGGGGCCACAGCAGAGCTCTTATCTCCTTTAACTTCAATGACACTTTGCTGAAATCAGCCTAGAATAGTGGATATGGAGAGATTAAATGCAGAATGGCCTACAAGGTGAACGGAATCCAAATCTAAGCTATGCTGTTTAAGGCACATTTTATGAAGTGGGGAGGAAAAACTTGAAAATGCTTCCATGTTAAGTGGCCTTGTTTTATTTTGCCTTTCCCATCCAGACATCATTAATCTCCAAAGGACAACACCATTATTTTTGACCTTTTACTGTTGAGGGCATAAGGTTAGAAGGTTGGCTCTAGTAATTACCAATCAGTCTGACAAAGTAACCTTAATTAGTGAGTTTTTTTCATATCACATATAGGAAAGGGGCATAAGTGAGAACACATGCTATTATGATTTAACACCTTGCTCATATCACATGTATATTCTTTGTCTTCTGCTGCCTGTCACTAATGTAATTAGGCAGTAGGGAGATGCAATGGATTCAGATGTTGTCAATATCTACCTGGATCTCTAAATGTCATGAAGAGGAGAAAAAAAAAACTATAGGAATGGCTATTGAAGATTAAGCCCATGGAAAATTATTGAAATTCTCATTCCTCTTGGTATTTTTCATCACAGTTCATTTTCTGTTTTTCATATTATTTTACAGCTTGGGCACTATGAAAATAAATACCTGTTACCCATAGCTGACATCAACATGCAGTGCAGGGATGGAAGATGAGGCAGAACTGCCCCACCAGAGTTTCTGAAAAGTGCCACCACCACCACTGCATTGGCTGTTAACGTGTAAACATTCACAACTTATGTGTCATTAAACAGATTCACTGCACACACTGCTACAGCCTTATTTAAGTGGGGGTTTTCTACAAATTTTGCACAATGTTTACAAATGTCCTTAATCTCATTTGATGCGAGGGATTCCTCCTCCTTATTCTCCTCTTCCTCTGCAGATGAGATCTCCTCCATAGCCTCTTGCTGTTGCTGACGATGCAGATCCATCAATTCATTCATTTACAATGAATTTTCATTGTACAACTGTTTTGTCTTACAAGGCACTGTTTGACATACGAGGCAGAATTCCTTAGAAATTTTAGTTTGTCTTACAAAGCATTCTTCTTACGTGTTATTGGTCTTACAAAGTACACTGTATTTTTTTGAAAAAGGGCTTCTGCCTTACTGATCAGCTAGCTCTGATCTTGGAAGGAACTTTCTTGCACAAAAAGTGCACTCTGCTAGGGTTCTTTTGATTTGTGCACTTTGGTTTTCTATTGCATTTCTCGAATGTTATCTGACCTTTTCAGTGTTTCTGTGCATGCTTTTTATGTTTTTCTGTCCATGCACCTCACCATCCCTGAGGATATAAGAGCAGGCTTTGTTTGTACAACTCAGAACCTTACAGTTCTGGTCAGCAGGAAAGTACGTGGTCTTTCCATTATTCCCCTTCCTGGAATATTCTAGTCTTCTTGCCACTGATATCAGAATATTTCTTTTAAACTGTTTTCTGAAGGAAGGAAGGAAGGAAGGAAAAGGAAGGAAGGAAGGAAGGAAGGAAGGAAGGAAGGAAGGAAGGAATTCTGCTCCTCAGAGTTTTAATCATGCAGTAGTGGAAAAGCTAAGAGAGAGACTACACAAATGAATGAACCAGTAAATGCATTTTTCCAGTTCTGAGCACATTTTTGATTAATTATAATTCGCTGAGGAAACATATTCATGAAAACTTGGCACAACACCTGACAATACAGGCAGCCTAATCCTATTGTGTCCACCACCCTGCAATACAGCAGCACCGAAACAACCCCCACTGTGTCTCACATCGCCAGGGAGGCAGCCATAGGTTTCCTTGGAGTTAGGGAACACTGGTTTCCTTACCCCATGTTGGGCCAGCTATTTATGGCACCTGGGTGTTTAGCTGGTATTTTGCTGGGGTATTTATCTATTTAGTTGGTCCAGAGCTGAGGAATCCCATGTAGGGCTCTAAGGCCTGGACGGAGGATAAGATTTGGCAGCAGCAATCTCAGTTGTCTCCTTGGGGGTCAGTTTTGATTGCCTGTGTATGTGCAAAAGGAAATATAATAATCAAATTCCTATCAACTATTTGAATCCTGGAGAATAAATTTCACTCCCATGGATCCAGGGTCCCATATGACATATCTTGCAACATGTGCCTCAAGTTTGTAATACCTTTAATTGGTTGATCATAATTTCTAAATAACTTCTCCTACCAGCTGCTTTTTCTAGTGTGAGACTTCCATATCTCTTGGGGAGGGGGGAAACCACTTTTAGAATATGGTTCATTAATGCTGTGTACATCATTAACAACCAAATGGGAGTGAAGCAAGGTTGCAGTTATGTGTGGTAGGTGAGGGGTGCAAATCAAAAGTGTGAGGAGAGGAAGAAATGTGAAGGGATTTGCATCACCAGTGTAACTTCTGTGGGTAGTTTTGGCCCATTTCATCTGTTTACATAAATGTAATATCTGAATTTTCGATACCAATATGAATCTACAGCACAAACCAATGCATGTCTATGCAGAAGTAGGTCCAGTGAGGCTTATTCCCAGGTAAGTGTATAGGGCTGTGAGTGTCCATCTATTCTCTTTGCCTGATGTGGTCGTGACAATTACCTTAGAGGATTTTAATAGGAGAGAGTACAAATTCATGGAGGGTAAGTCTATCATCAGTGGCTATTAGCCATCAGACATAAGGGACCACCACATCCAGAGACACTATACCTCTGAATAGATGGCAGTGATACACAACAAAAAAGATTATTTGCAGGACCTACTCTCAGAAGCCTCTGGATGGTCACTGTAGGAAACAGAATGCCAGACTATAAAAATCCTCATTCCTGTCATCAGAGTATTTCTTATGTATAAGTCCAATTTGGGTACATCACTGGCATTCCTGGAGGGGGGAGCAAAGCATGAAGTTTTTCAGGCACATAAACACTGGTGTAAAGCAGCCCAGAAAAGCAATTCGGAAAAGGAAGAGCAAAGTAGAGGAGATGAATGGCTCTGATTTCATGAATGGAGATGAAGGGCAAGGGCTATTTACACCAGTAATCAGTAATAACATGAAATAACATTTTGCCCAGCCTCCCCCTCTCCAGGTAAATCAATGATACACATAGAGCACCTAGAGTAGGACACACACAAACACACACAGTGTGTATGTTGTTTAACAGTGGGCCAGTTCAGATGACTTTATATTATTTTATCATCTGTGCTGTGTGTGCATGTAGCCATCATGGTATATTTGAGGTGCTAGACACACACATCTGAGCAGACACATACAAGTCTGCTCAGAAGTAATTTTCAATATGTTCAGTGGGGCTTACTCCTTTGCAAATGTGTTTCAGTTTGCTGTCTTACTTTTGAGTAGGTATGCATAAGAGTGCACTGCTGCGTGTGCTACTTCATGCATAAAAGTAATTCCACTGCAAAAAAAACCTATTTAATTCCATGTGGTTGTATGTGGAATTGTCTGTGAATGTATAGTTGCGCCATTGCTAGATTAGAGATTGCTAATCTTGAAATACATTTAGAGAACAATCTATCACATAGGAGGGAGTGTCATCTCTAACATATAATTTAGGGGTTAATGTGGTGTAAGTATCTGCTTTACACGTTGTTGTCTAATGAAGACGGGGTGGTAATCTCTTCTCATTAGGTTAATGTGTCAACTCTGCCAGGTTACATCATCAGCCTATTTTTAAAACAGATATAATTAATGTAAGCATGTAGCAATTCATGATAATTATTGCCATTAATTCATTGGGATGCGTCGCCTGTGTAAAATACTAATAATAATTGTTCCAAGCTGCCATCATAGGCTATGAAATAAGTGATAGATTTTCATAAAATGCTGTGGTGTACAGAACTCATGCTGTACATCCAGATGTGCTTTCAGTTGCTGCAGATGATTGAGAATCCTAGATCAACGTGCATTTAAAGAAGGGATAAAAGAAGACTGTGGTGCGATAATATCTGTAATAAGGGCATTTGTTTCATAAAAACAGGTTTATACATAGAAAAATTTTCCAGCTGTGGTTTGTCCTGCAGGATCACCCCAACAGTAGGTTCAGTTTGTGTGGGTATCTGGACTGCAGAAAACATTGTCTGAAGAGGCTCGTGTAATGAAGATGTAATGAAGAGGATTACAACATTTATGGAAAATTGTGGAATCTGGCAGGATCTGGGCAGAAACTGGTGCTTCAAAGGGTAGAGTTCTGGATGGCTTTTTGAAGTGCAAAATTGGCCACAAGAATGCAGCTTTACTGTCTGGGCCAATAAAACAGGCAAGCTGGTGATCTTAAATCTTATTAGGACCTGTAAGTTTCTGATCAATTTCCGTTATCCTTATAACTATGTTTAGGAATTATTGCAAGTTTTGCTTTTATTATCAGAATTTTATTATCAGAATTCAAGAGAAAGAACATGAGACGACCACGTGGTACAAGGACCTACAGACAGAAATTCAGAAAATCTGGGAAAAGAAAGCCACTGTGATTCCAATAATAGTAGGTGCCCTTGGAGCAATTCCATTAAGTCTCCAGGAACATCTAAACTGGACCTACAATCCAGAGTAACTACGGGAGCACGTAAGAGACATTACGTGTACCCGTAGTTACTGCACCATCTAATGAAAACCTATGGGAAATTCATACTGCAATCCACAGCAAATTGTTCTTACACCGGAGCAAGGACTCCCCATAGTTACTCTGGATTGTGCCCTTAATGGCACTCCAGAGGATCACAATTGCACAGTTACAAAAAGCAGCACTCCTGGGAACTTCTCACATACTGAGACGATAACTTTGTGATTCCTAGTTCCTTGGATAGGAACTGAATCCATAGAGCCAGTTCCAGCCAAACATCTGGCAACTGTGAAATAGTTAATCATCATCATCATCATCATCATCATCATCATCATCATCATGGTATGATGATGATCTCTTCTGGGATCAGCACGAATTATACGCCGCTACATCACACAATCCTAGACTCCTGGGAAGGGTCCGACTTGTGAAGTGAATGAAACCAGCACGAAATTGTTTGCTGTGCATTTATGTTTGATGATGATAATGATAATGATGATAATGATGACGATGATGATGATGATGATGATGATGATGATGATAATAATAATAATAATAATAATAATAATAATAATAATAATAATAATAATAATAATAATAATAATGTCAACATTCAACAAGCCGAACTGACACGGAATAATCTCCATAATCATTATGAATAAAATATAGGGTTCTAATTTTTTTAATAACCAACTTGCAGGAGCACAAGAGACCCCCCACCCTCTCCCCACAACCACAAGAAGCCCTCAGACACTCACCAAAACTCAGGTCCAGGAACTGAGGCTGGATTGGTAATAATGGCCTTCAGAACATCAGAGAGAGAGAGAGAGAGCTTGAAAGAGTGGGACATGCATTGAATAAATTCTGGGTATAACTGAAAGGTGTTGAAAGATTGGATCATCAGAAAATTATCCATCAGAAAGTGGGGATACCTGTCAGATGTTTTGGAGAAATAGTCAAGTTTCTCCAAATGCCCACCAAGAAAGGTCAGAAAGATCATGACACCAATGTCACCATTATATACTATTTTGAGGAGTTTGCCTATCAGTACAGTATTGTAATCATTTTTATATATTTTTGGGTTCCAGAATGAATTGTCTGAGTTTCCATTATTTCTTATGGGAAAATTTGCTTTGATATACAGTGATGCCTCACATAACAAATTTAATTTGTTCCAGAGGCATGTTTGTTACATGAAATATTCTTTATGTGAAGCGGATTTCCCCATAGGAAATAATGGAAACTCAAACAATTGGTTCCAAAACCCAAAAAATATTCATATTAATGTTAACTGGATGTAAAAATGATGGCAAAACCCTGGAATTGAATTCAAAACATGCATTCAGTGTGCATGATCCTATGAAGTCTACTTAGGCTGCAGTCCTAAAGACACTTTTCTAAGACCCATGAACACAATGGGGCTTACTCCTGGGTAGACATGCTTAGGAGGCTGCAATCAAAGACACTTTCCTGGGAATAATACCAATTGAACACAATGGGGCTTTCTCCTGGGTAGACATGGTTAGGAGGCTGCAATCAAAGACACTTCCTTCTGTAATCTAAGACACTTTCAAAGTGTCTCCCGCTTTCTCCTTCTCTCCATCCTGAGCCTCTCTCTCCCCTGCTCCCTTCTGGGTAGCCCTGAGCTGCTTCCCTCTTCTCCCCTGCTCTTCTCTAAACTCTGCCCAGTGGACGTCAGGCCATAGGAGGAACAGGGCGGAAGTGTTGCTTTCGCTCTGGGCAGGTGCGCTAGGCAGCCCTGATGCTTTTTAAAAGGGCTGCTGGCCAGCATGTTTACCCAAACTGCCAAAGAGTGTGTTTGTTACGTGAAATACAGTGTGTTACATGAAGCAGAATCCTAGATAAATTTTTGTTTTTTACATGAAACATACTTTACATCAGGTGTTTCTTACGTGAAGGCACCACTGTACAAGCATTTTGGATTGCAAGCATGCTTCTGAAACAAATTATGTTCATAAACCAAGGTACTGCTATAGTTATAAACTGTCTGAAAATAGGAAAAAAATTGCAAATAGCTATATTCTGCTACTTCCAAATTAGAACATCCAGAGAACAAAAGATGGGATAGTTTCATTGGTGCAAACTGTAAAAATACCTTGTACCCTTATCCTATTATGATCCAATTCTCTAGTTCTCTCCTGAGATGCAAGCCTTGTTGTTGCAAGAGACATATCTATTATTAATCTTAAGATAGTTAGTGGAATCATTTGAAGCGTTCATTAACCAGTATCACCTTATGGATTACTAAACTGCATCTCTGCTTCTGCTAATGAGCCCCAGTAGTGCAATATTTTACATATATTATAGCCAGACAATTAGGGAATGGCTTGCTTTCTAGAGAAGATTTTGAAATAATTGTTTTGGGCTCTAAGCAGATACATAGATCTTTAATGTCAGAAACTAATGTTGATCTATGCAGAATAATAAAGCATGTTAAAAATGTTTCCTACTTTTTAATTTTTGGAAACTGTTATAATAGGTTGCAAGGATCAGTCAGACACTCTGACAAAATTTACTTTCCCTAAAGGGTTACCCAGGAACCTGGGCCTGCTATAATATACCATTACATTATTTCTACCTATTGGTAGATGTGGCATACCACATCTAGACCTGGACTTTGGTCTAGGTCGCAAGCCCTTAGTTGCTGCAATAGCTGCCTGTGTTTGCTGTTTTTCTTTTAACCATCTTGTTGTTTGAATGTATGAGACAACACGTACTCAGCCTATTTTGGAGAGGATAAAGTCTGTGCAGAGTGACTTTACCACCTCGTGTTCACACAGGCAGGTGTTTATGTGAAACTGGAGATATCTCACAGACACCTCCTCCGTGCAAAGAAGAGGTGGTTTAAAAAATCAGTGTATGGAGTGCACATTACCATCTCAGTATATCATGTAGTTGGAGACAGGACTGCCAAATACAAACATGCCCTAGTGCTCTGGTTTAATTGATCTGAGAGAACAAGCAGACAGCAGCGCTGTGTGTCCAGTAAAAAATTAGCTAACAAGGCAGTGGCTCCCAATTCCCCCATACAAGTTTGGAAACCACGGAGTTAATGAACAAAACCACAGAGGAACAGCACCTTCCCCAGGATTTTCTATCTGGATCCAATTCATTGTATTTGTTGCCACAGCCTGATAGATCCTTGATTTTTTGTGTTATTCCCACTTCCAACAAATCTCTGGTTGATTCTTTCAATGAGCTATGCCCTGACTATGTCATATTGCCCTGCATTAACTATCTTTTAGTTGCTAGTTAAAACCAGGTTATACAGTAGCTGCTCTCTTCTGAATGCAAAGGCAGGCAGGCAATCAGGTGGGCAAGAGATAGGCAGAATAAGCACCAACGCCCATCCATATGCTGACAGAGACAGTGACAGAGACATTACAGGTAGAGGTGGATCAGTTTAAAAACTGAAAAGCCTACCTCCTGGCTACATTTGCAGGCAGTTCTCCAAGCTGCTGAAAGAATAGGATAAGGGCCAGGCATGGGCAAGACAGTGCAGAACTGTAATGTTCAGTTTTCCTCTGACACATGTCTGGGTGGCTCCTGTTCTCTAATGTGGACATGGAGGCATAAGGCATGATGCAGGGTGACTGTATTCCCGTGAACACTCTCAATACAGATACAGTGGTGCTTCACATAACAAGTTTAATTGTTCTGGAAGCATGCTTGTTATGGGAAACGCTCTTTATGTGAAGCAGATTTTCCCATAGGAAATGATGGAAACTCAGCTGGTTGGTTTCAGAACCCCCAAAATATTCATATAAAAATATTAACTGTATGTGAAAATGATGCCAAAACACTGGAATTGAATTCAAAACATGCATTCAATGTGCATGATCCTATGAAGTCTATTTATGCTGCAATCCTAAAGTCACTTAAAGACACAAGTTCTCTTTAAACCCTGCAAGAAGAAAGCATAGTGAGGAGGAACTAAGGGGCTGTTTTGAGAGGGTGTGCTCTGCCATTATTTTCTGCCAATGTCCACCTTTGGTCCACCAAAACTCATAATCTAGACCCTGATTTATACCCAGGTGCTTCTTTTAAACAGCATCTATGCTACATCTCAGAGCTCTGAGCAGATCATGTTCAGATACAATTTTTCGTTTCCTTTGCATATATATCAGGTTTGGTATGACAAGACTGTTTTAATCACGGTAGGCCATCCTACAAATATGAGTGGCACCCTGTCACATTAAGTGTTGTCTCAATGGCCATCTGGTTTAGCAAGCAACAAATTACAGGGACAGGTAGATGGTATTCAGGAAGCTTCAGGGGATACATCTGGCCATTAACCCGTTCATTAAGCTTTCAGTTTTTTCATAAATTCTGCATTCTGCAAAGATCATCCACTGACATTTAATCTGCAGGGATAACCTAAGCTAAGAAGAATTTTTTTAACTCTTCACATCTTTTATTTTTCACATTTCTTATTTTTAGAATGGCCAGATGCACTGGGATCTTGAATAGTTGTGCAGAATTCAGGTCCAGCTTTTCTCACATTTCAGTGGCTGCAGCTTAGCATGCAGTAGCTACACTTACTAAAATTCTGTATTAAAGAAAAGCTGAGGAAATCCCTTATCTAGAGATCTGTTAATGGCACAGGACCTGAGTCCCCATTTTGCATCTGATCACCTGCTTACCTCCCAAGCTTTATTGTAGCCTGTGAGCCTTTCAATAACTGAAACCCATCTTTTTCCAGAAAAGTAATTTTCTGCCCAGACTTCCCTTGAAAAGCACTTTATTAGCAGAAACAGGGCAATTACTGAGTAATAAACTTGGCCGACACTACCCATATTCCACCAGAAAACGGTAGAAATGGAGATTTCAATAAAATCTCTTATTGAAATGGAGATTTAGAGCACAATCCTAACCATTTCTAGTCAAAAGTAAGCACCATTGTGTTCTGTGGGTCTTACTCCCAGGAAAGTGCCTTTAGATTGCAGCATGAGTGTTTATTTCAGATGAAGAAGTTAAAACTTTAAACTCTTCATTAAGGCTGCAATCCTAAGCAGACTTTCCTGGGAGTAAGATCCATTGAACACAATAGTGCTTACTTCTGAGTAGACATGACTGAGATTGAGATATGGTTAGCTGTGTTTATTTTCGTTTCTTTTTTAGTGGTGTTGTCTAGTTTTACCTTGGGAAAGAGCACCTCATTTCGTTGCACCCAGTTGTGAGTGTAATGACAAATAAATTTCTTATCTAGATTGTGTTCTTAGGCTACAATCCTATCCTCCTTTCTAGGAGTAAGTTCCATTGACTCTAACAGGATTTACTTCTGAGTAGACTTGCATAGGATTGGGCTCTCAAGTCTGAAATCAATTGGCTTTTTCATTCTTCAAATGGTTCACAATTCTTTCCTCTAACAACAGATCACATTCAAACCATCCACTTATAAAAATATTGATGCTTACGTTATGTGCGCTTGAATAGAAGATAATGCACTCTGCAGCCACTACCATTCCCTATGAAAGCACTCCATCAAGTGCCCTGTAATACACCTCTGAAAGAGCCATTTTGCTAGCTTGCATGTCCCACGTGCATATTAATTCATTGTATTTTCTCTAAAAATACATTTTCAATGGTTTCAATATAGAGTGTCCTTGAGATTCACTCCATTGGTTTGGCAAGCAGGCAGGCCGAGGGAAATGAGCGCAGGCTCTGAAGAACAATCTGCTTGATTCTTCGCAGGATGCTTGAGTTGCTTTCAGTTTGGAATTCCAGCGTGTTTCTGCTCACTATGCCATGTGGCAAAAAGCCAGATGACCACAAACTACTGAATTAAGATCAGGCATGTAGTGCTGGATACAAAATAAACACTGGATTAATTAATGCCAAATATGTTTGTAAAAAAGACAGCAATCTTTTCCCAAAAATTTGTCACGCTAATAAATGGGGTTTTGAATTACGAAATTGCTGTTCACATCAAATGTTACTGAAATACTGGGTGCTTAAGTGCTGTGATATTGTACACGCTATACCTTCATTTTAGATTTTAAGCACCTCTCTTTGGCTGTTCATTATGTTTATTATGATTGTGGATTTTTCTCTTCTTTGCCCAACAACTCCAATGACAGTTCAAACACTGTGCCTTTTACCCTGAAGCATTTCACCCTTGCCTTCCTCAGTGTCATCAAGCCTTAAGGGAGAAATTCCCTCTGGAGTCATCAAGCCTTAAGGGAGAAATTCATTCTCAATTCCTATTAAAATCTTCTGCCTCTTTGGTGAATAGGGACTGCCAACAGGGGTACCAATTAACATCATCTCTATTGATGGCTGATGTGCTTGGGAGGCTCTGTGTTGCAGGATGCAGCTGATATCGTTGCAGCATGCCTTATGAAATCACAGGAAAGTTGCACATGCAATGTTAACATCCTGATCCAGTGGTTTCATAGAGTACAATTCCAGGGAGCATGCAGCGCCTCTCTCAGAACTTTCGGCTTATGTCCATGGAGGGAGCAGCAGACTGACATGAAGCGGTTTTATGCATATGTATGCAATTTCCTTAGCTTGATTTTAATACATAAATCAGCCAGCATATGTGATTGCTCCCCATGCGCATCAGAGTGTATACAGAGCTCTACACCAGGGGGATCTTGTCCATCATTCAGCAGCAAACTCCTTCTGATGGCTTCATAGCAGACTTTGTTGTTATGCAGTCATCTGACTGCTGTGACCCTTCACTTACTGCAGAGCTAATCACAGATATTTTTCCCTTAGCAAGCTTGCAAGAATCACTGCCGCACATCTGTAGCTGTTCCATATGCAACTCTGTGGGTCAGTAGACACAGGGTACAATCTATATGACTACCACAGAAAGAATCCAATTTCTTGTTCAGCTTGGCAAAAATTTGCCTCAAGTATGTCAGCACTCTACAGTGTCAGAGGGCAGTTTGTTCAGGTGGAAATTCCTCTAAATATAGCCAAAATTCTGTCTCATTATAGTTTTTTTAAACAATGTACAATGATTATCGAAAGTTTTGGGCCAAGTTCTACAAAAAAGGATGGCATAATTAAAAGAGGACTAAGGTACAAACAGAAGTGCCAGTGCTACTGGTCTGGAATCAGGACAGATGAACAGGAGGGAAGAACAGGGAAAAGGAGAAAGAATTATCTATCTACAGTATTTATATACCGCATTTCAACTAAAAAGTTCACAAAGCGGTTTACAAAGAAAATGGAAAAATAATAAAAGCTAATTAAAAGCTAATGGGTCCCTTTTCCAAAAGGAAGAATTATCATGCTTGCTTCTGCCCTTCTTAATATATGATGTCAATAAGAACCACATAATAAATATATGTTCTATCTGTTAGTCATGACTAAGAAGTTGTCATAACGAAGTCCCACTGAAATCAGCTTCATTACTCATTGAACAGTTTTATCCACTGATAGAAGTAGGGGTCTTCTGGTGAGTGCAGCAAGGCCAGCAGAGCAATGGCTGATGGCTGCATGCGCAGGCCAGTGGAGAGAACACTCTCTACCTGCACTGGTAAGTGGGGAGGGGTACATTTCTGGATAAGAAGGCAGGAATCAAGGGAAGGAACTTGAAGATAAATACAAATGTTTTCTTTTACCTAACTCTAATGTGCCTTCAGGTCATACCCACACAGACACACACACACACCCCATGGCATACAGCATGGGTACACAGCAGGAGCTATAAGTTCATTATGATTAACTGAACTTGGAATACAACCCAACATCTCTATAATGTTACCACCATTTTACGTCTTAAAACTACCAACATATCAGTTCAACTCTTGCAGCTTCCCCCAAATAAGGCTAGTAATTGTAGTTTCATGAGGAAACACTACAGCTTTAGAGAGAAAAAACTATTAGGACCCAATCCTACGCAACTTCCCAGAATTGATGCAGCTACAATGCAGCCCCCAACTTTCCTTTACTGTGAAGTGGCTTCCTCAACTGCCCCTCCAGTTCACACCCCATTGGCAAGTCTGCACAGTGCTGGAAAGTTGGGTAGCATTGAGCCCTTAAACAGTTAAATGTCTGTGTTGTAGAAAAGATCTGTTATTTGATTGTGTAAATAAATAGATAAATAACATTTCCAGGAATGCACATTTCCTGCTAATTTGGGAGTCGATTTATTACTTTATGTAAAGGCAAATAAGTGTATGTCCATACACATAAACGAGGCTACTTACAATTAGATTTTATGCTGTCTAATTTTATTTCTTTCAATCACAGTGTAGTTCACAGGCTTTATCAGAATGTCACCTAATCATCTGCTTTGTGTTCTGTTTATTTGTCTGCCTGCCATCTAAGAATATTACAGAATGGTAGTACAAATATGTCATTGAGCTTGTGGTGTAATTATTGCATTTTCTACACTCTCAATAATGACTTTCTGCCATTCTGCAGAGATAATTATAAAGGTGCTGATGAGTTAGGCATCTGTGGGAATGAGATTGTGTTTGGCAAGAAGCTTCTTTTGAAACATCAAAGACTTTCAAGGCTGAATTGGGGGGAGGATAGGAGGACCCTAATTTAAAATTAATGTTGGTTACTGCACATACCCAAACACGTGCACATATTCGCACATGGGTCTGTCTAACTATGAAACAAGACAGACTTGCATATTTCATTTTGAATGTAAGCACCTCAGGGCTATGATCCTTACCTTCTCATATGGCCATATGTTGCTGGTCCTGCCATCTTGAATTGCATAAATTAATAATAATGCAATGCTACATGTGCCCATAACCAAAAACAGAGAGAGAGAGAGAGAGAGAGAGAGAGAGAGAGAGAGAGAGAGAGGTGCATATATATGTACTCAGATCATGACAAACGTTATACAGTATATATAACATTTATCATGATTGTAACTCAAAATTTCAAACTTCTCAGCCTTAAAGATAGACAGTGCAAACCTAAGCATGTCTAAGGACTCAGAAGTAAGTCCTGTTGGTTCAATAGTATTTAACTCCCAAGAAAGTGTTAGGATTGCAGCCGAAATCATATATTAAATATAAATACTTCTGTGTGAAAACCTTGGGGCTCCCTTCACCCTCAAACAAGTATGATTTTTTTAAAAGAACACCACTATATGAAATGGGATTTTTTTCAGCATATTGTCAATGAAGGAAAGAATGTTTGTTCTGTCTTATGGTGAAGTGGAAAAAAATATTGGAAAATAAGCCTGAAACCGCACAGTTACTGATGCATAAACGTGCTTCCCTTTCTGCCTTTAGTCAGTCCTTGTATTCTTGTGGCAGGTGCTTCATTTCCATAAGCACTTTGAAGGTTTTTTTGTGTGTTTTTTTAAATGACTGCACGGTCCAAGTACATCCCTTTAGTCTGGCAATCAGCCATTATTTAACCAATCAGAGTCAAAGGATATGAATAATGAGTGCAGATATTTCTCAATAGCTATGCACTGAATGGGCAAATCCATGTATTCTAATTGGTCACCATAATCCCTTCACTCCTGTTAATTCTTGTGCTTTTTTATAGCATTTTCCAAAGAACCTCTTTTTCCACTGCAACTAATTCATCCTGTGCTTGAAAATTAAGTAGAAAAACATAGATATTGAAAATTAAATTTGGGATTAAATCAAACATTGTATTTTCTATTTCTCAAAATCATGCCCAACTTCTCAAGGCCTCTTAATTTCTGTTCTGACACTGCAAGCTTTTGAAAAATATAGAACTTCAAACATCAGCACTGATGCCTCTGATATATGCTTGCTTGCAAAGATTTTATTCTCCTTTGTAAAGAGTCTGAACAAGCAGGCCCAGACTAAGATATTCAAGGTATTCTTTGGAGTCCAACAAAAATTGCCCCTAACACCAAACTGGAGGTTGATGTTCCTCAAAACCAACATTTTGCAATAATGTAGGATGCACAGAAGCATCATTAGGATTTGTGTCACACGGTGCAAGAGAACATTGGGTCATGATGAACTTCTTCCTATTCCAGACCATACAGAATAAATTACAATATTATACACATAGCCAAAATAAAGTGACATCACAATGGTTGATGTAAACTCCATAAACATTATTTATTTAAATATAGTAAAATAGGGTACAATAAATTCACCCAACAAATCAGTAACCAACAAAACTCACAAAACTGAATCAGAGCTCTAGTATTAACTCTGATACATTCAAATGAGAGCTGATTCATATCTATACCTAACCGGGCATGTTTTGTCACATAAGGTGTTTACTGTTTTACTTTTCTGGTTATTTGTCCATACCATTTGGTAGAATACAGATAATTCAGTGTGTCTTATTTTATTGAATTCTATTTAAAATTCTGAAGCAAATAATATACATAGCGTGTAGGTATTATTTTAAAAACACCAAAAACAGTCACAATATTTTCCAGTAATGATGTCATCACCATCACTCAAGTGTGTCACCCAGTGTGATCTGAATCCCCTGCACCACCCTAGTGACCCTCGTGGGGCAGCATCAGAAACAGTGATTTAAAGGTTGTCTCCTTCCTGCTGCACACTGATGCACCAAGTATTTTTCCCTTTACCCAGGAATGCACCAACTGCAATCTCTGCAACTCTTCTTCTTTTGCTCCCCGCAGCAGAAGGAACAGAGAAAAATCTTCCTCTTCTATTTCAGATTCAAGAAAGGGAGAAGAGGAAGACAGGAAAGAAAAACAAATGAAGGAGAATAGCAGGTGCCCCCCACCAATCTGCCACCTTTGGCTGTCTTCTCAGTTGGCCTCATGGATAGACCACTCCTGGCTATGATTGCAGAAAAACTGCTTCAAGTTGATCTTGAGAATCAGAGAAGTAATGTTTCACTGAACATCAAAGGTAAAACAATGAGTAGAAAAACAGAAGCAAAACTTTGATTCAGGGCTCAATGTACTGTGTTATTAGACTATTTTTATTAGATACATCATTATTGTCCTCATCACCATCATCATCATTATCAACACCATCATCATTGTTATTTTTAAGACTATTTGTATGCCATTTTTCAACAAAACAAAACTTCATGAAGAAGTTTATAGAGAAAATAAACAAACAAACAAACAAACAAACAAATAAATAAATAAATAAATGGTCCTTTAATCAAAAATAATTTACAATCTTAAAAAAATGCTGAATAAATGCCAGCAAACAGTAATTTGCAGACACTGCTACGCAGGGATAAAAAGGAACAATTCTTTTCCTACTGTTAAATATAAGAAGAAAAGTTCCAATTTGGCAGCAGGAATTTTTGGAATTTTTTCCCCCCAAAGTGATTATAAAAGTTACATTTACAGATCATCTCCAAGAAGAGACAGCAGCACTTTGCCGATTCAAGGACATTCTTCATGATGTACCAAAAGAAAATAATGATTGGGTGCGGTCATATAAACAAGGCTCCGAGCTTGGTTTCCATATGAGATTGTGGTGATCAAGTGAAAAAAGTAGAGAAAAAATTATACCAGAGAGGATATTGTTGCAAAAGAAAAAAAATTGAAGGAAATAAATTACTTTAAATAACTCATAGAATTCTTTTTCCAATGGATGCCTTTCCATTCTCCTCTGTTAATCTTTTGTCAAAAACTTGCTTACTGTACTATCATATGCATCACTGTCATTGTTTTGTGGAAAACTCTTTGCCATTTAGCCAGTGTTTGAATGTTATTGTTAGTCTGACATTTGCTGATCGGTCTTCGGAAGAATTATGCTAGAGGCAAAATGTTGACTTTATTGCTGTCTGTAATAGGCAGATATTTCTTGCAAAGGATTTCCTGTTATAAATACCAGTGTCATTCCAACTGCAAAAAACATGGTGTCTTAAAACACCTTGCAGTTGAAATATGGTCTTTGTAAGATTAATGATTACATAAGTGCTACATTTCTTGTACCAGCAATGCAAGAAGCAATTAACCCTCCCCCTCCCTGAGCATAGGAGTCTGCTATTTTACATCAAGTGGTACTGGTAAAAATAAAAATATAATTTAATGGAATATGGCATACTGGGTACAACTTCTATAAAAAGGTAAAGATGATCCCTGCAGATTGTACCCCCAGTTGTGACTAACTGTAGGGTGCAGTGCTCATCCCTGTTTCTAAGCCATTAGAGCCATCGTCTGAAGATGTTTCTGTAGTCAGGGGGCCGGCTTGACCATATGCCAACATGCACAGAACACAACTTCTGGTTATGCGATAAATGCACAAGAGAGCAACATGTAGATGTGTTTTCAAAATGTGCATGGTTGACTGCTTAGTAAAGCTGTGCAAGAATTGCCCTGAGGTGTGATACGATTGTTTCATTGCTCCATTCATTTTAGTCAATTAAAATATGGCTTAGAGAACATGCACTTATGCATGTTCTGTCAGAATAAGAAGAAACATGCTAAGGAAGAGCCACATCCACCAGCATGGCCAGCATGCCATGCCAACATCCACAGGAGGCCAGCATGCTAGCTGGGGCTCTGACTAGTGAAGGCAAGTGAAGACTAGTGAAGGCAACTGTGCGGGCCCAATTTTTCAGTATTGGTGGGGTTGTGCTGGTGGTGATTTACCATATGCTGGTGGTTATTTACTAGATGGTGATTAACCATAAGTCCATATATTTGCCATACGTTATATAAATAATTGTTCTAGTGGGATGTGTGCTGGAGCCTGTGGTGGAGGTATGGAAGGCCTTCTAAAGGTATGGGAACATGTGTTCCCTTCCATGAAGCTGTACTGTAGCTACACCAGAGTTGGAAAGTTGGATAGGTTTTGGCCCCAAGTCTCCCAAGGCAGGGAGCAGGAGGAATGGAGCAGGGAAGAGGAAGAATGGGGAATTTCTGGGTAGCAGCCAGGTGGAAAGAGGGTGGGAGACAGTTGATTCAGTGACACTTAGAGGTGGCTAGATCCATTCCCTCTCCCTTTCCATTGCCCATCCCATCAAAAATGATGGGGTTACCTTTTAACACAGCAGAATGAGAAGCTTTATCCCTTTCTAACTGGCAAAGAGGCCCCTTTTAAGTGGTGGTTCCCTTCTGTTTGGCAGAAGGAAAGCCACTGCCTCCCTGCCGAAAGTCCTTTCCAATTATTGTTTGCCAGCAGCACTCATATTTGTTTCCCTGGTGTTTTCAAAATTTGAGCCCTTTGGGGGCACTGAACCATCTGTTCATTTCTTTTGCTATGTGAACTGCTTAGGGAACAATTTTGGTTGAAAGCACTCGAGGAGAAACTTTTATGAACCAGCATCAGGGAACAGGACTGTTGGTTCACCAAATATGCCAGCTAACAAACTTCTAACCATCCTTAACTAGGCATATTCAATGTAAACACTTGTGCTTAATGGCCAGGGCTCCCTATGTGGTGCTGCTCCACTCATAAGGCCACTAGGAATTGAGACCAGGGCTTGTGCAAAATCTCCAACACTTGAAATGGTACCTAAATACTGTCTTCCCATCTGATGTGTCAGCCTTTCACTCTTCCCACTTTCCAACGTTCTAGTGTAGTCCTCTCCTCCCTTCCCTTGTCCTTTTCCAATTCAAGGAGTGGAAGGAAAAAGAGGGGGGCAAGTAGGCATACATAAATGGATGTCACCAATCACTCTACTGCCACCTTTTTGGTTGGTTTCATGGATGGGCAGGCATCGGTGGACCTTCTTCCTCCAGATCCAGATCCAGAGATCCAGATCCAGAGATCCAGATCCAGATCCAGATCCGTCTGTCTGTCTGTCTGTCTGTCTGTCTGTCTGGATCCAGATCCAGATCCAGATCCAGATCCAGATCCGTCTGTCTGTCTGTCTGTCTGTCTGTCTGTCTGTCTGTCTGTCTGTCTGTCACATTTTACATTGTTTTTCCCCTTCAGAGCTCTTGTTCCCTTTTCCTCACAACATAAGAATATAAAAAGAGCCTCCATTGGATCAGGCCAAAGGCCCATCTAGTCCAGTTTCCTGTATAACACAGCGGCCCACCAGATGCTTCAAGGAGCACATATGACACCTCCATTCAGGTCCCCCCAAACCTGGCATTTTGAGGTTGTTCACCTCTACACACCCCTTTTGGCTTGTAACCTGTGATGGTCCTTTCCTTTAGGAATTTGTCCAATCCCTTCTTAAAGGCATTGAGGCGAGATGCCATTAACACATCCTGTGGCAGGGAGTTCCACAGACCAACTACAGGTTGGGTCCACAACAAGCTTGTAAGGTAGGTGAGACTGAGTAACAGGCAGGTCAGTAGTTCAAGACATGAGTACTGCAAGAGCTCCTGTCCCTTGGCCAGCTCCTGCCAAAACAAAAGCATGTAAATGCAAGTAGATTAATAGGTACTGCTTCAGGGTAACAGCATTCCATGTGCTTTGCCATAAAGTCATGCTGGCCACTTGATGATGGAGATATCTTCAAACAATACTGGTTCTTTGTCCTTGTAATGGGGATGAGCACCACACCCTTCAGTCAGTCACAGCTGGCAGGGCAACCTGCTTATTATACTGACCTTATCTTACTGACCAAAAAATAATTGTAGAAAACAGCAGGCCTCCATCAGTCCTGAAAGACTATGGTATCGTGCTAAGCGCTGCATACGCTGCATGCGAAGCACGAAAGCCTGGGTTGGATTGTTATGAAGGATAGGCTGTTACCCAAGCAGCAAATCCCCCCTCCCCACACCACTGAATTAGTCCAATGGAAAGGCAGAGCCAATACGATTGGATCCAGCTGGCGTTGCAGAGCTGGGCTAAGGACAGGAGCTCACCCTGTCTTGTGGGGCCAACCCGGGTCTTGAACCCTGGCCTGCTGGTTAACAGGCACAGTGTCTTAGCCACTTGCGCCACTCACAGCCCTTGTAGAAAACAGAGTACTGTAAGTACTCTGTACTTATCCTTTCTTTAGGGCCCAACTAGACTTGTGGAGTTGTCCAACATCCATAGACAGACGGCGAAAAGAGAGGTCTGCAGATCTTGGAGTAGGGGAGTAGTTAGATCTTGGAGTTTGAGGAGTAGGGGAGTACAGTATTACTATTTTACACCAACCACAATTTTGATTCCCACTATATGGTGGCTCCCACACTGCTTCCAGGTTTAGAAAAATTACATTGAAAGTCAATGAACAGTTAGATGGGCCATTAGTTTGGCCCCAAAGCATGACTTTGGTTGCAATCCTAACCCCAGTTCAGTCAGCATAAGCCCCAGCACAAGTCCTGGGGGTGTCACAAAAGTGCTATCGCGCTTCTGCACCACTCCTAGGGGAAGGTTAGGCCAGGGCACAGACATATGCTTGCTTCCCTACATTATCACAGGAATGGGAAGACAAATGAGTTGTGCCAGCCTAGGTTAGGATTGCACCCTTT
Source organism: Cryptoblepharus egeriae (assembly GCA_030015325.1). Lineage (NCBI taxonomy): Eukaryota > Metazoa > Chordata > Lepidosauria > Squamata > Scincidae > Cryptoblepharus > Cryptoblepharus egeriae. The sequence continues at coordinate 48,383,399 of JAREYC010000006.1, forward strand.
GTGTAACAAAAGACTATTTTCTTACCTTGAAACCTGATTTTCTATGCTCTTTTTTATGTCCAATAATTTTGGAAACATTTGAAGTCATATGGTGAATGTCCTTCTTGAAATACTTGAAAATCTTATTTTTTTAAATCATTTTTTTTGCAGCATCTCTAGTTAACATTGCACATGGCTGCTTTTCAAAGTATTGTTTGAAAAGGAAATTCTCTAAGAGATGTGTGCATCTCAGACACTCACTCTCACAACAGACACATTTCTGTATATCTTCTTTAACTCAGTGCAGGGCAAGAAACTCCCAAAATCAGGTCATATAAATCAAAGACAATTACCAATGAGTGATGAAATGAATATTTTTGCATAATGAAATAGACACATTTGGCTTCTTGAGTTTTTGCAGTTACATTCATTTCAGTTCAATTGCTAAATTCAAAACACATGCCAAAACCAATGATTAAAGTTTAAACAGATTTTCACATTTCTTTTGTTGAGGCTTTTTTTCTGTCAATAATACACATGAAAAAGATCTGAGAAGTTTTATTGCATTAATTTATCTGTCATAAATCAACAGATAATGAAGAGTTCATTTAAATTAACCACTTTTGAAACAACACAAAAAGAACGGAGTTCTACAGTCACATCTTTACAATGGGATGTGTGAGATTTTCTATTTGAAATGTAATTTAATGCTCATTAAGTGTCAGAACTGGAATCTGTTATATTGCTGTTCTCTTTATAGAAATGAATGTTAAATAAGTTCATTATTGAGTAGGTGGAGGGCCAATTGTGACAGATGTACGACCTCCTTATATTCCGAAGTATCTACAAACTGCTTCACGCACAATATTCATCCATACAAACAGACACACAGAATAATCCTCCATAGAGAGTAAGTGTGGTGAAGAAGCTAGAATGGCAAACTTGCACAGTAGAATTCTGAGTAAAAGCCATTCTCAGTCATAAAATTCACTAATTAGGGTGCAATCCTAAACTAGTTTGGCACAACTCATCGGTCTTCCCATTCCCATTGTGATGTAGGAAGGCAAGCGCATGTCTGTGCACTGGTCTAACCCTTCTCCAGGAGTGATGCAGAAGTGTCTAACAGCACTTTTGTGACACCCCCTGGTCAGCACAGGACTTATGCCCGGGCTTAAGCTAACTGATGGTTAAGACTGCAGCCTAATAGCCCAATCCTATCCCTAATAGTGCCATATCATTCGACTGCGCCAATCTAGACTGTGTTGTGTGCTATGGGGAAATGTGCAACCAGAGGGAAAAACAGGAGTAAGTAAAATGCTTTTTATCTCTGCATAGGCCTTCTTTTTGCCTATGGGTTTCCTTGGACCTACACTAGTTATGGAGCAGATATAAGACCAAAGAGATGAAAGAGATGAAAGGACTAAGAAAGAGGTGATCAGATCCTGGCTCAAGTTGGTGCTTCTAAGACCCACTTCATCCCCCAAATGACCCTCTGTCTTTGTCCCTCCCTGCCCATGACAAAATCCTGTCACCAGCTTGTAGGAGTTGATGCAGCTTGAGCTCCAACAGGTGCAAAGCTGATGCAGATTTGCAGCAGCCGCTGTGCCTGACGTATCAGTGATGCAATTTTTTTCCTTATTGCTGGGCCTTTTACAAGTGCATATCAGGAGTTTCAACTATTTAACATAAAAACCTATTTAACTATTTAACAAAAAATAGGATAGGGTCATCAGTAATCTCAGGAGAGTCATCTTCTGCCATCTAACATCCTGGGATATCAAATGTTGTGATGAGGAATAAATAGGATGCCGGTAAACTGTTTACATCCCTCCTGCACTCTTTAGAGAGAAAGCAATATATCAAAGAGGCAAATAAAACACCATTGTAGACATGATACTGCATGGCCAACTATATGAGCACGGAGCACTGGAATAGTGATAGAATTTTCAGATTTGGATGTAGCTACCCAGATTCAGATCATTCCTCACTCAGATCTGCATTTAGTTAGGATGCAGCCAGCTCACCATTAATACTATAAAGAATCATTCACCAGATCCAGCTGTCATTTACAGCCATTGGGAACACCAATAGCACCAACATTAAAATATGCTGTACTACATTCAAATTCTCTAAATCAGTCAAGTTATAACTGGAAGGAAACTTGACTCTAAATGTTTGGTACCAATCCAAATGTACATCAAACTAAAAATCCACAAAGCTATAATTTTCTCCTTTCTTTCTGTATGATGAAGATGAAATGGCTTGTCACAAGGGTTTGCCAGATTCTTGTAACCTAAGATTTTTCAGCTGGCCCATCAGCTCAATATTCTGGGTTTTTTTAAGAGGAAGAGAGAGTTCCTTTGCCTTTAGCCATTGTGGAGACTGAGGCAAGGTTTGGCTAGGCCATCTAAAGGCCTAGGTCCACCTGCTCACACCAACCCCTGAAACTGTTGGCACCAGTGGCAGCAGTGGTACAAGTTGACTTGTGATTGACCTTACGGGTGGAGGTGTCCCTCAAAAGCTTCTGTGTCCAGAGGATGCTCCCAGTGGCTAGTAGGGAGAGTGGGAGATCCTTTTGCCAACTACCAGTAAGCTTGAGAGGATCTGAACACACATGCGAGGTACACATTTGGTGTACACACAGGATCTGAACACTTTACCACAGTGCTTTACCACAGTGTCCAAAAATCAAATGCTAGGAGTGAATAAAGGAAAACTTCAACATATGCCGCTTTTATCAACCCTGCCACACTTGCCAAAAGTCTCTAGTCTACTTAGCAATATAAAAGCTCAGGTTCCATCCTATTTGGATCAGTACACCAAAAGGAAAAAATGAACATAGGCTGTTACAAAAGTTTGTTTGTGCTTTTGTTGTTTGCTGGGTCCTGCATATTATGTTGTTTTATTTGTTTACTCCTTGCAGTTATGAGGAGTATTTGTTCTGCTTTGGTTTATTTGTCTGGTGTTGGTATTAAATAGCTCTTGCTGAAATTGTCAGCCAGCAGCATGAATCATTTATTGGAGTGGGAAAGTGGCCTATACACTTTTAAAATAAATTTAAAAGTATGTTGTCTTGTTTCTCAAATGTATTTATTTGCAATCATATCTGAAAGGTTTACAAGACATAAAATAAATTAGACAGTGCCTTCCTCTCACCTGCAAGCTAAGTGTCTGCAATTGTAAAGAAAATAAGAGGCATCCAAAAAAAGTGTGAAATGCTCTCATGTTTGTAAGCTTCATGTGTCATGTATCTCATGTTTGTAAGCTTCATGTGTCCCCAGCAATGTCTGTTCAAGTGGCTTCTGCTGGTGTTTTGCATTTTAGATTGTGAGCTCTTTTGGGACAGGGACCCATTAGCTATTAATTAGCTATTAATTTTTTTCATTTTCTTGTAAACTGCTTTGTGAACTTTTTAGTTGAAAAGCGATATATAAATACTGTAGATAGATTGATAAGTATCATGTTTGATTTCTTCAGCTCAACTGTTGAGGTGGTTCCTGAAGTGGTCCCTTAATAGTTGAAGCAGTGGCAACAATAGGGTTTGAGAGGCCCGCATGTCACCCTGTGAAGCACCTTATCCCATGTCATGTGTAGGCCAGTGTTTCAGGTTGTGGGCATGGTGATTCACCATTGCAAGTATCAATATTTTTTAATTTGATTTTATTTTTGCTGCCCTGAAGGGAAATATGAATTATTAATATTGTATTTGAACTGTAATGGGGGGGGGCTTTTAAAGAAAATATCCTCTTCTCAAAAATATGAAGAGCCCATGAACAGCCTCTGAAAAGCACAGTTTATGTTTGTGTCCAGTTATATCTAGATCAGATTTTAATTGTTCCATACAGTTACATCCCAAGAAGAGCAACTTCACTCCACCTGGAAGGATTTGCTCATAGTGAAACTAGTTCTTAGAATTTTAATCTGACAAATCTTCATGAACAGGCCTAAGAAAGGTACTAGTTCTCAAATTTTTTAACTGGCTCACCTACCCACATAAACCTGCTTTAGTCCTTGATTGCCTAATACTGTCTGGAAAAATGAGAAATATCGTTTAGGTGAGAGTAAATTTCCGATTTTTCTACATTTTTGGAAGCAGATTTAATAAATAATAATATTTAATAAAAAGGACAGTTCCTTTTGCTTTGGGAAATGGATAGACACTGGCCCAATACTCTTATCCAGAACAAATTACTTGGAAGTAAGGGTTACAGATTTAAGTAGCAATACTTCCAAGTTCAGTACATACTATAGGGTCAGGACAGAAGAGCTTTATACCTCTTCCTGTAGGATTTTCATAATCATTTTGTTAGTCCCGGGGATTTGAATTAAAAAAGCAATCTTAAGAGCAAGTTTCGTCTGTTCACTAAGGCACCACACACTTAAGAGTCTAGCTATATACTCAAACTAGACATTGGAGTCTAGATATATGCTCATGGAAAAACAGCACATTTGTTCAGCAACATATGGTACGGAGGTATGTGTACACCATATATTATTACTGGAGCACTAAAAAGTTGGAAAGATGGATTGCAGAAGTTTAATTATCACCACACCTATTGATGAGATAATAAACCTAGTAGTTGAGTCACTGTCTCATGAAGAAGATGGGAAGGAAATGGAGAACAAGATTGAACAAGATAGGAAATGGAGAACAATTAATAGAAATCCATCTGTGGTTGTTTGGCTGGCTTGAAGGGAAACCAGCAAAATGTCATAGGTTGTAAAAGAATCAAATGATAGGTTATCATTGAGATGATAGTCAATTTCTAAGTCATATTACTGAGTTATCACCTGCACCTTCTCAGGTGTATAGATGTATTCATTCCCACTCCTTTTCATTTAAAAAAGTTAGGGCAGCAGTGAGTCACACAGGACTTTGTGTAAGTTTATTCCTTCCCACTGATTTACATTTCCTCATAAGTCCTCTTTATTTGTTATGGGCCAGGAAGATTACCAGGATCCACTTGTCAAGGTATGGTTTCAAAATTATGGGATTGCCCCATCTCTCTCTCTCTCTCTCTCTCTCTCTCTCTCTCTCTCTCTCAGCTTCGAAAATCTTTGTTCCCAACAGGCTCAGCACAAGGCAGGCATGAACTCCAGTCTGAGATTCAACTCCACATCCCTCCAAATTCCCTTTGCCATGCCATTTCCCACTAGTCAGAAAGGACAAGTAAGTGGCTTGTTGCCTGCTGTGAAGTTGCTGTTGAAGATTCTGTTCTTCCATTGCATTTGGCCCCCATTCCTCCTTCCTGAAAAATGCCGGTGACTATAACAGAAATTGGAATAAAAGCATTTCAGGATTGTTTGCATAGAATCAGTATTCCCACTCCAAGACTTAAAGGCTGAACACATACGTGACACAGTGTGACTGTGTGTGCATGTGCACTGATGTCTTTCCCAGAAGCCAGGTTGTAATCTGTGCCTTAACATCATTGTATAATTGGGTTATTAACCACATGTGATGTATTCAGCTTTGCAGAGATCAGGTAAAGAGCATGACTGGTGCACAACATAGATTATGGCAACAAAATTTTCAGGGAAGCTGGAGATTGTGTCACTATGAATTTCAGTCATTCCCTCTCTGTGAGGAATTCAGTGTGTGGTGCAGATATACCCAGTGGCTCCTATGGCCAATCCTATCAATTTTCCATCCCACCTCACCAGAAAATGGTTACCACTGTATATGATGGTATGGGCAGTCCAGGATGTCTTCTTTGGGTAAGAGAATAATACAAAGGTATTGCCAAGGGATTAAGCTCTAATGCACATGAGCATATACTTGGATTTGTACCAGCTGGTGGAGGTATTTGTGGACCCATGCCATTGGATTAGATCCGGGGAAAGGGAAGGATATAGTGTGCACAGCTACCTTTGATTCCACCTACTCTGCACTTGATCCATCCCTTGTCCTTCCTTGCCCCTGTTCTGCCATTCCCACTCCTCCCACCTCTCCTTCTGACTTACCTGTTCTGGTGGAAGTGGAGGCAATGACAGGTGGGAAGATACAGACCTTTCTGCGAGCATTTCAGGCACTGAGTGGGGCACTGCTGGATCACCTTTTATTACAGGCATAAAAGCAGTCAGCACCAGCTCAAGAGAAGTACCACCATATGTTGGCAAACATAAGACTGGAGTCCTAATGCTCTTCCAGTGCTAAAACACTCTGTATACAGACGTGCATCACTTAACAATCTTCCAGTTGGTGACAGATCACTTATATGGTGGTCAAAACACAACAAAGAGGCTCTTAAGAAGGTAGTCAGGTCTTCCATAGCCTACAGCAGAGTGTCTGTTTACACTACAAAGTAGCTTTTAGGCTACGATCCTAAAGACACTTTCCTGGGAGTAGGATCCACTGAACACAATAGGGCTCACTTTTGAGTAGACATGGTTAGGATTGTGTTGTGTTTAAATAATAGGCAGTTTATCTCCAGGAGCATGGGCAGCCAGCTAGTCTATGTAGGGAGTGTCTGTTTACCCAACAAAGGCAGTAGGTTTAGCTTAATATTCACATAACAATCTAATCATGTAACAACTGGGATCATAACATTTATTCTCATTGTAAAGTGATATACACCCGTGTTTGTATAAAAGAAAAAAAATCAGAAAATCCTCAACCCCTAATAACTTTTTCTCCAATGAAAGTATTGGTATGAATCTCATCTACTCATCATCCATCTACAGTTGGAAAGGACCAGCTTTGGCCTCCTAATTTTCTGAAAATTAACTATTATCTCCTAATATTAATTAGGAGACTTCTCCTAATATTAATTTACTTGAGCAAGTTTTCAAAAACTTGCTCAAGTATCAAGTTTTCAAAAAGATGGCCACACTGTTCCAAAGCCCAAAATGTAAGATGTTGTGTCTGATATACATCTAAGACTGAAGACCATGATGTTGGATATACATCTCCTGATTTGCATCCAGTTAGAAAGGCTTTTTCCTCTCTTTGCAAATTTATGTCTCAGCCAAAAGCATGTAAGGGTTTTCCAAAAGCAGTTTTCCTAGCTGAAAAACTTGGAGGCATTTATTCTTAAATCTGGCTGTGTTCCATGGAAGGAAAAGCTGGCTCTGTGTTCCTAACAGCCATAAACAACAACATCATAAAGATGATGACTCAATGTTTTGACAAGGTTTTTAAAATATTTTACACATGAGCATATGAACAATTTTTAATCTGGGCTTCATACTGACATCGACGTGTTCTTCTCAGACATAAGTCTGCCATTCTTTGCCTTCTGGGCCCTATTAATATAATGTTTATGCATTTCATAGCAAAGCCGAATACAGTAAAACACTTTGAGCCTTTCCCTAGAATTTGGGTGTGACTTCAAACAAACAAGAACAATATTGTTAGTATAATGAAACTGGGATTAAAACAGGAAATAACATTACAATGGAAAACTATGGGACAACTGCGAATGTTCCCTGATCTTGGTCATCCTTGCATTTCTTTCTCTTTCCAGTCCTCTAATTCTCATTTCATAATTCTCTCTCATTTCATAATTCTAAACTTCTAGAATGAATAATAAAACAACTATGGACACAATCCAGAGTAACTACGGGAACACATAAGAGACGTTACATGCACCAGTAGTTACTGCACCACCTAGTGAAAACCTATGGGAAATTAATATTGCAATCCAGAGTAACTTGTTCTTACTCCGGAGCAAGGACTCCCCTAGTTACTCTGGATTTCACCCTAGGTTTAAAAAATCAGATTATTATCAAAAGGAAACAATAGGTTCCAATATTATTTGAGTATATGGTTGATCTTGGCATTGCCATGCAAGGTGAAAATACAACTTTTCGAACCCCAAAATCCAGAGTAACTACAGGAGCACGTAAGAGACTTTACGTGCACCCATAGTTACTGCACCATCTAGTGAAAATCTATGGGAAATTCATATTGGAATCCAGAGTAAGTTGTTCTTACTGGAGCAAGGACTCCCTGTAGTTATTCTGGATTTTGCCCTTATTTTTTGTGTAACAAATAGTTGAAGACTGTTCTTCAATGGACATGTATGACTGGTGGTTACTAGTTAGGAGACCCACCCCACCTGCATCTATGAAGATGTAGCAAGAACCAGACTGGATGGCAACCAGAATGAAGTCACAGAGGGAGACAGAAGTCTAAATTTTGTAGCTTGAAGTTTTGAGGGGACATTGTTTCTGCAAGGTTCTGGAGAAATAATTCTGCATTTAAAAGCCTGCATGCTGGTCTTGTCTCCATCTGATATTTAGGGTGCAATCCTAAACACTCTTTCCTGGGAGTAAGACCTATTGAACACAATGAGGCTTACTTTTGTGTAGACATGGTTAGGATTGTGCTCTTAGGTTAGTTGTATTTGCTAGCAAATACACTTTTATTTAATACATTTTATTTAATACATTTTATTTTTATTTAAACATTTGCTAGCAGGCACATTTTTAGCAGAAGGATCATTATCTGGGCTCACATGTAGAGAGGGACCACATTAATGTTGACAAATACTACTGTATATTTTAGTTCAGATAATAATGACATTATCCCAGGCTGCAGTGAAGGGATCCAGAAATGAATATGCAGACTCAGCCAGTCGCTTGATTATAAGCATCTAAATGCTATTACCAAAAACATCTTTGCTATAAGAACATAAGAGCCTCCAGGCCAAAGGCCCATCTAGTCCAGCTTCCTGTATCAAACAGCAGCCCACTAGATGTCTCAGGGAACACGCAAGACCTGCATCCAGGTGAACGCCCCTGTATCTGGCATTTTGAGGTTGCCTACATGTACATCTTTCTATGCACACATAAAACAATTAATATAAAGATTGCTGAAATAAACAAAATATAATTGATTTAGATCCAGTCTGTCCTCTGAACCAGCTTAGCCCATATAAGCCCCACGGTGCAGGTGTTTTGCTCCCTTCTGTGTTGGATGTTAGAATGGTGGGGATAAGAGCCTGCACCTTCTCGGTGGTACAAGTGCCATAGACGTCTCCATCTAATTGTTTTCAGCTGATTTATAATTTTTTTTATTTTATTGCTTTTGTAAACCTCATTGAGTGTTCAATAGAACCACATTAGTGGAAGCAACCATGTTTGAGGGAGCACCTTCTGGGCAAGTGTCTAGTTAGTCTTGCCGCATGGCTGACAAATGGCTCAATGTAAAAAAATCAAACTAGAGGGGAAAACATTGCTGGAAAACACAGTTCTAGCCAGCAGAACTGAGAAGCCTGACCCGTTCATTCCAAAGGTGAGGTAGTCTGGGAACAATGGGTGAACCCTTCCCCACAGGAAGAACTTTGCCTGACCCACATTCCTGCAAGGGGAGAAACTACTCACCTGTGGAGGATAGACCCCATCATGGAGAGCCCACTGGAGAGTATGTTCTGAACATAGTCAAGAGTGACCTTTACTAGCAGTAGTGGCATAGCTAATGATCGTGTAGTTGCCTCTTGCAAAGATCAAAATGTTGCCCCAGAAGTGATGTCACAGAGGTGACATCATATCTGAGCTTAGAAAATTGGGAGAATACCCATCTCCTCCCCACCACTAATTCGCCACCACTAATTCGCTTTGCTACCTTCCCCCTAATGGCATAACTAAGGCATCCATCTGTTATTGGGGTAAAAATATGACTGTAACATACCCTACAATCCAGAGTAACTGCGGGAGCACCTAAGAGATATTACGTGCACCCATAGTTACTGCACCACCTAATGAAAACCTATGGGAAATTCATATTGCAATCCAGAGTAAATTGTTCTTACACTGGAGCAAGGACTCCCCATAGTTACTCCGGATTGCGCCCATACAGTGCAATTCTAAGCATGTCTACTTAGAAGTAAGTCTTATTGAATTCAATGCAGTCTACTGCCAGGAAAGTGTGTTTAGGATTGCAGTCCTAGTCATACATTCCTTCTTTTCATGAATAGACCACACATGAGCAGCTCTGCAAAGATGAGCATGCCAACTCCATTCTAGTGATGGCTGTGCTATCCCCTGCTCCACCTTAAGAACAGGTGAGCAGCAGGGAGTTCCAGCCATGAAGTGGGGAAGGATTGATGTTTGCTTCTTTGGGAGAGGATGGAGTGGCCTCTGGCCCATTTCTGATAAGAAGGAAGGAACCAATTAAAGAATGATCATTTTCATATTTTCATTGGCTGGAGAAGGGCACAAGGAAGACCCAAGGAGTTCTTGCCTTATGATTGTCTTGAGAAGCCCAGAGAAAGGGAGGAGGTAGGAAGGCAGTTCATAGGATCATACTTTCCACCAGATGGAAAGGGAGGAACAACCCTCCTTTAAATGAGCAGCTGCAGTGGGTCTCTTTCTGAGTAGGTAACAAGGCTTGAATTGTCCTGGGAAGCTTTGTAGCCACTCCTGTGACCCTCTTCTTGAAATCTCTCCACACCTCCCACCCAGTTTACGGTGGGAGTTACAGATGGGATGAGTTACAGATGTGGTGTGAGTTACAGATAGGATGGGGGCAGCAGGAAAGTGGCTAAAGTGGTTAAAGGTAACTCCCCACACATAGCCTGGCAGCAGCTCCATTTTTCCCCATGGTTTGATTTTTTAAAAGGGGGGGTGACTCAACTCCAGTCTTTTAGTGTCACAAAGAGGTGACTCGGAAAGTGCCTTTGACTCTTTTAAAGTCATGTCAGACAAGGATAGGGACTCTAGACGCCACTCAGGCCCTGCCAGATTTTCCCATCACTGCTATTTGGGTGCAAGAAAACTGATAAATTTCTCAGGAATCTTGGAAAATTCAGGAATTCTAGGAAAAAATACAGTTGGAAAACGACTTCAGCGCAGTGCTATAGACTGTACACTGAATAGCTGACATACTTGCTTTAAAAGGCAAAGTGCAGTCAATTCTTCCTCACAGACTGACAGCAACATAATCCCTAACAGCCTCTATTGTTGCCCTGGGGCCTATAACCTTTCCATCTGAAGTAAGAGCAGTTCCAGGCTCTCCTTTTTCAGAACTCGTTCCCTTCTGAATGCACAACAGGTAAAGTGCTTTCAATACAGATATATAACCAACAAAAAGGTCAGGCGCATAGGTAAAGCGGTGTGAGTTACACATTAACTCCACAGGAGTTTGCATCAGTGTAATTTATATGCACAAAAGCAGCAAAGTGTGATCGATGCAGAGTTCTATCTAGCAGCCATCACCGGGACTAGTGTAGTATGTTGTGTTGTTCATTTGTATTGTCCTGTTGTGTAACACAATCCTCCAAACATCTGCACATTTGCAATGATGATCTGCACCAGAGCTACAGGTGAGGTTGTAATTTGTTGTGCATTACCACCTGTCCTCACAGTCTTAACTTGCACAACCCGCTCGGGAATTCTTATGCACAGACGGAGAAAAAACTATTCTTGTTTAACCACTGCTAAGAGTTTACCTTTGTGTTGATTGCTTTGTGGCATATCTTCATGGTAGATAACAAGACCAAGAGTACCACTGTGGTGATAACCTACAGGTAGAAGTCAGTCGACACTCTTTTTACAAAGAACAGTTGAAGGCAATTGTGCAGCTTTGCCACAACATATGGCTTTAAGAATGGAACCATGTGGTCATGAACACAACTGCTTATTTTTTTCCCTGCCAAAGAATACTAATTAAATTGAGTACCCTGGCAAAACAAACCATTCTCCCCACAAATCTATAAATCAAACATCCCTGTTGATTACATATATTGCTTTGCTCTGATGTGGCCCATGCCTGCTTTGCAGAAGACTTCAGAAATAAAATTTAGGGAGTGAGAAGAGGAGGTGGTCAGGAAGTGGTGGTGATCAGTACACTGCCTTGTCAAATGGATAGGTCTGTATTTGATCCAATGCAGACTACTAGTATTTTAACAATTCACTAGGGTGCCTCATTACCAAAGCTCAGGAATAGATGTCAGGATTTCCTCTAAGGAGTTGTAGCACCCAATCCTATCCACTTATCCAACTTTCCAGCACTAATGCAGTCACAATATTTGTTTGTTTGTTTATTATTTGATTTGTATCCCAATTCCCGCTTTTTTCACAAGAGGAAAAGAACAAAATGTTCTTTACATTGGGGAGTTCTCCATTAACTGCCCCATGCAGCAGGATGTAGTGTGCCTCACTGGCACAGATGCACCAGCACTGGAAACTTGGATGGGATTGGGCCCTTAATCCATTATAATTGATTGCCTCTAGTTTTCTGTTCATTGTCAGCATTTTGCATTTCACCAATGAGCAATAATAAAAAAGTAATTTGGGGTATCATCCCATCTATCCTACTGAGTACAAAATAGTTTCATTCAACAAACATGAAAACAAGGAAGCTTATCTGGGCAATGTATTCTTGAGGTTGGCTTTCAAAAAAGTTTGTAGAGATATGAGAGAACAAGGACCTTTTGTGGGAGTAAAACCAAACAGGCTTGTTTTGGATCCAGCCTATATGTTAAAGTTCTGAAACGCCTGATGACATCCCCTATAGCCATGCCTCACTGCTACTGTAAAAGTTAAGGTGTCCCCTGCAGGTTGCCCTGCTAGTTGTGACCAATTCTAAGGAATTGTGCTCATCCCTATTACAAGGCCAAAGATGTCCAAATGTCCAAAATGTCCAAGGCCATTGACCAAATATGTCTCCGTGGTCATGTGGCCAGCATGACTAAACACCAAAGGTGCACAGAATGCAGTTACCTTCACACCAAACTGATACCTATGCTTTCAAACTGCTAGGTTGGGCAACTAATGGAAACGCATTCTGTCTTTAGGTACTTGGGTCGTGAATCACCAACTTGCTAACCTTCAGGTTGATATGCACAGCATCATTAACCACTGATCCACTGAAGAAAAAACTACAACCTAACCCCCCTCCCCCAAAAAAGTCAAATTTCAATTCTTCATTTAAGTGTTATCTTCTCTTGCCACTTAACAGTGTATTTCTTCTTTGAAACTGATTATCCCTACAATCCAGAGTAATTACGGGAGTACATAAGAGACTTTACGTGCACCCGTAGTTACTGCACTACCTAGTGAAAACCTATGGGAAATTCATATTGCAATCCAGAGCAAATTGTTCTTACACCAGAGCAAGGACTCCCCGTAGTTACTCTGGATTGCACCTTATACTTCAGTGAGCAGTGTAGTTCATTCCATCCCATACTCTTGGCATGGGTTGCTACACTTAAATGACATATCCCAAATAAATATAAAAACAAGCAGGCTATTTATTAGTAGTTCTATTTACACTTACTGTATATGGGAGCAATAAGGGCTTGCTTTCAAGTAGACATGCATAGGCTTGCACTGTGGGTGCTAGCTTATGTACGTTTACTTGAATGTGAGACCCACTGTGCTCAATGGATTTACTCCCAGGTAAATGTGCATGCAGTTGTACCTTTAATGTGACACAATCTACTTACCACCTCTCAAGCAACCACTTCCAGAGATGATGGCCTTGACATGAAAACTTGCCCCTAAAAATATTTCTGTTTTCCTCCAACGGAGCAGCAACCCTACATGCAATTTATTGGAACTTTATCCCCTAACAGATATATTAATGGTGAATCTCTTTCTTAGGTAACAATCCTATGCCTGATTGCAGTGTTTAGACTGCAATCCTAAACACACTTTCCTAGGAGGAAGACCCATTGAATTCAATGGGCTTACTTCTGAGTAGACATGATTAGGATTGTGCTCTTGGTCTTAATTTTGAATGAACAACCTAGGATTTGTTAACACATGCAACATACATCTCATGGCACCAGAGAACATTAATTGTACATAGAGTGTTAATCCCTAACTACATGTCACAGTAGTGCAAACCTTTTACAAATAATAATCCCTGCCGTGCATGGTCTTGTGTATGTGGCCATCCCCAGAATGACTGGCAATGGTGATGGTTGCTACACCTTGTGGTGCACAGTTCACATGCACAGGCATGAAATCCTGACAAACATATCAACTTTAACAACACTTAACCACCCGTACTGGATAAATAAAAGCACTGTCGTTACATCTGCTTGATCTTCTTAATTAATCCATTTAAAGGATTTTGAACATGCACCCTAAAGCATGGAGAGACAATTCCACATATCTTGTGGTATGTTAAGGGATTAAAAAGGTATTGAAGCATGTATTTGTTAATTTAAGGTGCTGCAAGACTCTCTGGTTTTGCTGCAACACACTAACATGGCTGGCTTTTGAAAAATGTCATTTGTGCCACAAACAAAACAAAAATAATTTAGTGGTACTATGATTTACGAGCATAACTCATTCCAGAAGCATGCTTGTAATCCAAAATGCTTGTATATCAAAGTGAATTTTCTCATAAGAAATAATGGCAACTCAGACCATTTGTTCCACAACTGAAAAATATTCATATAAAAATGATTACAATACTGTAATACTGTATGATACAAAATATAAAGAAAAATAAAACAAATTGACCTGTACTTAGACTCTCAGGTCTCTCAGGCTGCAATCTGCCCTCTTACACAGGAGTGAGCCCTGCTTACTTTAGAGTAGATATGAAAGGCTTACTTTAGAGTAGATATGAAAGGCTTACTTTAAAGTGGATGGCTTACTTTAGAGTAGATATGAAAGGCTATCCCTACAATCCAGAGTAACTATGGGAGCACATAAGAGACTTTACATGCACCCGTAGTTACTGCACCTCCTGGTGAAAACCTATGAGAAATTCATATTGCAATCCAGAGCAAATTGTTCTTACACCGGAGCAAGGACTCCCCATAGTTACTCTGGATTGCACCCTAGGTCTCTCACGCTCTGTTCTATTGACACCCTTGAATAGGAATGAGCCCCACTGACTGTAATATGCTTACTTCTGAGTAGTCATGCATAGGCTGGTCTTTCAGGAGAGGCTGAGGAGATGCTGGCAGAGTGCCAAAACTAGCCAGGACTATTTTTCATTTTGTTTATCAAAACATTGCTTGTATATCAAGATAAAATTTATTAGAATTGTTTGCTTGTCTTGCAAAACACTCTCGATCCAAGTTACTCTCAATCCAAAGTTTTACTGTAATTGGATGAGGCATGTAAGGATGGAAGAGGCATTAGAAATAGATAGGCATAGTTAGCATGGGTAAGAGACAAGCTCAAAAACATAAGAAACTTGAGTGTCCCCTGACGATTTCTGTTATTTCTGTTTATATTTCTTGGATGTGTACTCAGAAAAAAACAAGGAAGACTGAGATTAAAATATACTGAAATAAACCAGAATTACAAGAGTCATATTTCAATCTACTGCCATTGAATTAAAACTCAATTGCAATCAGGGTCTTTTAGGCCCCTCGATCTTTGAACCTTTCACAAGAATGTTTTCAAACATTTTGTGGTACTTACATTTCTTTGGTGCTTTATCCAAATACTTTATATACATATATACCGTTCACCACTGAAATGCTTCCGCCCTGATGGCTGGTTCCAAATGAAAGAAATCATGATTTTTAAAAAGGTAGTTAATGTTGGGTTCTTGTTTGGTTATTTCTTTCAGACTTAACAGAGGGAGGGATCCATTCTTATAACCTGCCATTGATGCAAGCCACAAAAATATGATTTCTGCTTGCTCAGATGAGAAGCAGATCGTTCCCCTCTTTATGGTGCTCGTTGTATGATATACTAACATCAGACTGAGAAGTAAGGAATTTCTTGGTGTGATGATAAAGTGCAAGGAGTATGGCAGGGATTTTATTGTAGCTAAGTGGCATCAGAGCCAGAATGGTATAAAGCTGGCCATGACACCCCTGTCTAGAAGTAAAGCCTGGGTTGGGGAGACAGGTCACTCTCCTCCCATCCAATTTCCACCCTGGTGATGTTTCCCCCATCTAGTCACACGCATTTGGTGACACACATTAACAAACAGTCATAGTGACACACCTTACAATCCAGAGCAACTATGGGAGCACGTAAGAGACATTATGTGTGCCCGTAGTTACTGTACCACCTAATGAAAACCTATGGGAAATTCATATTGCAATCCAGAGCAAATTGTTCTTACACCGGAGCAAGGACTCCCCGTAGTTGCTCTGGATTGTGCCCATAGTTTCAAATTGTTTTCACTTTGTGGGCACTTCTGTCCATCTCTTTTTGCTTGGGGCATTCAAGCCCAATAGCCCTGCTCAAAGAGACCAAAAGACCACTAACCCTACAATCCAGAGTAACTACGGGAGCACGTAAGAGACTTTACGTGCACCCGTAGTTACTGCACCACCCAGTGAAAACCTATGGGAAATTCATATTGCAATCCAGAGCAAATTGTTCTTACACCGGAGCAAGGACTCCCCGTAGTTACTCAGGATTGCGCCCAAAGTCCAACATTCCTATACACTGTTTATGAACATGGAGGTTCTGCTGCATTACCATGACAGATAATTTAACTCCCCTTTAAAGCCTCCCATGCAAACTACTGACTCCACTATCTTGCAGCATCAAACTTCATACATTAGTGATACATTCTGTAAAAAAAGATTCTATTTCATCAACCTGAGATCTGTGGTCATTTTCCAGTTCCTTTCCTATTACGAGAGCTAATGCAGGGCCAGCCCAGACATCGGGCCATCTGACAGCACAATATTGTGGGAGTCGACAGAGAAGAAAGTCCCAGCGTGTTCAGTGAATCTTACTCCCAAGGAAGCATGTATACAATTGCAGCCTAAGGATGTCCACTCGGATGGAAGTTTGATAGGCTTCTTCTCTGCCATTCTTCTTCTATATCCTCAAAAAGCAAGAGAAAGACAAGCAAGTGTGGAGGAAAAGAGAATGTAGGGCCATTCTCAAACTTTTTTGGGTCTCCTAAGAGGATTCTCTGGATCCAAGTCCCATCCCACCTCCATCAAACAAGGATACAACATGAGCAGATAAATGTAAAGTCATTTATTATTTCCAGTTTTCAGCCTGTGGCCACCTTCAAATGAGCCCTCTACTCTTTCAAGAATTCTCCATTTCCCTGTTCTTCTCCATGTTGCAGGTGCACTGCTGAGTAGTGGGTGAGGGGGGTGCATTTGTTGCACCTCTTCAGATTCCAGGAGCACTTAGGCTGGCTTTGAACAAGCATCGCACACATATACTCACAAAAGTAAAGACACAAAAAAACCCTTTAGATTGACTAACGGACAAGCATATCCTCATTAGGCATTATGATAGGCAGGTATGACAAGCATCATACTCATTAAAGAATGCACAGCAATCCAGGAAGTGCTTCCTCACATTTAATTCTCCAGTGTCTTTTTTCCCTGTACAAGTGTACAGTATACAGGTCAACCTTCTTACACAGATTTTTTATACAGGATTTAACTCAGCACGAATGCTTACTGCAAATCACATTTTTTTAAAAAATTGCTTTTTTATTGTTGTAGATAGATTGCAAGCAGTCATTCCATTCTTCAGTCTCAGAAGCAAATCCCTGCAGAAATTGAGGCAGTTACTTATTCTACATGCAACAGAGGTGTAAAGAAACCTGGAAGTGGGCTTTAAACCTATTTTTCTGTTGTTTTCTTTGTACACTGATTTTTTCAGTCACAGGAGGTTCTGGAACGGAACCATAGTGGATAATGAGGGACACTTGTAGTATAATTTAAAGGACTGAAGGAAGACTATTTGCTTAGGGTTCATCAAGATCAGACCTTCAACTACTCAAATGGAATCAGGGGCAGATCGGTCTGAAACTGGTTCAATAGAACAGCAGATCTCTTCCTCCTCCTTCTCCTCCTCCTGCACTCATTTTGGCAAAGTCCCCATCAATTGCATAAACCCAGGCAAAATCAAACACACCACTCCCACCCACCCCGTCTTCACCCTGTTTCAATAAATCAGTCCCAAATCAATGTCTCGTCCTAAGCCTCGGAGACTGACTGAGGTTTAGCCTATGAGCTTTTCCCTCCAGACAACAATTATGGGGAGAAACATCTGAATAAACACAGGATCATTTACTGAAAGAATTGACAGACCTTCCACTTGAACTGCTTTAAATTAGTTGACGCCACTTTCGTGCATGTGTGTTTTTCCATAGAAACATATAATTACAGTCATTTACCAAAATGGAGCAGGAATGGTTAAATTGGGGCGGGGGGAGTAGGAAATGTTCCAGTTAAGACAGGCATGAATATTTGTATATATAGATAGAGAGCATGGCCCTCAATTATACCATCAAAATAAATAGGCCCACCCATCCCCATACCTGAAAATATGTAGTAAACAGTTGTTAGTTCTGATGTTGCCAAGATCAAACATGAGAAACCTTGGTTACTTCTGAGTTTCAGGCGCCCTGCTTGATTTTGCTTTCCCAAAAGTGAGGGATTCTCAACTTGTAGATGTGCTTGAAAATGATATTATTTACCTTACTCAGCCCAGTGTGAGCAGCAAGAGTTAGGATGTACTCAGGGTGACCAGATGCCCAAACCTTAAAAGGAGGACAAGGTCTTGGATTCCTCTCAGCCTGACCTTTCTGGCAGACAATGGCATGTTTGTCTACACATGAGTAAAGCCACGATATTGGGCACTTTCACTTTCTCATAAAGCTCAATGCATATTTTTAGTTTTAGTTTTTTTTTGCCATTATATTTGATAGGAAGGAAATATTTCAAAACTGATTTTTGCATTGTATTCTGCTCTTCAGTATGAATCCAACGACATATGACATGGTGGGGCACTGCACACCATTGCAAAGTTCCAAAATGAAGCCAAAATGGGGAACAATGGAGCCCTTTTGGAAGACAGAATAGGATACTAAATATCCTATCCTATCCTATATTCAGGATAGGAAGACCCAGACAGGATATTAAAATAAAGGACAAATCTGGATATTTCCGTTCATATGGTCACCCTGGATGTACTCCTATCTTACTCATCAGAAATGAAAACCTCTATTAATGAGTCATGGAGATACAATGATATATGGGAGAATAGCAAGATCTCTGAAACACACCAATGATCTTAGAACCCAATCAGATGCAGGTCTATGTTGAGTTCAAAGGCACTTACTCCCAAGGAAATGTGTAGATAGGATTGCAATCTAGGGTGATCACAGATGTTGTTCGGGTTGGACAGAAGTCACCCATGAAGCAGAAAAAAATTGCTACCAGTGCTGTTGATCTTAGACCTATACCCATTCATAGGTCATCCATGGTAGAGCAGCTGGTCTCCCATGGGTTGCCATACCCCTTGAATAAAGAAAGATAATAAAGGCATCTCTAAGCACATGCAGAACATTTTTCCTTCATCACTCACAAGTCAGAGACAGGCCTTCCATCTAAGACAACATTCCCAGACAGGCCTAAGCCTCTGTCATTTTTTCAATTTATATATTGAGAACAGCCCCCAACTTCCTGGCCAACATTCTGGAGAAACTGTCAATAAGATCCTCCCAAGCCCAGCCAATCTCTCAGCCCTTTTTGACACAGCCCCCTTTCTGACAAATCGAAGGCTGCAGGAGTGCCCACAACCTCTTTCTGAACATAAGGCTGGTTGACGGATGCTCACAGCCCACCTGAAATGTTCTTCTCTGTCTTCAGCTGCTAAGGGGAGAAAGGGTTAGTTCTGATAGAAGAAATTCTGCGCAAAATACCATGGTTAAATTGGGGCTGGGGCAGAATTTACTCAAATCTAAGGCGCCATCAAATCTAATGTGCACACAATTTTAAAAGGCTTGAAGCAAAAAGTGTTTACAGGTGATTGTAATGCGCAGCTGCAAAATTTAATCTTATTGCATACGTCAATGAATTATGAGACACTAATAATATGGCAATGGGTTTGTGCTGTTTACTTAATTGCACTACTTTATATAACAATGAGTTTGTTACATTTTATAACAATATAGTAAACTGTTAAACTAAATACTGACCTATACTTATAATCAAAATGCTGTATTTACCTGAATATAATTTGCCATTGAATCTAATTCAATGATTTTGGATAATAAATTCGACTGAAAACGGAATACTGTAGAGCAGTGATTTTCAACCAGTGTGCCGTGGCGCACTAGTGTGCCACGGATAGTCCTCCCATCCCATAGGAACCCATCCTATGCATGTCTACTCAGAACTATTAGCACAATCATAAGCATGTCTACTCAGAAGTAAGTCCCATTGTGTTCAGTAGTGCTTACTCCCAGGAAAGTGTAGTTAAGATTGCAGCCTTGTCCATTATATTCAAGGCACTTACTCCCAGGTACGTGTGGGTAGTATTGGGCTCTAAGGCTGTCTGACTCCCAGAGGATGAAGTCTCACTGAATTCAGTAGGCCTTAGGGTCTTATCCCATCCAACTTTCCAGCACTGACGTAGCCATGCCAGTGAGATGTCTGCAGCATCCCAAGGTGGTGGGGCAATCACAGAGGCCTCCTCAGGGTAAAGGAGCATTTGTTTCCTTCCCTTGGGGCTCCATCAGCACTGGAAATTTGGAGAGGATTGGGCCCTTACACAAAATGCATATCACCATATCATCAAGTTGGGCATCCTGGTCAGTCAATTCAGTTGAAATTCTGGAAATCTCAGTTCTTAATTATTGGTGGCAGGGTTGCTCAGAAAAAAGGGGGAAACTCTGCACATGCTCAAGGAAGCTTTGTGTTCTGCTTCAAACAGCTTCCCTTCTACAACTAACCCTAGAACTACAGCAGCTTCTCAGCAAAGGCTTTGGTGCTTTTCTTCAACAGCCATGGACCAGTGGCATAGCTAGAAGTTGTGCAAAGCACTGAGGCTTCAATCCTAAAGACACTTTCCTGGGAGTAAGGCTCATTAAACATAATGGGGCTTATTTTTGAGTAGACATGGTTAGGATTCTGCTGCAAGTTTTTAGGGAGGCTCATCAGAGCCTGCAAAAGAGCCCCTTCTTTGCTCCCATTGTCTCCTTGGAAAGGGAGGGGGTAGGGTGACCATATGTCATAACCAAAAAAAGAGGACAAAATATAGGACACCCTAGAAAAATGTAGGACATGACAATGTAAAAGCTAAAAAAACACCTGTCATATCTGGGTGTCCCTTGTTATCCATTAGGTTTCTGTTCTAAAACAGAACCTCCCTGGATTAAAAAAATTCATGGGAAAAAAATTGAAAAATAGATTTAAATATAGGTTTCTTTTAAGGCTTCCAGGTTTCGTGCTCCTCCATTGCACCTAGCAGAATAAAGTAGCGCCTCAATATCTGCAGGCATTTAATTGTGGGACTGAAGGATGGAATGACTGCTTGCACAGCTGCATATTTACAACAGTAGAAAAGTAGTTTTTAAAACTGTGATTTGCAGTGGCCATTTGTGTCTAAAAAAAATCTGTGTATAACAAGGTTGGACCTGCATATATTGCTTTCATGTGGTCAATTTAAACTCTGTATTACTTCTTATTAAAATGTTAAAGTATTCCATAGAGTTTATTATATGAATAATATATTATTATTAATTTATGAATTCCAAGAAGGCTCTTTGCTGCCTGCTCACAAGGAAAAGGAGGACATTGAAGATTTTCTCTAGGACACCAGGCCAAAAAATAAAAAAGAGGACATGTCCTGGAAAAAAGATCACCCTGGAGCATCCTTGCATGCTGGGATGATGCAGAAACCATTGCCTTGCACCCCCTCTAGCTACGCCACTGCGCTCTCCAGAGCATGTTGTGCTTTGGAAGGCTGAGATGGAGCACATTTCCAGGCTTCCCCACATCTTCTGGGTCTCTCCTCCCATCCATAGGTAAAGAAGGACATATGTGCTAGAAAGTCTTCTTTTGCAAGGAGGGTAATTGAGATGGGAAGGGACCCAAACATGAAAGCTGCTCCAGACGACTGTTTTGCGTTAGGGAAGGCACTTTACTCACCCGCCTTCCTCAAGACGCAGATACTATCTCGCTGCTCAGGGTGGGGGCAAAGGCTGCTCCTCACAGTGAAGCTTTAGGGATCTGAATAAAGTGATCCCTGAGTTGGGAGGGGGCTGGGTTGAGGGCTGCCAGTCAGTCTGCGATGCTTCCCTCAGGCTGCAATTCTATCCACACTTTCCTGGGAGTAAGTCCCATTGCCTCTAATAGAGCTTACTTCTGAGTGGTCCTGCATAGGATTGGGCTGTTCCCTGGGGAGATCAAAGGCTAAATTGGGGGAGGGGAGTGGAATAGCATTAATTTTGCAAAAATGGCAAAATTTTGCGACCAAAAAATGGCAAAAATTTTCCCAAAAATTGGGTATTTTTTGACTGCACCTGGAGGGGGAGTATTACAAAAGTTCCTTTTGAACTTTCCTCAGTTTCTCACCTGTAAAGAGGAAATATTAGAGACCCTACAGACCGGTACTTCATGCAGTCGTGATAATTGCAAAGAAGCAAATCCTGTTCATTCTCTTCCTAACAACTCTAACAACTCAAAGCCCAATCCTATGCTTGTCTACACAAGGGAAAGCCCCATGGGAAAGTGTGGTTAGGATTGCAGGCTTAGGCTGTCCTATGGTAAGTATCCTAAGGTTAGTAAGTTTACCTGCAGCTAGATCCCATTGATACAATGGGACTTGCTTCTGAGTAGACAAGCATAGGATTGGGCTCTGAGAAAGAGAATTGGACGTGATTTGCTCAGTAGATCATCATTTCTGATATTATACTGTATATACCATATTTACCTGAATCTAATGCGCCATTGAATCTAATGCGCACCCTATATATATATATACACCCGACAGACAGACAGACAGACAGACAGACAGAGGTACCTCACTTAACAAGAGGCTTGCTTAACAAGTGATCCACATAACAAGCAAAACTTTATCTAGGATTCTGCCTCACATAACAAGTATTGCTTCACTTAACAAGCACACTCATTGGCAGCTTGGCAGAGGGAGAGAACAACAGTGGAGAAGAGGGAAGGAGCTCAGGGCTAGCCAGAAGGGAGCAGGGGAGAGAGAGGCTCAGGATGGAGAGAAGGAGAAAGTGGGGAGACACTTGGAAAGTGTCTTTGATTACAGAAGAAAGTGTCTTTGATTGCAGCCGCCTAACCATGTCTACCCAGAAGTAACCCCCTTTGTGTTAAATGGGGCTTACTCCCAGGAAAGTGTCTTTAGGACTGCAGTAGACTTCTTAGTAGATCCTATGTAGACTTCATAGGATCATGCACATTGAATGCATGTTTTGAATTCAATTCCAGTGTTTTGTTATCATTTTTACATGCAGTTGATATTTTTATATGAATATTTTGGGGTTTTGGAACCAATTGTCTGAGTTTCCATTATTTCCTATGGGAAAATTCACTTCACATAAAGAGTGTTTCACATAACAAGCATGCTTCTGGAACGAATTAAACTTGTTATGTGAGGCATCACTGTAATTGAAAAGTCACATCCACTATTTGTCTTCCCTTCCATCTCTTCATAAACTGTCCCAATCTTTTCTCCTTTGAACAGCCAGGTCTTCTCCAAATTTTATTGTTAACCAGGGCATGTCCATCCATCCCATGTCCATCCCATGATCCTGACACCACTTTGCTCCTACTTTCCCAAAAATCCCCACAACCTGACAATCACCATTATGACCAAATTTACACATCAAAATGAGATGATTTGGGGAGATACCTATTTTCTGACACAAAACCCTTCCCCCCCCCAAAAAAAGCCATAATCCATAGTTAATTTAATTTATCCAATAGTTAATTTGAGCCAAAGTGTTGCCCCCTAGATGCTACCACAGCTACAACTTAACAAAAGCAGGTAGGTCTGAGATCTATGAATTCCAAATAGTCCATAAGTTGTCTATACCTCAACATAGTTACTCACACGTTCAGTGCAGTTACTATCTGCGCACAGGGATTGTTGATCAGTAAAGATACACGAAAGCGTGTACCCAGGTACAGCACTGTGTGTGTGCACAGCATTCAAGTGCACACCAATCCTCAACAACATGTTTCCACTGCTGCCGCAACTCGAAGTATGAACTACCCTCCTTGGGTACCTTCCAAAGGTACTAACTCAACTTCCAAGTAAGACCATCGCTTTTGCTCTGCAAAAACATATTCCCTGGTAAGCCTGCGAAGGAATCGACCATCCTTGCCGGAAGAAACACAAGCTCAAGGAGCCACAAAAATAATTTACACTTGCCACTGTATCCAATTTTTTTAAAATATGAAATGCCCCGACATTGTGTTTAAGATTACCGTTTATAGTAATGCCTACTATATAGATACATTCTGCTTATTCTCAAGTGATTTTCATGGAACACGGTGGGATTTAAGCCAGAGTCGAGTTCATCAGATGTATATGAAGTGTTTGACTTCCTTCTCCTTCATTCCAGTCCTCCCAATCTCTCTCCATTCCCCCCTTTCTCTTCTATGGAGGAGCACATCCTCCGAGTCTGCCACGAGGGAGTATCCCTTCCTCGTCCAAGCCTGCCTTGAGCAATGAACGAGCTTTGGAAGCCTTCGACGTTTACCAGAAAGAATAAACCTTGTGGCTTTAAATAAAATACAGCATGCAGACCCTGAGCTTTCACTCTAAAGTTGAATTTATTCCCATGGGTAGAGCTGGTGTCCAGGAGAAAAGGGAGATTTCTTCTATTTTTCTTTTTTTTTGGGGGGGGGGGTTGTAAGGGAGAGGGAGATCCCCCCCCATTATGGCCCAACAAACTTTCAGAGCAAGTTTTGAGTGTTTGGATTAGATTCACCCCTCAAAAGTGAGGAGCTGCCAAGGCAAACAACTGCGATGAGAGAGATCATGAATGAAACTCGCCGGAGAATTTTACTACAGTTTTACTCTGTCTCAGACCAAACTGCGATCTGATGCAAGAATAATAAGCACAGCGCTGTGCATCCTCGCTGGCTGATCACTCTCGAGGAAGAGAGTCAACTCTTGTGGTTTTGCTTTCTAAACAGAGCCCCCCTCCCTTACTCCATCCCAGAAGAAGTTTCCTCAAATCAGGCTCCAACCAGGAATGAAATCCAGATTCCCAAGACCGCTCCGAAATTCCTGTCTTCAAGTTCTGCAATAACTAGGAGTAATCCGTCCCCCGACCCCATCCACCCTCCCCCCCCCCCAAAAAAACCCCAAAAAGACCCAACCTGGTAACTTCGATTTTGCTCCATGGCTTCTACCACCCAAGAACTCAGCTCCACTTTACAAATCCACTTCCACACCAGGACCTCAAGTGGGAGAAACTCTGAAGTACTTCTACTCCGCATAGTACTTCCCTGGGAGTGAATCCCACGCGGTGCAGAAGTAGGAGTATCTGTTCTATCTACAGTATTAACTGAAGTACTATTATCAGTATTATCCACTGCAGAATGTTCAGGTGGAACCCTATACATTTTTTATTAGGGACTACAGGAAGAGCCCAAACCTGTGCTTGATTCAGAAGTAAGTCGCATTTATTCAGACTTAAATCACTGAGGCTTACTCCCGGATTAATGTGTATCGGATTGCAACCTTACTTCCCAATAAAAGTGCCTGGATTGGCGCTCTCCGTCTGATTTATTTCAATGGCATTTCCTATTCAGTGAGTGCTTACTATTCCCCATAGCCCCCTTACACAGGGTAGTAAGACGACTTCCACCAAGATAGGCTCACATCACATCTTCGTGCCAGTGGCATTGGGGGCAAAGCACTGAGACTGCAGTCCTAAGAAACATATCTGTAGTATGTAAGTAGTAAGCCTTAGGAGTAAGTACGGAGTGAGCCCCGGGAGTAAGTAAGGAGTAAGCGCCGGGAGTAAGCCCAGATGGTGCCATTGACTATTACACCAGAGTAGACCTGTTCTCAGTCTTGCAGGGAGCTTCACCGCGGTGTAAGACTGAGGTGTGCGCAAGACTTAGTGAGGCTCCCTGCCTTTTGTGTTTTGCGCCCCCTCCAACTACGCCCCCGCTCCGTGCTCTTCTTGTGTCTTGTAGGATCTACTAGTAGGATCTCCTTTCAAAGACATCTGGAGGTCCAAAGAAGGTGGAATTAATTGTTTTGGTTTTCCCAACGTTTCCATTTCATTCTTAGGGGAAATAAACCGAGAATCTGCTTTTCCACCTCCACAGCAGTGTCCAGCCACTCCTTGAAATACTCACCTGGCTTACTCAGTGAGTTGAGCCGAACTTTCCACATTCCTCAGTACCACCACTCGGAGGAAGTTGGGTGACACTTTACTCCAGATCCACACCCCAAGCTGCGGCCCTACTAAATCCATCATGCTGGTATTTTAGGTCGCCTTCTTTATTTTTCCCCCTTGCGTCACTTTTTCCTTACTCTCCCCATCCACTCCCAGCATCTCTTCACCCTCCATCGAAACCCTCTCATTACCCTTGACTGTCTCGACTGTTCTCATACCACGAAGCTCTCCAAGAAGATCAGATTTTCCCCGATGGGTCTGATCCAGCCCGGTTCCAAACACTTCCCTCTTTTCAAACCCTGAAGACCATTAAAGGCTGCCATCCTGACCCACTTACCAAGGAGTAAGCCCGCACTGAACACGGTGGCACTTACTTCTGAGTAAACGTTTAAGTTACTTTTGAGTAAACCTCTGAGAAAACTGATTTGGGGTCTGCCGCTTGATAGGCACACCGAGTAAGAGCACAATCCTAAACATGTCTACTCAAAAGTAAGTCCCATTGTGTTCAATGGGTCTTACTCCCAGGAAAGTGTCTTTAGGATTGCAGCCTGAATAGTTTTATATTATGGCTGCAATTCTAAAGACACTTTCCTGGGAGTAAGACCATTTAACTCAATGGGGCTTACTTTTGAGTAGACATGGTTAGAATTGTGCTTTTAGTGGGACTCACCGCGGAGTAAACAGCTCTTGTGGGACTCTCTGAGGAGTAAGCACACTTAACACTGCGGAGTATTAAAATATTGAGCCCTACACTAAGCATGTCTACTCAGAAGTCAGCCCCATTGTGTCCAATGGGTCTTACTCCAGGAAAATGTCTTTAGGATTGCAGCCACTATATTTTTTCCTGGAATTTCTTTTGCAACACTGCAATCCTAAGCATGTCTTACTCAGAAGTAAGTTCCGTTGTCTTCAATAGTAAAACTGCGATCCACCCTTTACTGAGAGTAAGTCCCATTGAGTCCCAATAAGACTTACTTCTGAGTAGACATTCGTAGGATTTTTCTCTCAATTTCCTAGAAATGTTGGCATCTCCACCCGTGGAATGGTTTTAAAGAGCTCGGGGAATAAAGCTGCAACCCTAAAGACACTTTCCTCCTAAAGACACTTTACTGGGAGTAAGACCCATTGGACACAATCAGGCTTACTTTTGAATAGACATGGTTAGGATTGTGCTCCAAAGCGGGCAAAGGGAAAGAGGGGAGTTGGGCGGGGGAGTGAGGGGGTTGGGACACTGTGTGTGTGTGTGTGTGTGTGTGT
The DNA here is from genome assembly GCA_030015325.1 of Cryptoblepharus egeriae. Classification (NCBI taxonomy): domain Eukaryota; kingdom Metazoa; phylum Chordata; class Lepidosauria; order Squamata; family Scincidae; genus Cryptoblepharus; species Cryptoblepharus egeriae. Next base: position 48,410,655 of record JAREYC010000006.1, read on the forward strand.
GTATGTGTGTGTGTAATATTGGTCTGAAGTCATCTGACAACCAGATTGTAAACTCTTTATGGGCAATGGGGGAAGCTTCCTTCACAGACCAATTACGAAATTAAATTCTCATTAAAAGTCTAGTTAAAAAAACTGAGTAAGAGAAGTTAATTGTTTACTTTTTTCTTGGCCCCAGAACTCTTAACATTATTTTTGGGGACAAGATATCATTGATCAGGATCCAGACTGACCAACCTCAAGCAAAAATCCACTGGTAGGAATTGGACTCCACTGGATCGTTCAAAGTGCTTCCTTTTGGCTGCAATCCTGTACACATTTTCCTGGGAGTGAGCTCCATTTAACACAAGAGGACTTATTTATGACTGGACATGTATAGGATTGCACTGTTGTCTGGATCGCCCCTACTGGTTTTAGTGGGAGTAAGGTTAGCCTCTTAGGTGCTGTCTGGATATCCTCTTTACACACACTCCGATTGTAAAATTTCCATCTGGTCATGAGAACTCTTCCTTGCCTACTCTTAGAGTAGGTCAATCCTTAGACCTCATTATGTGAGATACCAGCAATGTGTTTCTGAGGTTTCAACAACCGAGCCACATTGGGTAGATTTGGAAAACAACCCAGACAAACAGGGAAGAGCCAGATTCCCTAGAAAACCAGATTCCAAGTCTGCCAAACTGAAGGCTAAACACACAGCTCCAACTACTACTCAGTACTGCCTCCATCTAGTGGCATAGCTAGAGGGGGCGCAATCCTCTGCAAAGCACTAACTTTTGCAGGGAGCCTCAATGCAGCGTGCAAAGCTCCCTCCTCCTCTTCTTCAAAGCATATGTCGCCCCCGCCTGGAATGGTTCCAAAGGGGGGGGGGGGAGAGACGCTGCGATGAGGCTCCCTGCAAAACCTAGTGCTTTGCCCCCCCAGCTACGCCACCCTCTCTACCAGAAAAGCTGAAAAGGGAAGGCTTTGCGAGTCAGAAGAGAGTCAGGGTGACCATAGGTCATAACCAGAAAAAGAGGACAGGGTCCCCCAAAATAGTGTTTTTATATTGTCATACCTTACAGTTTTCTTAGATGTCCTAAGAAATTTTGGGACACACACACACACAGTTTAAATTAAACACTGTAACATTTAAACACTGTATTGCTTACTAGTAAATTTAAAACTATTACATATAATTAGGGACCTGCAAAAGGTGAAGCTATTTTTTTCCTGAAAAAGGGTAACACAATATAACAGGGGGGAAAACCTCACCTTTTGCAGGTCCCTGCATATAATTTATGAATTACAAGAAGCCTACAAGTTTCATGTTCACAAGGAAAAGGAGGACAGTGATTTTTTTCTGGGGCACAAGGTTAAAAAAAGAGGAGATGTCCTGGAAAAAGAGGACATGTCCTGCAATAAGAGGACATATGGTCACCCTGGAAGAGAGTGGATGCGATCCTTTATGCTTGATCCCTGAACCGGTTGATCACCATTCGCTCCTTTCCTGGGTTACCTGATCCCCAGCCCTTAGGCACAAGGGACATTTGTACTGCAGATGAGCCATTCAGAGATCCTCAACAAACTTCTAAAGAGTTTAGAAGCATTTGGCCATTTCAAAGAGCCTTGATTGATCTTTCATCCTCGTACTGTGAAAACACACACACACACACACACACAAACATTCTAGGGAATGGAGTGGGGGAATAGGGTACCTCCAGCCTTTGATGTGGAGTCCTGCTTTTCAATAAAATAAATAACATCAGTACAAGGGGAAAGGGGGGGAAAAGAAGGAGGGACTAAGAAACCTGGAAGATATTTAAGTTTTCAGGCTCAGATCATTAGGAACTCCTCTTTCTCAGATCCCCAATCAAAGTGTGCCCAACAGTTTGGAAGCCCCCTTTTAAAGAAAAAGAAAAACATCAGAAGAAAAAGGAAGAATAGAGTGGGCAATAGCTTTCAATGGACTTCCCTAAGCTTGGAGTAACTGCAACTCAACAACAACAACAAGTAGTAAATAATAATTTTTTTAAAGCCCCCAGGAGAACATGATATGAATGTCTAATAACCCTTCCTGAAAATTCCCCTATCTCATTTGATATTTGGTGCTAGGCAGAAGCTAGCCTTCGTAAATAATATACAAAGTAAGAAACCTAATCCAGCCGGCTAGAATGTTTAATTCATCATTATGCGAACTAATTGGAAGGTGATTATATGGTAATTGCTCATTAGTGGTGTATATTTATCGCTGTACCTTATGTCAAGGCCATGGGAATTGTGTAGAGCCTGTTCTCTCATTTCAAGATCAGTTTCAGAAGCAGGCTGGATCAAGTGGGGTTTTTTTGTGTTTTGTGTTTTTTTCTTCTTCTTGACGTCAGGTCCAGCCAAGTGCAATGGAGAGCTCAGTTATAAATATTAGCCGGTTTTTTCCTTGCATAGGGGGAGTGTGGAAGAGTGGCGAGTGCCCCCTAGACACAGGATGGACAACTCCTAAGGGGTCCTGGAAAGGGGGATCTTGTGTCTGAAACAGCATTGCAGTGCAGGAGATCAAGGGGAAAGACTTGGGAAGAGAAAAGAAATTTTAAAGCATCTACTCAAGAGGTAGTAGGACTTTCTTCAGCCCTGAGTTGGGGAAAGAGGAGGCAGTGATGATAGAAATGGGGTGCATGGATGAGCCAGCAATGGAATGATGGTTCAATATTAGTTGAATGATCTCACCCAGGAAATGCACCAGGAGGAAAAGTTTGAAGATCTTGGTTGTGAGTAGGAAAATCCAACCTATATTAGGATGGGCAGGTGCGTGTATGTGTGTGTGCTACTATTATTTATTTAAGGGATTTAGAGCACAATCCTAGCCATGTCTACTCAAAAGTAAGCCCCACTGTGTTCAATGGGTCTTCCTCCCAGGAAAGTGTCTTTAGAATTGCAGCCTTACAAAGCTTTAGGCTGCAATCCTAACCACACTTTCTTGGGAGTAAGCTTCATTTACTTTAATGGGATTTACTTAGGAGTTGATATGTATTAGATTGGGCTCTTAGTTCCTCCCCTCCCCTGCTGTTCTCACAACAACCCTGTGAGTTGGTGAGGCTGAGAGGGAGTGAGTGACCCAAGGTCACCCTGGAAACTTCATGGTCAGGAAGGAAACTTGGTTCTTCCAGGTCTCAGCTTCCTAACCATTCTGCCATCCTGCCTTTACTTTCACCACCTAATTCTTTGGTTGTAAGTTTCCAATGGAAATTATGCAGGGGAGGGGGGTGAAGGTTAAAGCATATATTGAAATTAATGGAAGTTTATGTTATTCTACAATATTACTTTACAATTACCTTATTATTCTACAATCAGGTCCTACAACTGTATTGGAGGGAACTGAGACCTACACCCTTCTAGTCGTAACTCCATAGTTACTAATTACGAGTATATAGCTGAGATCTTGCTTACTCTTCACATAATTTTCACACTATCTCTAAGAGAAAGCCAACTGCAGTGATGGTTTGATCTCACCTTTCTCAGTGCTGCCAAGCAGAGGTGTGATAGATGCACCCAGGGATGATTTTGCCACCCATGAAATGCCAGGCTAAGGTGAACCTCCCAAGGACTTGTCCGAACAGGGTTGATTTGGAAAAGAAAAGGCTTTTGTGAGCTCACAGGTCAGCCTGGCACCTGCTGGAGTATTGAATTCAGGGGTGGCATCAAATAACAGCTGCCTCTTTGACACTTTCTCCTCCACACTTCAGGTTAGAATTTTCCAAGGTGGTCACATTAGGCTGGTAAGCAGAAGAATGGAGGAGAAAAGCTCTCAACACACTTCTTGGCACCCAACAACTCCTTTGATTTCATTTCACTGCCTCCTCCTTTCTACACACCTCCATTTTAAGTGCACACAAGTGAGAGATGGTCCTCCCATGGATTCCATAGGATCCTCTGTATAGGCAACTTTCTGGAAAGTGAGTTCAACAGAAATCTACTTCAGACCACAACCGGCAATATTAATATTAATTGTTACTATATTATCTAATATTAACTTCTGTTATTAAATCAGTGGGACTTCGCATCAGGTGTTACTAATCCAAGATTTGAATAGCTGGATGGTCTGGACAATAACAATTGTGATTATATGTATTGTATGCCATGTGATAAATAAATAAATAAATAAATAAATAAATAAATAAATAAAGAAAGAAAGAAAGAAAGAAAGAAAGAAAGAAAGAAAGAAAGCATGGTGTCCTCAATGGGCCTCTGTTTCTATTTCCATTTTAGGTTTTTATTTGTTTCTTTGTTTTTCTTATGTTTGTTTGGACAGTGCTCTTAAGAGTAGTCTTACTTTCTTGATTATATTTCATTAGAAGGAATTCATTTTACAGCAGAGCCTTGTAAGAAAGTTAAGTCAGATAGGGCCCACTGCTATGCATTGTCTGCTCAGAGCACAATCCTAACCATGTCTACTTAAAAGTAAGCCCCATAATGTTGAATGGCTCTTACTCCCAGGAAAGTGTCTTTAGGATTGCAGCCTCAGTCTTAATATTAATGTCTGCTCAGAATTAATGTCTGCTCAGAATTAATAGTATAGCCAGTGAGACACAGGCTGCAATCCTAAAAACACTTTCCGGGGAGTAAAACTGATTGAATACAATGGGGCTTTCTTTTGAGTAAACATGATTAGGATTGTGATCTTACTCCTAGGTAGATGTTGATAGGACTGCAGCCTTAGATCCCAAACATTTATGCATGTCTACTCAGACATAAGTCCCATAATAGCCAATGTAGCTTACTCTCATCGAAGTGTGTGTAGGATTGTAGCTTTAAATAGGAAGTCTGCTTCCTGGAAATAAATGGTGTTGACTCCTGAGTAAATGTCAAAGGAAGAGGAAAGCAAATCATTGAACTGAAGCAGTAAATACCGGGGGGGGGGGTGCCTGCGATCCTTAAACTCCTTAGAAGCAAGTGGGTGGAAGGAAAAGGCTGGCACTCCAACCTTTAATTCGTTTACCTGGAGAGAGAGAGCTCAGAGGAGGTTATTATAACTGCAATCCTCTACACACTTTCTTGAGAGTAAGGCTGCAATCCTATCTATACCTACTCAGAAGCCCCATTGTGTTCAATGGATCTTACTCCCAGGAAAGTGTACTTAACACTCTTTCCTGGGAGTAAGTTCCATTGAATACAATGGGACTTACCTTTGAGTAGACACGGTTAGGATTGTGCTCTATGTCCCATAAAATACAATGTGATACAATACAAATATTATTTCTAAGCAGACGTGCTTAGGATTGCACCCTATTTCTTCGGTATTTCTAAGTTTCTGGAACGTGGGGTGGGAAGAGAGCAAAACTGGTGATAGAAAAGTGGAGAACTCCTATCTGTGAGCTGAAATCCAGGGCAAAATTAAAAATCGGGGTAGTGGCGTAGCTAGAAGAGGGTGCAAAGCAGTAAGTTTTGCAGGGAGCCTCACACCAGTATGCAGGGCACCTCTCCCCATTTCTAACTGAGGGAGGCTCCCTGCCAAATTTAGTGCTTCGCCCCCCCCCTCCGCTACGCCACTGTGGAAAGAGCAAGAGGGGGAATTAGCTCCTTTGCAGAAGCTGCGGGAAGGAAGGGGGCTCCTCCACCTCCTCTTTGACATCTCGCTTCCTCTAATCACAAAAGGACAATTAAAAGCCCAGCGTCGCAGATTAATCGGACTTTCACTTTCAAGCCCTGCTTCCCTCTCCACCCCTGGCAGGACAAGGAGCAAGGATCCTGCTAAGGGTCACCGGGTTCTCTAAACTCGCCCTTCCACTGCTCAGCGGGGGCTATTTGGAGAAGTAAATCAATTGATCTATGATGAGGTCTAAGTAGTTATGAAACGCTGGAGGGGAGAACAGAGCAGAGAGCAGAGCAGGCAGCCCTATCGCTGCATCGGCTCTGGGTTCCTGTCTCATTTCCTGACCTTCTCCAACCCAAGTTCCCAGTTCTAATTGGGAAGATCACTCCATCAGCTCTTCAAGCGGGAGTAAATCTGTAGTAAATTCAAGGGGAAGAGGTGGAGGGCGAGCCCTACAAGCACCTGCAGTCTGCAAAATCTATAGGCTCTTGTGAGTTGGGAGTAAGTTAGTACCACGAAACACCATGAGGTTTACTTCCCCAGGAAAACATGGAAAGGAAGAAAGAATGTAAATAAATCAATAAATAAATCCTGTGTGTAAATCTAGTGTCGATTAATAAATCCCTAATTGCACACTACTAGGACAGTAATTTTCCGAATGAAACCGAAATCACAAACTAAACGAAACGTCGCAAACCTCAAGTATCAGAGATACTCTGGATCTTCGAGATCCAAAGGCTGCAATCCTACTCCCTACAATGAGGCTTTCCTGGAAATAAAACCCATTAATCACAATGGGGCTTACTTTTGAGTAGATATGCTCAGGATTATGCTCAAAAGGGATTCTCCTCCAAGTTTTAGGCTGCCATCCTACTCCCTACAATGGGGCTTATTTCTGAGCAGGCATGCATAGGATCAGGCTGTTAACACCGCTCCAAAAAGTTTTCATAAAATTATGTTAGCCTATGCATCTTTACTCAAAAGTAAACCCTAGTTAATCTGGCTGTGGTTACTCTCTCAAGTAAATGTGCAAGTTTGGCGTCATAGCGTTGGCACAAATATTCTCACACACAGAGATAAAGCCCAGCACCAGGGTTGTGGTTTGGGATTGTTTTGGGATTATTTCCATTTTACACCAAGCATTCACTTTCTTTCTTACTACCAAACGCAAACGACCACGATCCCTCAAACCTTCCACTTTTAGTAAAAGTTTAATTAACTCATCAATCATGCAAACGCTTTATATTCACTACTAGGAGGATGACTGGCGAGCAAGGAGTACGGGGCAAAATCGGGGCTTACTCCCGCGTAGGTACGCATTGCACTGTTCAACTTTTCAAGTTGCACTGAAAACGCAAATGAAAATGCACTGAAAATGAAAATGGGTGAGAGTTACAAGCAGTCTTATCAGAGAAGGAGCACAATCCTAACTATGTCTACTCAAAAGTAAGCTCCATTGTGTTCAAAGGATCTTACTCCCAGGAAAGTGGCTTTAGGATTGCAGCCAAGATCTCAACTCCAGAGGATCCAGAAAGTGGCGCTCTTCAAACGTGAACAAAAATTTCTAGGAACCCGAACAAGAATCCAGAAGCTCAGAGTCATTTACTGCACTGGAAAAGAAAGGGTGCGCTTTTCATGATGTGTGGGTTCTGCGCATGCGTACTCACTCCTATAGTCCCTCCCCTGTCTCCCTTCAGTCTTTGTTATGTGCTGTTAAGTCCCTGCAGGCATTGACAACAAACACCCAGAGAGTTGTAACATAACCAGCAATGCCCCCTTATGGTCTTAGCACAGGCTCCCAATTTGATCCTGGGAGTAGTCAGTGTCTTGCAATAGGTCTGGTCCATCTGGACCACTTTGGACTGCAGGGGAGGAGATCACAAAATATCTACTCAGAAGTAAGTCTCTTTATTGTCAACGGGGCTTACTGCCAGGAAGATGCAAGTAGGATTGTGGCTTACAAAACAGATCAGATCCCCATGATCTGAAAACTGGGCATCAGAGAGAACAATCTTTCTCTAAACTTCTCCCTAACTACTACTTTCTTGCTCCAGGGGTATTTTTTGGTAGGAAAAATATTCAGTCACCTACAGAATAACACATTCAACCCACACCCTCTATATAAAGTTGGCCGAAATTGGGGGAGGAACAGCGAAAAAACTAATTTGGAGCCCAATCAATGTCGACTTGGAAGTAAGTCCCATTATAGTCAATGGGGCTTATTTCCAGGTAAATGTAGATAGGATTGCAGCTTTACATCCCAGTTTACAACTCATGGAAGTGAACATACAAGCACTAGGAAGCAAGGGTAGGAATAAATGGACACTGTTCACAGTGGAGGGAACAAGAAGCCTTCCATAGATCTGGACTGAGGTTCTGATTTTTTTAAGTTACACATAAATGAACTAAAGTAGTTAGGGATTAAGAGCAGCAAGTCTACGGATGGGGGAATCGGAGGGAAACAAAACAAATTATGAAGGGATCAAAAAGAAACTCAACAGAATTGGTTACCAAATGGCAAAGAAGCAAACGTGTTTGTAAGCATATAGTAATTCACATCAGGGTTTAAAAAAAAATCCCTGCTGTATTTCATATATAACTCTCCACATTTAGAATAAAATGTTCATTTCTGGTCCCCACATACTGTAACATACTGAAAAGCTGGGAAAGACGCAAAAGAAGACAAGCCGCATGATCAGAGCTGAACCACTTCCCTAACCAAGAAAGACAGTAAGTTGGGGTGATTGGAGAAGGGACTGATCCAATCCCACATGTCTACTCAGATAAAAATCCCATTATAGACCATGGGGCTTACTCCCAGGTAAAGATGCATGGCTTTGAGACATGGGCTGCAATCCTAAAGACACTTCCCTGGGAGTAAAACCAATTGAAAACAATGTGGCTAACTTTTGAGTTGACACGGTTAGGAGTGTGCTCTTAAACTGCAATCCTATTTACCCTAAGCCCCATTATAGGCCTTATTTCTCAGTATGCATAAGCGTCAGTCTTGAGAGACTATGGTATCCTGCTCTGCTTGGCGCTGCATACGCTGCATGCGAAGCACGAAAGCCTGGGTTAGATTGTTATGGAGGATAGGCTGTTACCCAAGCAGCAAATCCCCCCTCTCCACACCACTGAATTAGTCCAGTGGAAAGGCAGAGCCGATACAATTGGATCCAGTAGCAGAGCCAAAAAGGGCTGTGGGTGGCGCAAGCAGTTAAGACGCTGTGCCTGTTAACCAGCAGGCCAGGGTCGGCCCCACAAGACAGGGCAAGCTCCTGTCCTTAGCCCAGCTCTGCAGACGCCAGCTGGATCCAGTTGTATGGGCTCTGCCTTTCCATTGGACTAATTCAGTGGCGTGGAGAGGGGGGATTTGCTGCTTGGGTAACAGCCTATCCTCCATAACAATCCAACCCAGGCTTTTGTGCTTCGCATGCAGCATATGCAGCGCTGAGCAGATACCATAGTCTCTCAAGACTGACGGAGGCCTGCTCAGTATGCATAGGACTGGGATATAAGACTTTTAAAAATTGCAATCAAAAATTGTAAATCTACTTCTGAGCCACCCAGTGAAACTGACTGGTGGGAGATTTAAAGCAGACAAAGAGTGACCTCTTCACACAGCATTTGTTTAGTCAGTGGAATTGACGGCCACCAAACTTGATGGTAGTGGCCACAAGATTGGCTGGCTTTAAAAGGAGTTTGGATACAAGAGCACAATCCTAACCATGTTTACTCAGAAGTAAGCCCCATTGTGTTTAATGGGTCTAATCTAAGGCTGCAATCCTAAAGACACTATCCTGGGAGTAAGATACATTGAACACAATAGGGCTAACTTTTGAGTAGACATGGTTAGGGTTGTGCTCTAACTCCCAAGAAAATGTGTTTAGGATTTGGAAATGTGCAGCCAAAGTCATAGAAGACAGGTCCTATCAGTGGTTACTGGTCATGCTGGTTCAAGGTTCAGGGGCAGCATGTCTTCACCCCCTACCTCTTTTTATGGGCTTCTCAGAAGCAGATGGTCGACCTCCTCCCACTCTTACCCTGCTTCCCACTCATAGAATATCTTCAGGATGGGAAAAATCATGGATGCATACCTTCTACTACAGGATCAAACTGGGGAGATGAACTAAAAATGAGTTGGCCAGGGGACTGTCAATCACTTGGGACCATACTGGGTGACTAGCTCAGTGACACAACCGCACCCTTTGCCATGATCCCCACCTCATCCCTACACCTCCTCCCCTTTCATGGTGTCAATCAGTGGGGCGCTGATTTCAAACCAGGTGAAAAATGAGAACAGTGGCGTAGCTAGAGGGGGGTCAAAGCACTATGTTTTGCAGGGAGCCTCATCGCAGGGTGCAAGCAACACATCCAGTTCGGAGCTATTTCAGGCAGTGGGTAGTCAAGAGGAGGGGGACCCTTCACACGTTGCGATGAGGCTCCCTAAAAAAAATGGTCCTAGATAATGCGAAGCCCGATTAGCTCAATCTGGAGTAAAGATCTGGGTATGGATAAGGACCCTAAATTTGGCAAAGAGAGAAAAGTGCCACGCCTCTGAACAGCAGGAGTTCCCATGGGGTCCTCCACCTCCTCCTCATCATCCTCGAGCACAATCCTATGTCTACTCAAAAGTAAGCCCCATTGTGTTGAATGGGTCTTACTCCCAGGAAAGTATCTTTAGGATTGCAGCAAACAGTCCTCTCACCATCATCATCCTCGAGCACAAGCCTAATCATGTCTACTCAAAAATAAGCCCCATTGTGTTCAGTGGGTCTTATTCCCAGGATAGTGTCTTTAGGACTGCAGCAAGCAAGCAATCCTTCTCCTCCCTTCCCAGCCAACATCCCCAACTCCTAACCTCTTTCCCTTTTGGGCATCTCTTCCTTTTATGTCCCCGACCGGTTTGGACCCTGGATGTGGGGGCTGCTGCCTCTTTGGGGTTCTCCTGCATCCCTCCACTTTAAAAGAGATGAATTAATAAAGCAAATGAGGACTTAATAATAATTCCAAGAGCGCCCTGCCTATTGAGACTTTTTTTTTTAGTGGGGTGGGTTGGAAGAGGAGAGGAGAGAGTGCGCCCAAATTGTTTGCAGTGGATCAAGGCGAGCCGCCTTTTGCTTCACTTTCTTTATCTTAATTCCGACTTGAAAAGATATAATTATCTAGTTTGAACAGAGCTGCTATCAAATCCTTCTGCAGGCAGGGAAGGGGGACGCTGGAGTGGGCTGCAATGTTCTGAGCCGCTTGGTGGAGCCTGAGATAGCGGGTAATGAAGTTGTGGAGTCCTCAGATACAAAGGGCATTAACCTCATTAGCATGAAACCTTTTCTTCTCGCCATTGTGGGACTCTTTCAGACTCCTAATCCCCCCTATTTTCAAAGCTGGGTTTGTAATAAAGCTTTTAGGGGTTTTTTTTTCCCCTTCCAAAGCTAATAGCATTCTCTGAAGATTTTATTGCTGTTACGCTACATAGGACGCTTAATATATTTTTTTATCCCTCTTTTCGGTCCCTTCCTTTCACCCCCTTGGAGGAAAAAAAAAATCAGGGGAGAGTTTCTGCATCTTGCAGAAATAAGCCTTTAAAAAAAAAAACCCACCAAATCAGGATGGAAAACAATTTTCAATCATAAGCCTAGAAACTCGATTAATTTCTTGGAGATTTTTCAGGTGACCAGAAATAAGTTTATTTTAAGTTTTTTTTCTAGGAACAAGGAAGGAAAAATAAGTTTCTTTTAAGTTTATTCTAGGAACAAGGTTTTCCAGATTGGTAGTAAGGAGAGGAAAGGGGAATCTCAGCGTTGGCACCTCCCTACTATCTCCAACTGGTATAAGTGGAAAGTCACTCATTAGGATCGAAAGGGAAAAAAACAACAAGGAGGTAAAAATATTTTTTTTGTAAAGAAGAAAGAACCTGATGGGACCTTTGAAAGCACATTTCCATAGTGCCCGATCGTGACAACACGTGCATGGAATGTCTAATCGGAACTTTTCAAGGCAGGATGTTTAACAAAGCTGGTATTTTCGAGTCGCATTGTAACTGCGCCTTATCACAGTGTAAAGGGTAGTCAGATTGTCCTAAATTATGTCCAACGAGCCCCCCTGGATCCACGGATTAAGAGATTAAAGGAGACCACTGGGCAATGGCTCCTCTTTCCCCCTTCATATTCCTGGGATGATAATTGCCTAAACTGATTTGCACTCCCACCAAAAAAAAACCCAACAAAAAACAAAAAAAGTCTTTGTAGCTGGAACACTGCAGATGAGGATGACGCTGTCAATGGCAGAAGGAAAAAAGAAATACTGATTTAGCCAGCCTGTTAGGCGGAGGAGTAAAGGAAGCATGAGTTTAATAATAATAATAATAATAATAATAATAATAATAATAATAATAATAATTCCAGTCAAACATCTGGCGACGGTGAAATAGTTAATAATAATTTGTCGTACCCCAGAAAACCAGCTAGCTAGGATTAGGCGAAACTTTCTACCCCTTTTCTATTAAAGTCAGCCCCCTTTCCTAGACTAGAGAAAAACTCCCTCTTAGAAACCATCAACAAGGACACCAAGAAAAAGATACAACCAGATTTACCAAGTCAGAACTACCCGGTGCAATCTCCTCGAAGCCATTTCCACTGCCTTGCACACACTTGCCTTCCACTGGACTTGCACACACACACCTACCCAAAAGCTGGCTTCCTGGAAAGTCAGTCTCGCTGACATTTACTTCCATGTAAAGGGGGTTCAGAGGATGAGGTTGCAATGAGTAACACCAAAGAGACATAAATGAAGAAATGAGTGGAAAGTAAAGCACATTTGCTTTCAGTTGCACTTCCTTGTAAGATTGAGGGCACAATCCTATCCAGGTCTACTCAGAAATAAAACCCATTATGTTTAATGGGTCTTCCTTCCAGGAAAGCATGCTTAGGATTGCAGCCTTATTCAACTCCATAGGTTTACTTTCAGTTCAACTCCAGTGCCCAGAAGCCATCACCACCCCAGGTAAGATACAATACTGATATTCAGAGCCCAATCTAATGCATGTCTACTCAGAAGTCAGTCCCGTTCTAGTCAATGGGGTTTACTCCCAGTGAGGGACCGTTTGCAGCCTTAATCCAGACAACGAAGATATTTTTGCCAACACCTTAGTACTCTATAGCAAAGGAAGGAAACACAATTGATATTTGTAGGATTTTCCTACTTCTGATTAGACCCGCATGCAAGTTTTACCGTATGCAAGATTTAACAGTGATCACGGGAGTGTTTCAGACGTTATGTCTCAAGAGTTTACCCCAAAGCCAAACTTGGTCAACACTCTTTTCTCATACTGACCCCACATTTTGACCTACAAACGTTGAATATATGTCACAAAAATATAATTAAAGAAAAATATTCAGCTTGAAAAACCAGATCTGATTATCAGCATGACTTTTAGTGCCATCTAAAAGCATGTCTACTCAGAAGTAAATTCTATTGTGCTCAATAGCACTTACTCCCAGGAAAGTGTGGTTAGGTTTGCAGCCTTCAATTTTGTCCCATATCATAATTTTGATATTTGTGATCCAAACATAGGCCATTGTTAAATATAGGCCATGGAGCTTGAAGTCTATGGGCTGGGAGGGAGAGGGCAGAAAGGGGGAGGTTAACCTTTGAAAAAAATAGATTGCTTATTTTTGTTAGGCCATATTGATAAATCTTTATTGACAAAATATTGACATTGAGATACTTCTTGGAAGTATATAGCGTGTTAGAATTCTAACAAATTAAACACAAAACACAAAAATATTTACATTCTGGTAAAGAAGACATTAATGAAACATTTGTCATTTTTAGTAGCTCTATCATCTTGGAATATCATCATTATCAGTGCTTGAAATTTGTTCCCAATGGGCCATCTTTTCTAGAGGGAAGTCCTCTCTGTTTGGGCATAGCCCCATCACTGGGAGCACTGGAACTGGGGTGGGGAGAGCAAGACCCCAGATTTTAGAATTGGGGACTACAGGCTGATTGAGAAGTAACTCCCTATATAGTAATTTATAAGAATTTTAAAATAGGGAGTTACTTTTCATTCACCCTGTATTTTCTTTTAATGCCTTTTTATTTCTTTTTTATCGTTTTAAAGGTTTTTTTTGCAGCAAAACTGATCAGGGTTCTTCCATCCTACCCTATCTCGACCCCTTTTTCTTCAAAGGTTATCCATTTCAAGTGGGGGAGCTCCCCCACCCAAAAATTAAAAAAATAAAAAGAATTTGTAACCGCTACTTCATTGAGTTTTCACAACCACGTTGACGCCAGAAGTTATCATAAAAAGGTTTACAGACTGCACAGTTTCTCGTTAAATAAAATTTAAAAAGCACACAGAACCTGTCTCAGAGGAGGAAGTACAGTTCATATCTGCCTGCCTTTAGCAACCATCTTATTTTTTATTTATTTTTGTTAAAGCCCTTCCCCCTTCTTTAACCCCCTCCCACAAGGTCTTTTAAAAGCATGCAATTCAAGTTTCTGAAACAGGTGTGTAGGTTTTGGCTGGGTGGGTGCAGAATTATTTTTTTCCTCCCCTAAGAACTGGGGGAAGGAAATCAAAATCGGAAATTATTAATGAGAATCAAACCCTCGTGAAGTGCAACGTGTCCTTTAAGGTAGTCTTCTCTGGGGTGTGTGTGGGTGTGTGTGAGTGTGTCCTTTAGATTCTGAACTGCGAGAAACGGATCACCTGTCAATCATCTTGTCTGGCTTTGATTGACACATCCCCTCCCCCCTTATTAATTATTATTATTATTGTACCAGAG